>OY731400.1:46535831-46758967 GCA_963425845.1 Sphenostylis stenocarpa
CAAAGTATGCATGCATGCACATCATTTTAATAAACCTCCAAAAAATAGGTCTTAGGAGCGTTTTTTGGGAAAATTACTAGGCCAAATCCCCTTCGGGAATTGCAGCTTGGTTCTTCACCCTTTTCTCTTCGTTTTGACATGCTGTGCGTCCAAATCGGACAACCCAGTCAAAAGTTATTCCACTTTCAATATATGTTGTCATAAAAAAATATTTTTGTAGTGCATGCATAAACACATTCATTCTAGGATGTATTAGATATCCTTAGACAATAGTGAAAGAGACCCAAGTGCGTTTATCACCTTCCTAGAAGAGATAAGTGTGCTAAGGTATGATGGTAACTTTTTAAAAAAAAAAGGGAAACCATCACATTAAGGTGGGTATGGTACCCTTAAAACATAGGCTTTTGAGAAGATACCAAAGTTATTGTCTAAGGCATATCTATTTCACACTAATCATTTGAAAGACAATAATAAAAATCGTTAAAATCATTTAGAAAGTGGCTGGTCTTCTACCCGTTCTCACTCGCGCTCAAAAAGCCAAGAAGATGGAGCAGTTAGAGGAACAAAACCGAAAGCTCACCACCGAGCTTAATACGCTGAAAGAGTAGATAGCGTATTTAATGGAACTAATGCACCAACAATGCCTCCACAATGAGATTTCCAAACAACAAATTTCTACCCTAGAGGAGAAATTAAGGGCATTATAGGGATACAACTTTGATGTAAAGGAGGTAACCGAAGTAAAAAATACTCGATTCCCTCCCAAGTTTAAGAAATCCCACGCATCATTCAAGAAGCCCTTTGGCAAGAAAAAGGAGGAAAGTGTAAATGCCATGAACTTTACTACTCTTTCTTCCTCTTCGCCATCAGCTGGACAGTCACGCAGACAAGAGAAGAAATTCACTCCCATCCCAATCTCTTATGGGAGTCTGCTGCCAAGGCTTTTAGAGGCCAAGCTCTTAACACGTATCTCCCCAAAGAAGAAAGATCCACCTTACCCCGGTTGGTACAAACTCAACGAAAAATGCGATTACCACTCAGGTGCTCCTGGGCATTCTGTGGAGAATTGCGTCAACCTGAAATATAGGGTTCAAGAATTATTGAATGCCGGGTGGATTACTTTCGATGCTCCCGACCCAAACGTAAACATCAAGCCTCTATCACCAGCAGAATAGTGAGCTTGGGTAGAGAAGACCATCTAACTAGGGCTCCCCATTTTGTGCATCTTTTGGTTTTGAAAAAAAAATATAATAATAAATAATAAAAAAGCTTTCGATGCATCTCTCGCTATCTCTGCCTGTGGCCGCGAGATCTTTTGATTAAAAGGGCTCTGTACATATTTCTCTTTTGATCAATACAATGAGGCATTTTACATAATGTGCATATTCTTTTCATTCTTTTCTCTCTCATTCCAAAATAATTAAATAAAATCTAAACCCAAATATAGACCATATAAACAGTCATGTCTATGATTGAAAACTCTCTGCGGGATCTGAAAGCCGAAGGCGAATGGATTGAGTCAGACAGTGAGGAGGGGACCATTTCCCCGGACATGCAAAGACTGTTGGAAAAATAAGCTCAATTGATACAGTCATATCAGGAAAAAACTTAGGCCATCGATCTGGGACAAAGAGATAATAAGAAAAGAGTAAATATCAGTACCCAAATTGATAATGTCAGGGAAGGGGCAATAACACCTTTGCGCTTATTCATGCCTCGTCTTTTCCCTTATACATCGGATAAAGTTGTGCTGTGGATATGCATAGAAGAATTGTCCGTCAATGAAGATATCTCTAATATAGCCGGCATTGGGGGCACAACGAGAAGCAAAAGAATTTATTCACCAAGGAGCTACAAGATAATGCTCCTAAAAACAAAGGAAAAATAAAGAAACCGAAGAGGAAAAGGAAAAGAGAATCCAAGGGGAAGATTGAGCAGACCTTGGATTCACGGTGCTAAGGCAGTTTCTTCAACGCTCCACCGAAAAAATCAAATTCGTGGTAGGCGACAAGTTGATGCGATGCTAAAGACTACATTCGAATCAGCGAGCCATTCACCCTACCTTAAATGGATGCGGCTAAAGAAGACATTTGAAAATATGGAAAAACTTCCTAGCAATTTAAAAGTGGCCCATATAATGAAGAGATATGGATACAGCCCAGACAAGGGCTTGGAAAGGATGCTCAAAGAATAAGAGAGCCACCAGATTTTAAGGATAATCCTTTAAAGTACGACCCTACAAAAGATCAAGTCGTACAAAGAAAAGAGAAGTCTCCCCTTCATACCTCAAAGATGATCTCCTGAAAATAGGGATATTAGCGCAAAGAGTGGCGTTAGCCATTAGGTGTCCTTCTTCCAATTTTAAGGGATGTAAACCCAATGACTATTAGAGATCACTCCTCGGGGTGTGTCCGACCCCCGAACATCTTTAGGGCACGCATTTCCCTTTGAATTACAAAAGAATGCTATTCTTATTATCTGCTTCTTTTCTCGCTAATCATATCTATACCCCATAAATAACCATGTTTAGACAAACATTTTGTTCCAAAATACATAGACAAAATGAAGCCAAAGTTAACATTATTGATTAGCTAGAGACACGAATAAGAAAATTGTGTTTCAAAAATGGTTTGAGAAAAGAAATTATTATTAAAAGAAGCCCGTCAAGGTCAAAGGCCAAGACAAAAAGATAAAAGGGCAAAATCCTAGGCTAAAAACCCAAAAGGGTGGACTAGAAATGTTAATCAGTCACAAATAGGCAGTTGAAGACGCCACCTCATTAAAACAAAATGTTTGTTTAAACTAGCCTAAACACCGACCAACCTTGGCTAGCCATTCTTACAAAAACTATTATTTCAAAAAAATCTCACTAAAACACAAGCCTTTGCAATAAATCCCTTTCTTTCTATTCTCTTGACCCTTCACCACAAAGCATTCAAGTAATTGACTGGGAAATGTGGAAATATAGTGATCAATAGGAGGATTGAAATCCCTAAGGAAAGGAAGAGGGGCATTGACATGACAGTTGCTCTACATTCAAAATGATTACTCTTCGGTTATAGCAAAGATCCGAAACGGCAAATCGGTACAGCTAATCATGTTGACAAAAGCACAGGATGATGGAAGCTAAATTAACAGAAGCTGAACGGGTTCAAAGCTGACATAACCAGTTAAGCCTTATGGAAGAAAAACGGCTGAATGTTATATGTCGTGAGCAAGCCTATCAAAAGAAGATAAAAAAGGCTTATGATAAAAAGGTTAACCCTCATACTTATCAAGAAGGGGATCTAGTGATAAAGAAATTGCTTCCAGCCCAGAAGGATAAAATTGGAAAATGGGCAGAAAATTATGAAGGACCCTTTGTGGTCAAACGAGCTTTCTCAAGAGAGGCTCTCACCTCGCCAATATGGATGGAAAAGAACTTCGACACCTAATCAACTCTGGTACGGTGAAGAAGTATTATGCTTGAAGACATTGCTCAAGACCCGTCAAGAATGAAAACCCACAAAGGGCATCCCTGGGCAAAAGATAGGGTCTATATCCCTCGCTAGGATACGTCCTAGGCAAAAAGTAGAGGTAAAAAAAAAAATAACTAAGAGCAATGGCTACCTCAGTCGAAAACCGAAAGGCGGCTAAGGTAACATTCTTCCAGAAGCAAGCAATCTGCATAGTCTTCACTCTGAACTCAGGCATCTCAACTGAAGCAATTAGGAGAACCAGGGGGCATATATCATGGACATGACTGTTTAAGCCTACACAGTATAGCCAACCCTGACCACCCATTCTTCTAAATACCTTTTGAAATCCTTCTATGAAAGAAATAAAACTTTTGCTCATTTATCAATAAAATTCCCTTTTATTTCCTTTCTCTTGACCAAGTATTATGGAAATGCCTCTTTATTGATAAATCATAAATATGCACAAAGACCTTTAATCAAAGATCAAGCATGCATCTAAAAAAAGGAAGCATAAAAAATAATAATAATAAAGGAATAAAAGCCTGCTAGGATATTCTTAGGAAAAAACTAGGGTAGCCTGCTAGATCGGAAACCCCAAAAGAACGGTCTAGGAAAAAGATAAGGCAAAAGCCCCCTAAGATATTCTAGGAAAAAATTAAGGCAGCCCGCTAGATCAAAAACCCGTAAAGGGCGGTCTAGGCAAAAGATATGGCTAAAACTAAGAGATGGATAAAAAGAGGAGCCCATCATCATAAAGGAGGAGCCCATCGGCGTATTCATAAGAAGCCAACGGGAGAAGGCCAGTTACTTTCTAAATGCATCAAAAATAAATAAACAATAGATTGCATTTAGGACATCCACACACAAAGTAGTTGCATAATACGACTTTGTCAAAATCAAGAAAAAATAATTTTCTTCAAACAAGAATAATAAACATGCATATAAGGAGGATAGTCTCCATACTTGTGATTGAAAACAGGAGGCGCCAGAATCCAGTCTCCATATGAAAATCAAAATCGCCAAAGGCGAAAATCAAAACCATTTCAGCAGAATAAAGAGCTTCAAGGAAACTAGCTCTAACCTTCTACACCAATAAAAGAAGGTACATCGAAAAAAGAGGCCAACGGAAAGGCTCGATGATCCCCAAGCGGATCCTTGCCTACTCCAGAGGCAAAACAAAATTACTCCACAACTCAGCATCATCATCACATGAGTCGTCAACCATAGTCATTTAAAGATCTGACCACCATCCTTCCATCCAAGAAAGAAGGAAGCCATCAACATAGAAAAGCCAACGGAAAGGCTCGATCATCCCCAAGCGGATCCTTGCCTACTCCAAAGGCAAAACAAAAATTACTTCATGACTCAGCACCACCACATGAGTCGTCAAAAAGAGTCAGTTGAAACTTCAATCAACATCCTTCCATATAAAGAAAAGGACGTTATCAACATGAAAAAGCCAACAGAAAGGCTTGATCATCCCCAAGCGAGTCATGCCTACTCCAGAGGCAAAACAAAAAGATTACCTCACGACTCAGCGGCATTATCACGTGAGTGATCAAGCACACCCATGCAAAATCTCCGCCACTTCCCTAAAGGAGAATAAGGACTACACAAGAGTCCATCAAAGAAAATACGGAGACAAATCCTCCATATCACCAGGGGGCAACAAAAAGAAAGAAAAGAAAAACTTTCATTCCCTAATAGAGGCCACAACGAAAAAGGCCAAATAAAAAATCTCCAAGAAGAGTATATCCAGAAAAGTCTACAAAAAGACAAAAAGAAGAAAAATCTCTTCATCCAGCTCAAATAAGAGCTTCACAAAGCCAGGAGCCAGGACTCCATCATCAAATTTGGATCCCCAAGAAACCGACAGACTCCTCGGTGAATCCCAAAAAAAAGAAAAAAGAAGAAAATCTCTTCATCCCGCTCAATAAAGAGCTTCACAAAAGTCAGGAGCCAAGACTCCATCATGAAAAATCAAATTGAGGATTGGATCCCCAAGAAGTAAAGAAAAATTCCCCAGGGATCGCTAAAAAAAAAAGAGAAAAAATATATCTTTTCATCCAAAGAAAAAGCCAATGTGCATAAAAGGCGCACATATGTAAAAACCCATTCCCCAGCAGGAATAAGAGCATAGGCAAAGCCAGCCCAAAACAAAGGATTCAAAAACTCCATCCCTCCCTAGGGGGCAATCCAAAATAGATCTCCAGAAAACAACCAAATCCCTGGTGGATCACCAAAAAGAAAAATCCCCAGCAAGCCTACCAGCAAAAGGCAAAATACAAAATTCATATCCTCAGGGAGTTAATCGCCTATAACACCCAATATGAATATCCCCTGTGAAAGGCAAAACCTTCACTCCCAAGAATGTCTATGCCTACTCAGAGGCAAGCAAAGAGCCGATATCCCCAAGAAACGAGAAATCAACCTATGCAAGAGGCAATACAAGCACAAAGCTTTCAAAAAGCATTCGCCTACTCAGAGGTATTATCAAGAACAAATATCCTCAAGTAGAACATCAGCCTATTCAGAGGCGAAAAATAACAAGTATAAAGCCTTCAACACTATTGAAGCATCTGCCTAAAAACAAGAGGCACAATCAACAAGAAATCAACAAATCCCCAGGAGATTCCTGCCTAAAATAAGAGGCAACCAACAAGAATCACTGGCAAAGCCGGATGGCTAAAAGAAAAGCCGAAAACAAAGAATCCCCGGTAAAACCGGATGACTAAAAGAAAAGTCAAAAAGAAAGATCAATCACTCCCTACGGAATAGGCGCATGATCAGAAACAGTAAGCCGCCAACACATCTTCATAACCAGATGACCATAGGATTGACTATCAAAAAGTGCATCCTAAGAACCTTGCAAAACGGGGTTCGTACCGGGTGGGGGTAGGAACCCATCAGAGCCTTGCAGAACGAGGTTCGTACCGGGTGGGGGTAGGTACCCATCAGAGCCTTGCAGAACGGGGTTCGTACCAGGTGGGGGTAGGTACCCATCAGAGTCTTGCAGAACGGGGTTCGGACCAGGTGGGGGTAGGTACCCATCAGAGCCTTGCAGAACGGGGTTTGGACCAGGTGGGGGTAGGTACCCATCGAGCCTTGCGAACGGGGTTCGGACCGGGTGGGGGTAGGTACCCATCGAGCCTTGCGGAACGGGGTTCGGACCAGGTGGGGGTAGGTACCCATCGAGCCTTGCGGAACGGGGTTCGGACCGGGTGGGGGTAGGTACCCATCGAGCCTTGCGGAACGGGGTTCGTACCGGGTGGGGGTAGGTACCCACCAAAGCCTTATAAAATAAGGTTTATACCGGATGAGGGTAGGTACTCATCAGAATCTAGCAAAAATGCAGATTCGTACCAGGTGGGGGTAGGTACCCACCAAAGCCTTATAAAATAAGGTTTATACCGGGTGAGGGTAGGTACTCATCAGAATCTAGCAAAAAGCAGATTCATGCCAGGTGGGGGTAGGTACCCACCAGAGCCTTATAAAATAAGGTTTGTACCGGATGAGGGTAGGTACTCATCAAAACTTAACAGAATGCATCAGGTGGAGTAAAATACTTGCCTGAGCATTACAAAAATGGGTTGCAAATACCTTGCTTCTATTAGAGGATAGTTTAAATGTTGAACACTTCGGAAGTAAGTATCCACAAGAGTTTAGCAAAATGCGAACTCATACCGGGTGAGGGTAGGTACTCACCAAAGCCTTGCAAAACAAGGTTTATACCTAGTCGGGGTAGGTACCCACAAGAGTCTAGCGAAACACAGACTCGTACCGGGTGAGGGTAAGTACTCACCAGAGCCTTATAAAGTAAGGCTCAAACCAGATATGGGTTGGTACCTATCAAAAATATTTATCATCCGGAGGATCAGCAAAGAAGCATCCGAAGGATAACCGGGCAAAAGGGTTAACTCCTTCCCCTACCAAACTAATTTTGTCGGCATATTAAGCCAACAAATTAGTTGGGCAGGTGAAGGGGGGGCAGCTGTAGACCCCTAATTTTTCCCGATCTCTCAATAAAGGCTAAAGAGACTTCCTACAACAAGATAAAGCTCGCCTGGCATCTCAATAAAGCCCAAGAAGACTTCCTATATGAAGATAAAGCTTTAAAAGGCGTTCATCGGCACCAACCGATGTCCGAATAAAGAAAGGAAAGCTTTCCAGGGGTCCCAGAACACAAAAACTGGCCAAAACAGGTCGAGACCACCGTCCCAAAGTCGAGACGGCCGTCCCAACCTTCCCTGGCCAAGTGGGACGGCCGTCCCAAGTGAGACTGCCAGTCCCAGCTTTCAGGGGGTCCCAGCATGTGTAAAAGATGCAGTTGGGACGGCCGTCCCAACCCAGACGGCCGTCCAAACCCAAAGGGGCGTCTCAAATGGTTAGGCAGTGAAAAACTATAAATAGGAGGCTCATTTGCCACTGTTACACACACCAGACAACTCCCAGTACTTGTCTTTTCTCTTCCTTCTTCGAATGAACTCTCAGATTGCCTTGATAAGGTAACAATCAGTTAAGGAATCATATTCCAGCATTCGATTCTTCTGTAAAATTTAGTCGAGTCGGTGTTGTATTCGGAGAGGAGAGTCTTTGTAGAGCGAGGGATTGCCAAAACGCGTCCTTAAGATTAAAGATTCGCAATACAAAGCTTGCTACGGAGGTTCTGTTCAATTCCCTTCTCTTTTACTACTTTATTTATTGCTTTATGTATGTAATATGAAATAAAGTCATGTAGATAGCCATTTTTAACATTATGCAATAAAATAGGGTAATCGTGTAATTTCTCGTAATCTTTACTTGAATGAATTAATCCATCATAGGGAACCCAAAAGGGGCGTTGTGGGGTGCTAACACCTTCCCCACACGTAAATAACTCCCTTACCTAACTCTGGTTATAATGGCCAAGTTTGGTTTTTATTAAAATCAACGCCTTTTTATCCTTTTCCAATGTTTATGGTCAAAACATTGGTGGCGACTCCAAAAGAACCCTTTTTCGAAAACCTTGCTTTTATTAGAGGATAGTTCAGTTGTTAAGCACCTCGGAAGCAATGAACATAATTTTAACATAAAACGCGAGTCTAAACCATCTTTTCGCGACCGCTCGCATAAACGTTCGAGATGTCCCTGGACGTCAGAACGGACGGCGGCGACAATTATTGTGAAGAAAATGGAATACTACATAACTTTTCTGCTCCTAGGACTCCCCAACAAAATGGTGTAGTTGAAAGGAAAAATAGGTCATTAGAGGAACTTGCTAGAACTATGTTAAATGAATCTAATGTTCCTAAATATTTTTGGACTGATGCAGTTAGTACTGCATGTTATGTTTTAAATAGAATGCTCATTAGGTCAATTATAAAATCAACTCCCTATGAATTGTTAAATGGTAAAAAGCCTAATGTTACTCATTTGAAAATTTTTGGATGTAAATGCTTTGTGTTAAATAATGGAAAGGACAACTTAGGAAAATTTGACTCTAAAGCTGATGAGGGCATTTTCTTAGGTTATTCATTAACTAGCAAGGCTTACAGGGTATTTAATAGAAGAACTTTGAATATAGAAGAATCTATTCATGTTACTTTTGATGAGATTGTAGACCTTGGGGGAAATCCTCTTGAGTCAAATAAAGAACTTGCAGGCGATGATGAATATATAAGAGAGGCTCTTGATGAATTATATTTGGAAGAAAATGAGCCTTCTCAAACGCCTGAATTAGCAAAAGAATGGCAATCACCTAGAGGACTCTAATGGACAATATCATAGGTGACATCTCAAAAGGGGTAAGAACTAGAAATATGTCTAATTTCTGTATGTCTGTAGCTTTTGTGTCACAGATAGAACCCAAAAATGTTGAGGAAGTACTTAAAGATGACCAATGGTGCATTGCTATGCAAGAGGAACTTAACCAATTTGAAAGGAATCAAGTCTGGGAATTAATCCCAAGAGAAGAATCACATCAAGTTATTGGAACCAAATGGGTGTTTAGGAATAAACTTGGTGAAGATGGAAACATAACAAAGAATAAAGCCAGACTTGTTGCCAAAGGCTATTGTCAGGAGGAAGGTATAGACTATGATGAAACTTATGCTCCTGTTGCCAGGTTAGAGGCTATACGCCTACTTCTTGCATATGCATCTTTGATGAAATTTAAATTATATCAAATGGATGTTAAGAGTGCATTTTTGAATGGTTTTATTAAAGAAGGAGTTTATGTGGAGCAACCCCCTGGATTTGAAGATTTTAAATATCCTAATCATGTTTTTAAATTAAAGAAAGATTTATATGGGTTGAAACAAGCTCCTAGATCTTGGTATGAAAGGCTAAGTAGTTTCCTAACATGAAATGATTTTTCTAGAGGAAAAATAGATTCTACTCTGTTTATAAAGAAAGTTAAAGAACATATCTTATTGGTCCAGGTATATGTTGATGATATTATTTTTGGATCATCTGATAATTCGTTATGTGTAGAATTTGCTAAGATAATGCAGGGAGAGTTTGAAATGTCTATGATGGGAGAATTGACATTTTTCCTTGGACTACAAATCAAGCAACTTAAAGATGGCATTTTCATCTCTCAAACCAAATATTGCAAAGAGATTCTTAAAAAGTTTGGAATGGACACATCAAGGGAAACTAACACACCCATGGGAACTTCATGTTATTTAGACAAGAATGAATCAGGTTTGGAAGTTAATCAATCTATGTATAGAGGTATGATAGGTTCACTGTTATACTTAACTGCAAGTAGACCTGATATTATGCATTTTGTCTGTGTGTGTGCTAGATTTCAGGCTTGTCCAAAAGAATCTCACCTAATTGCAGTAAAACATATCTTAAAATATTTAAAAGGAACTACTAGTTTTGGTTTATGGTTTCCATCTAATGCTTGTACTAGTTTAACAGGATATTCTGATGATGATTATGGTGGATGCAAAATTGATAGAAAAAGCACTAGTGGGACATGTCATTTGTTAGGTTCATCCTTAGTATCTTGGCATTCTAAGAAACAAGCTTGTGTTACTTTATCTACCACTGAAGCTGAATAGCTGGTAGTTGTTGTGCTCAAATTCTGTGGATGAAACAACAGTTAGAAGATTATAGTATATTTTTAAATGACATTCCTTTGATGTGTGATAATACGAGTGCAATTAATCTTACTAAGAATCCAGTAATGCACTCTAGGACTAAGCACATAGAAATTAGACATCATTTTTTTTTAGAGATCATATCAGCAAAGGAAACTGTAAAATAGAGTATGTTGATACAAAGCATTAATTAGCAGATATCTTTACTAAGCCTCTACCCAAGGATAGATTTTATGATCTTAGAAGAAATTTAGGGATATTAGAAATAACTTAAATTCTGCTTATTTAGACAGTTTTTGGATGATTGTAATGTTAAAAATCATTATACAGAATGTTAATAGTTATCATGTGTTAAAACCTCAAAAATTTGAAGTACTCTCTGGAATAATCGATTAATTGGAGTTATAATCGATTATTTGCATCCAAAACACTCAAAACAGGACATTCCTCTCTGGATTAATCGATTAATTTGCCAATTAATCGATTAAATACAACATTAATCGATTAACTGCACAATTTAATCGATTAAATGGTTCTGGCACTGGTTTAATTGATTAATCTGAGTTTTAATCGATTAAACCTGGCAAGTTTGGCTTCCTAGCCATTGCCAACGGATCTTTTGACCTATATTCCCTTCGATATGACCGTTGGACATGCTTGGCTATAAGTAGGAACCTCCATTTCACTTCTACTCACTTCTATCTCTTGAAATCAAGCTTTCTTGCCTTATTCTATCAATCTTGCCCTCTTCTCAATACATTTAGCTTTCTAAATCTTCCTCCAATCTTTAAATGGCCTCATCTTCTCGTGCTAAGATCCCTACTAGAAGAAGATCTACACCCTCATCTCGTCCCCGTCCTAATTCTGTAGAAGGATGGATTTCTGATACAGATGGCCAACAAGAATTTCTAACCTATTGGAAGGAACGTGCTATTATTTCTCCAAAGTTCCTTATTGGTGAGCAGTTCATCAATAGGGGATTCAATTTTCCCAACCTTCTTGAAATTCAAGGAGTTCTTCCCTTCATCCAAATGCAAGGTACGTATTATCCTGACCTTGTTAGGGTATTTTACTCTAGATTTAAATTTAGAGATCAAATAGCTACCTCTAAAGTAAAAGGTGTCACAATTATTCTTGACGATGATATTTGGGAGAACGTTGCCCACTTTCCAATTAGAGAAGATGCTATTAACATTTATGGTGAGTTAGATGATTTTGACAGGTTCTTAGCTTACCGTTCTTTTCTGCGTAATCCCTCCATGGATATTGGGCGTCTCCTTCTTGCTGGACCTTTGAAGAAGGAGGAACGCATGATTTTACATCTACTTGTCTGGATCCTTTGTCCCCGGGCTACAAATCATGCTCAATGTTCTTCAATTGATCTTAGGATTATTCATGCCATAATGAATAATGAGCCCTTAGATTGGGGCGTTCTTGTCACCATGACTATGTTAAAAGCCAAACGCCATCCCACCTTCAAAATTCCATATGCCCTCCTTGTCTCTCGAATTCTTGAATATAAGGGAGTCAATGTCGAAGGTGAACAAACAGTAAGAACAAATAACTTGAATCGCATGCTTGACAGCACATTGATCCAACTACAAATGGTGCGTGTCAACGACATTTATGTTCACAAAGATGACGTTCCGAATCAAGGTGAAAATAATGAAGATTCTGATGAAGATATGCCTCCTGCTGCTGAGTTTCCCTCTGATACAATCCAAAGTGTTGGAACTTCCTCTACTCATCATGAAACCCGACAATCCATGGAAGACATGTTATCTGACATGAATCAGAGAATGCAGTCATTCTTCACTCTTTCTAGAGTACGGCATGAGGAAATAATTCGCCGTATATCTGATGTAGATGATAAAGTGTGCCATTTAGAAAATAGATTTGATGCACACTTTCATAGTGATGATAGTGAAGAATTTTAAATTTGTTGTTATTTCCTATATTATAATGATTGCTTATCTCTGAAATAAAATATGGTATTCTGTTATTGCTTTGATTGAGGGGGAGTTTTCTCTAAGTTATGCATATTTTGAGGGGGAGCTCTTATGTTTCTAATAGATGAATTATGTTTGATTCTAATCAAAATAGGGGGAGAAAATATTTAAAGCCTAAAATGATTGTTTTTAAATATTATCTGGTATGTTTAATGTGTTTGTTAGTATGACAGATAAAACAGGTTATTACAAGACTTTAAAAGATAATTTTGATCATCATCAAAAAGGGGGAGATTGTTGAACATTCAAGGACTTGATGTTGCACTTGATGAACATGAAGATTGTTGATTTTGATGATGATTCAAGAACTCAAAGACTTAGAGTGTTGAAGACTTGTTTTGTATTGTAATAACTCTGTTTCAATTAGATTGAGTCTGTAATATTAGAGTTTAAGATAGCCGAAACATAGTTTGCACCTTAGAAGCTTCAAAAAGCTCAAATTTATCATCCAGGCTCGGCTTTAATCGATTAAATAGGGAAATAATCGATTAAAACAGTGAGAAAAATCATTTTCTGTATCTGTTCACTGGTTTAATCGATTAAACCACCTGTTAATCGATTAACAGGCCTGTTAATCGATTAACAACCCTTTTAATCGATTAAAACAGAGTGTTTTGGGGTTCTGTTGATTTTGGCTCTGTAATAATCGATTAATACTTCATTTAATCGATTATTTCAGTCAGATTTTGATTTTTAACTTCAAATCAACTCTATTTTCGAAAACCCTATTTCCAAGAACCCTAATTCTGAAATTCCCAATTCCCAAACCCTAATTTCTCTACTTAAGCTTCTCTATGGCACTAAGAACAGTAGAACAACCTTTTTCATACAAAAGTTAAGTGTTGTAGTGCCAGAGAACTGTTTGTTGCAAGAAAAAGGGGCTTTTGGAACCTGGTGTGGGCTAGAAGCGATAAGAATCACTAAGTGGAGTTCTTAGTGGATTGTGTGTTGTGCCGTCTCTAGGGAAAGTTGTTCTTCATCTCTTGTGGATTTCAAGAGAGGTGTTTTCTTATCTTTATCTTTTCAATTGTAATTTGTTTGTAACAACTTGATTATAGTGACAGCGTTAATCCTCTGTTTGAGTGATTAGCAATTGGACGTAGGGTCTTTTGATCCGAACCAGTATAAAATTCCTTTGTAAGATTCTCTTCTCTTCTCTATTTACATTTACATAGTTTTTAATCGGTAAAATTTGGGGAAAATTTTGAAAACCTAATTTTTGTTAAGAAACCAATTCACCCCCCCCCCCTCTTGATTTTTGTCCAACCACGCGAACATTCCGCTGCGCGATTCTAACATCTTCTTCATCCCGTGTAAGTTCAACCCCCACATAGAATGAAATGAATTACAACACATTATTAACTACTTTCAATGAAATGCATGATGAAGCTAAGAATTTATCATATATAAATAATCGGTTAAAAGGACTAAATAACTGGTCAGAGAATAGGGTTAAAGTTCTGGAAGAAGAATTATTAGAATGCAAAACAGATATGGAACATCTTAAAATAACCTAAAATAATTCATCTTATGATAATGCTACTGCTAACAAAGATTGTGAAAAGTGTATCTCTCTGCAGAAAAAGGTTGAGTATTTGATTAAAACTTTATCTAAGTTTACTCAAGGTAAAACAAATTTAGATGCACTTCTTTTGATCATACTGGCATTGGTTATAAACCTAAGTTTGGGGTTAAAATTAAAAGGTATTTGAATTTCTTCTCTTTCAGAAAATCAACAGCATCTCCCTTCTCATCTTGTCACTATTGTATGAAAAAAGGGCATACTGTAAAATTCTATCATATTAGAAAACATCTTGTGCCACAGGGTAAAATGAGATGGGTTCCAAAATATGTTAAATAGAAAACTTGACCACTAAGGACCCAAATTATTTAAGGGTACCAAATACTTGATGCTTGGTTTTTCAGGAACAACAGCAAGAATCACTTTGGTACTTGGACAGCGGATGCTCAAGGCATATGACAAGTGATATTTCCAAATTTCAGAAACTGAGATTGAAGACTAGAGGTCATGTAACATATGGAGATAACAACAAGGGAAGAATCTTAGGTTCTAGAGACATAGGAGATGGTGAGACTGTGACCATTCACAATGTTCTTTTTGTTGAAGGTATTAAGCACAACTTAATCAGCATAAGCCAATTATGTGATCTTGGTCACAAGGTTATCTTCAAACCAGAAATCTGTCTAATCTATGAGCCAAAATCTGACACGGTAATGTTGGTTGGTAAGAGATTAAACAACATTTACATGCTAGATATCAAGCATTCTATCTCATCTCAAAGTTATCTTCTTACTAAAGAAGAAGAATCTTGGTTATGGCATAGAAGGCTTGCCCATATTCATCTTAATCATCTTGAAAAATTAATTTCTAAAGATTTAGTTTCTGGACTGCTTAAGCTTCAAATTCTGAAAGACAAAATCTGTGAAGCTTGTTTAAAAGGTAAACAAACTAGAAAATCTTTTTCAAATAAAAACATTGTTTCTACTTGTAGACCTTTGGAACTTCTCCACTTAGATTTAGTTGGTCCTTCAAGAAACGAAAGCCTAGGTGGTAATCTGTATATCATGGTAATTGTTGATGATTTTTCCAGATTTACATGGACTATTTTCTTAAAAGCCAAATCAGATTCTTTCAAATCTTTTAAAAAGTTTGCCAAGGTTTTACATAATGAGAAAGGTTATTTCATTACTTCTATTAGAAGTGACAATGGTGGAGAATTTGTCAATGAAAAGTTTGAATTATTCTGTGAAAAGTATAGTATAAAACACAAATTTTCTGCTCCAAGAACTCCTTAACAGAATGGTGTTGTGGAAAGGAAGAACAGATCCATTGTGGAACTTGCTAGAACAATGTTTTGTGAAAACTCTTTACCCAAATACTTTTGGGCAGATGCTGTAAACACTGCTTCTCATGTTTTGAATAGAGTTTTGATAAGGCTCATTCTTAAGAAAACTCCATATGAACTTTACAAAGGAAGAAAACCCATCATAAACTATTTTAGGGTTTTTGGATGTACATGTTTTGTTTTAAACAATGGGAAAGAAAAT
The DNA here is from genome assembly GCA_963425845.1 of Sphenostylis stenocarpa. NCBI lineage: Eukaryota > Viridiplantae > Streptophyta > Magnoliopsida > Fabales > Fabaceae > Sphenostylis > Sphenostylis stenocarpa. The sequence goes on from OY731400.1 coordinate 46,551,456, forward strand.
ATTGGCAAGTTTGATGAAAAATATAATAAAGGGATCTTTCATGGCTATTCTTCTAACAGTCATGCATATAGAGTCTATAATTTAAGACTAAAATTTGTTGAAGAATCAATACATGTTGTTTTAATGATTCTCCTCGAGTGTTGCAGATAAAAACAACAGCTATTGCAGATGATAACGAATTAGCTGATAATTTTTATCAGTTAAAACATCCCAGAAATATAGAACAATGTACTGTTGAAGAAAGTGATCAATCGATTGATCCTACAAAAGCTAACCCACCAGAAAGAATTGTTGAAGAACAGGAAGAAGATTGCTTGGATGAGATTCCTAAAGAATGGATTGTCCCAAGAGATCTTTCTCTAGACAATGTGATTGGGCAAATCAATAAGGGAGTGTTCATTAGAAATTCTCTTAATCAATTTTGCAATCATATGGAATTTATTTCATAAATTGAACCTAAATCTGTTAAGGATACATTAAATGATGAATATTGGGTTAGTGCCATGCATGATGAACTTAATCATTTTGAAAGAAATAATGTGTAGGAATTAGTTCCTAAAACCAAAGATATCAATATAATTGGTACTAAGTGGGTATTCAAAAACAAATTAGATGAACATGACATTATTACTAGAAATAAAGCTAGGTTAGTAGCCAAAGGATATAATCAACAGGAAGGAATTGATTTTAATGAAACCTTTGCACCCGTAGCTAGACTTGAAGTTGTTAGATTGTTATTAGTTTATGCGTGTATTAGTGGTTTCAGATTACTTCAGATGGATGTCAAGAGTGCCTTTCTAAATGGATTCATCAATGAAGAAGTTTATGTTTCTCAGTCTCCTGGTTTTGAAGACCACAAACATCCTGACCATGTCTACAAGCTGAAAAAAGCGCTTTATGGATTAAAGCAGGCCCCTAGATAATGGTATGAGAGACTAAGTAATTTCTTAACTGATCAAGGATACAAACGAGGCAAATCCAAAGGAATCTCACCTCATTGCTGCTAAAAGGATTCTCAAGTATCTTAAAGGAACCATCAATGTTGGTCTATGGTATCCTGAAGGTACTTCTCTTAAACTTGTTGGATTTTCTGATTTTGACTTTGCAGGTTGTAGATTGGATAGGAAAAGTACCTCCGGTACATGTCACTTGCTAGGGAGCAACCTCATATCATGGCACAGCAAAAAACAAGCGTGTGTGGATCTTTCAACTGCAGAAGCTAAATACATTGCAACTGGGAGCTGTTGTGTCTAGAGTATCTACCTCAAACAACAATTGATGGATTATGGGGTGTTTCTCAAGACGGTACCTCTGGTTTATGATAATACTAGTGCAATCAATCTAACTAAAAATCCTATTCAACACTCTAGAACTAAGCATATTGAAATTAGACATCACTTTATTAGAGAACATGTCTCTGAGGGTGATTGTGAAATTTTATTCATTGATACTGATAAACCATTGGCTGACCTGTTCACCAAACCACTACCTAGAGATAGACTTAATATGCTTAGAACTGAATTAGGAATTTTGGATCTATCTAGTATTGTATAATTGATTCTCTATTATGGTTTTGTGCTTTTTAACAGGTTAATAGTATGATTAATCGATTCATTTTCTGAAAATTTTGAAATATTTTTCAAATTATGTGCTTTTAATCGATTAAACTTGTGAAATAATCTGTTAATTTCCTGGTTCTCAATATTTGTTCTTGATCCATTTCCAAATTAATCGATTAAATATGTTTCTAATCGGTTTATTTCATTAAATTTTTCTAGCTCTAAATGTTTTTCTTTTGAATTAATCGATTAAATTTTTTATTTAATCGATTCATTTTGCTTTTGATATCTGCTTCTATATCATTAAGTGAAATTAATTGATTATATCATAAAACAATTGATTAATTTTATAGGGTTAGTATTGTATGCTTCTGATTATTTACTGCAAGTTGAATTAAGTGCATTTTCAACTACAAACCACATCAGCTACTCTCTTAAATGTAATATCTATCCAATTACATCAGTAATTCACGCTGGAAGACTGTGATTGGAGATCAGAAGTGAAGAAATTTTGATTGATGCAGGTAAATGAGTAAATTGTTGTACCCATTGTTCCTTTTTTGTCTTTTCCATTTTTGACGCAGGGAACATACTGAGGTAATTCACTACACGATAAATTTGACTATTCAAAGTAGATGAAGAGTCAGAATCTTCTCACTTCTCTTACTCTAAATCATTCCTTAAGTTGTTCGAAAACCTTGTGTTCACTCTTGACAAGTAAAACGATTACTGTATTTGGTTTATTTCTCTCACCATGTTCAAGTGCTCCAAATCTGGAAGGAAGAAGTTCAGCAGAGGTGAATCCTCAGCTGCTGCCCAAGAAACATTAGGAGGAGGGCTTATTGAAACTTGGTTCAATGGGAACCAAGAGAAGATGGGGTTATTCATTCACAAAATGAGCAGAAAACAGATCAATATTCCCAAAATACTGAAATTCTCGTGGTTGGATGTTGAAGGATTCAAAGGGGTGCGAAAACTACTGCAACACCAGAAACTTTAGAGTTTCTTAGAGCTCAATGGTAGAATCTATCCTAACCTTATCAAAGTTTTCTTTACTAACTTGTCATTTGAAGGTTCTACTCTTAAAACTCAAGTCAAAGGAGTGGACATTGAAGTTACTCCCACTATCTAGAAAAATGTTGCTGGACTCAAGAATGAAGGGGTCAAAGTCACTAAAGGATATACTTCTGATGTAGAAGAGTTTAACAAAGTTCAATATTTTCGTTCCTACTTAAAAAATAAATGTGACTCTGTGAGTTCCTTCAATACTGGGAAGCTTAAACTTGAAGAAAGATTGCTTGCATTCATAGTGGCCTAGCAGCTTACTCCTAGGGGGAGCAATCATGCAATATTGAATGAAGGTGACCTGGTACTCATGTACTGTATCCACCACAGAATAAGAATGAACTGGGTATTTGTTATCAAAGATCATATGGTCAAAGCAAAAAGGCTAAGTGATTTTAGAGGAAGCTGGGAGAGATGAAGAGGTTGATAATACAAAAGGAGAAGAGGAAGACGATGAAAACACTGGTGCTCCAAGTGCTACTGAACCAAGACAAACAGATCCCATGGAAGATGTTATGGCTCAGCAGTCTATATTGGACATGATTCCTTATGTGGCTCCACCTGATCGTGGCACACCTCTTTCTCAATTTGAAAGGACTATGCTGCACCAAATGAATGAAATTCAAAATAATCAAAGGCGCCACATGGAGATGACATATGCTTTGCAAGCCCGCCAGCATCGGCTTTATGAGGATTCCATTGCTAGGTTTCAGCATATTGATAATCAGTTGGATGACATCTACAACAGAATTGGAGACCTCTAATTCAATCAAGGTCCCTGGGATGGTGATGAATGAAATCTCTATTTAGTAGCTTTATCTTACTTATGTTTGTTTTGGTTATTTTATTTTTGGGTACCTAAATGGTACTTATGGCCTGTATATGAACACTTTTATCTCTTTGATGAAGTTAAATAGGGGGAGAAGAATGATAGGATGATATAACACTATAGGATGATATAACACTATCACTAATGTTGTCACTACACACACATCACAATCATATGTCTGTTGCTGTTTTTTTTATGCAGGTGCGGTGGATATTTGTCTTCATCAAATAGGGGGAGATTGAAGCACTTGTTCGATTCGATGAAGACATATAAAGTTCATTTTGTGGGTGTGTAGATAGATAGGTTATAGGTATGGAATTTAATCTATTGATAATTACAGTATATCTTGTGATAAGTGCCTATAACTGTTGCATTTCATAGAATTTATCATACTTCATGAAAAACCAACCTTTAAGCTTTGAAAGAACAAACTGAGTTTTTTTAATATGTTAAAAAATAGTTTTAATCTGTTAAAATCACTTAAAATAGGAAATGTATATATAGAGCCAATATTTTAATTGATTAAATTGTAAAATCAAAAAAATAAAATGTTTTTTATGGTTTTTCCATGTTAAGGGTTTCGCAGTTTTAATCTGTTAAATTGATAAATCAATAGATTAAAATGTTCTAAGTCATAATTTTCATTTTAAGTACCTAAGATTTTTAATCTGTTAAAATGAATTTTAATCTGTTAAAACAGAGAGCTACCATTTTTTCTTCTAGCAGTTTTAATCCATTAAAAACTCGAATTAACCGATTAAAAGAGTTTTAAATGAAATCAATCGATTAAAACATCATTTTAATCAATTGAAACTGTCAATTTTTCTCTTTTACTCTATAAATACAGTTTTGATTTCTCTTTCATGTACACAATTTGGAAATAGATTAAAAGCAATCTTGGAGCTCTTATATTCGTGTGTTTTTCTAAGCATTCATACACAATCATATCATAAGGCGCTTTGATCAAGATTGTTGAAAGATCTTCAAGAGAGAAAGTTTTGTGTTAGAAAATTCGCTTTTGGACTTCGTATTGTAAAAGCTATTGTCCAGGTTTATTCTTTCCAATAATTGTATGAATTTTAATTGTGTAGATTGGGTTTGAATCTACACTGGTTACAGCTGACTCGGGTTTGGTTGCTTGGGTGGTTTTTCAAGAGTTTATCTTGTGCTTTGTTGTAAGGTAGATCTTGGGGTAGATTGGTTTGTATCTACTGATTTGTATTTTGGTTTGTATTTTCACTTGGTATTAGTGGAACTTGACAGATTTGTCAAGAACTGGATGTAGCTCTTGGGAAGAGTGAAGCATTATAAAACTCTTGTGTTGTATTTCTGCATTTATCTCTTTTCATTTCTAGTTTATATTCTTGCTTTGTTAAAAACCAAATCTGCCTAATAAAAGATTAGATAAAGATTAATCATTTTTTCACAAAGAAAGCGTTTTTTGAAAAAGGTTTCAAAATTCAATTCACCCCCTCTTGAACTCAACCATTAATTCTTACACAAGTGTGATTAAAAATGGAAATACAAGTAGACAATGGAGAAGAGGGTTTTGGTAAAATATCTCTGTGGCAATGGAGAAATACAATAGGCAATGAAGAAGAGGGTTTTGGTAAAATATCTATGTGGCAATGGAGAAGAGGTTTTTCTCAAAACATGTAAAATATCTTTGTTGTCTTTCTCAGAATTCTTTTTTCAAAAGAGATTGAATGTAAATTGTATTTTCGAATTTTTTAATTGTGTATTTTTTATTTTCCATCAAAACTTAATTAAATAGAAAAATAACATCGGAAAATGGTCGTTGGACATTAATATTTTTGTGGATAAAAATCAGGATATATTCAAAAACATTTATTCTTCAAAACAGATATATTTTTGAATTTTAATTGTCATAATGGATTATGTTACTAGTATAATCAATTATGACAGAGAATATCATTTTTACATTTCTGATGCATCATAATTGATTATGACAATGAAATATATGTTAATTTTATCACACTTGTTCTTTGAAGACTTATGCATAATATTACTTCATCAATTTGTACTTTCATATCTAGTATCCTAATCTAGTCTTCCAAGAATCATCTTGGATTTTCTTGATGTTGAATAGAATTTTTATCAAATCATATCTTAGACTTATTTGAATCTTGTTTGAGTCTTAAATATTGTTGACTTAAATCATGATCAAAATCAACTATTGGAAATATAGAAACATATTTCACATTAGGATCAATCTCACCCTCGTTACACTAGTGCAAAAAAGGGCTTCTACGTCACCCAATTGTCGTCGCATGTAAAAATATTTGACGTAAATAAAACGCGGCGGCAATTTTGTAAATAAGAGACAAAACTTTTACGTCGCGTGCTGGGGTGCGCGAAGTAAAAAGTGATAGCTTTTTACGTCGCAGCCCCCAACACGCGATGTAAAAAGCTTTCTTTTACGTCGTGCCACCCAGGTGCGACGTAAAAGAGTGCTTTTTACGTCGCGTGCTAGGATGCGCAACGTAAAAAGTCCCTTTTATTTCCCCCCAGACCCACTACCTCGTCTCGCGTAACCAGGGTTTTTGAGAACGACGACAACAGCTACCTCTGCACACCATTTTCGATCAGTTTGACAGTGACAAACATCAACATTGTGTGTCATTTTACGAACTTGATATTTCTCCCCGATTGGATTCAAGTTTGAAATCATTTTTCGTCTACACTCGAGGTTAGTGTTCTATGCCATTGCTATATGTTTAAATTGAATCCGTGATTATTTTTGGGGATCTCAATCACGTTATAGTATGAATGTCTCCACTGGATTGTTATTGGAATGTAATTATTTGTTTATTTGTTCATTGTTGTTGGAACGTGCTTTGTTGTTTGTATATTAATTTCTTTTTACATATAATTTTTAAATCTCTAGGAGTGACGAAACTTTATAACATAATATGAATCGAAGTTGGATGAATGCACGTCGTATTAGTGAAGAGTACGAAAAGGGAGTTGAGGAATTTTTGAAATTTGCTAGTGAAAATGGAAAAGCTATGAAAGGGACATATTATTGTCCATGTGTTCGTTGTTTGAATCAAATTCGTCATAAACTCGAGGATATACATGATCACTTGTTTGTTTATGGTATTATTAAGAATTATACAATATGGACATGACATGGAGAAATATTAGACATCCCAACTGTGTCAACTACAGACAATTTTGATGAAGGGATGGATGATAATCTAGAGGATATGATACGTGATATTGGTGAAGAAAATTTTATGAAAGCACATCTATATGATTCTTTGAAATCTGATTTTGCGCAACAATTGTACATAAGATGTAGTTTTATAAGATTATCAACAACTTTAAAATTGTTTACTTTAAAAGCAAGAAATGGATGGACTGATAAAAGTTTCACCAAATTATTGGAGTTGTTGAAGGAGATGCTTCCTAAAGATAATACATTACCTATTCGTAACTATGAGGCAAAGAAAATATTATGTCCAATGGGTTTAGAGTACAAGAAGATACATGCATGTCCTAATGATTGTATATTGTACAGAAACGATTTTGCTAAATTAAAGATGTGTCCGACATGTGGTTTGTCGAGGTTCAAAAACAAAGTTGAGGAAAGTAGTGGTGAGGAAGAACTAGATGGTCCCCCTGCTAAGGTGTTATGGTATTTGCCAATTATACCTAGGTTTAAAAGATTATTTGCCGTAAAAGAAGATGCAAGAAACTTTACATGGCATGCAAATGGTAGAAAATGTGACAATCTTCTTCGACATCCAGTTGATTCTCCACAATGGAAAATGATTGATGAAACCTTTCCAGAATTTGGTGCAGAGCCAAGAAACTTGAGAATTGGATTAGCTACAGATGGGATGAATCCTTATGGAAATTTAAGTAGTAAACATAGTTCATGGCCAATTTTGTTGATCATTTACAATTTGCCTCCTTGGTTATGCATGAAGAGAAAATATATGATGTTATCTATGATGATTTCAGGACCTCGACAACCAAGAAATGACATAGATGTATATCTTAGTCCTTTAATTGATGATTTGAAGATGTTGTGGGAAATAGGAGTGGATGTATTTGATTCATATCACGAAGTGAATTTCAGGTTGCGTGCAATGTTATTTTGTACTATAAATGATTTTCCAGCATATGGTAATTTGAGCGGTTATAGTGTGAAAGGTCATTTAGCGTGTCCTTTATGTCAAGAAGACACAAGTTATATCCAATTGAAACATGGACAAAAAACTGCGTACAATAGGCATAGAAAGTTTCTAGTTGCTAATCATCCATATCGTAAAATGAAAAAAGCATTTAATGGATGTCGGGAGAATGCGGTTGCATCGGTACCATGCAATGGTCAACAAGTATATGAGCAAGTGAAAAATATTAATATTGTGTTTGGAAAGACCCAAAAGAAATCCAATGAGAAAAACATTTGGAAGAAACAGATCTATATTCTTCAATCTTCCTTATTGGTATAAGTTGGAAGTTAGACACTGTATAGATGTGATGCATGTTGAAAAAAATGTTTGTGATAGTATAATTGGGACATTGCTTAAAATAAAAGGAAAGACAAAAGATGGAATAAAAGCAAGACAAGATTTGGCAGACATGGGTATACGTTCTGAATTACATCCACAATCAGTTGGAAAACGCACTTACTTACCTCCAGCATGTCATACTCTATCAAAGAAAGAAAAGAGAAGCTTTTGTGCGTGTTTACGTGAGGTCAAAGTGCCACAAGGATACTCCTCAAATGTTAAGAGTCTTGTGTCTATGCAAGAGTTGAAATTAGTTGGTTTAAAGTCTCATGATTGTCATGTGTTGATGCAACAACTTTTACCAGTGGCTATTCGAAACATCTTACCACACTACAAAAAAAAAGCCTATTACCTACGGAATATTACCTACGGATAAAAATCCGTAGGTAAATTTTACATTACCTACGGATATTACCCACAGATGAAAATCCGTAGGTAAATTGTACATTACCTACGGATATTACCTACGGAATTCTATCCGTAGGTAATTATCAATTACCTACGGATATTATCCATAGGTAATGTAATCCGTGGATAATTCCGTAGGTAAAGTGTACATTACCTACGGATATTACCTACGGAATTCTATCCGTGAGTAATTATCCATTACCTACGGATATCCGTAGGTAATGTCATTCGTGGGTAATTCCGTAGGTGATTACCTATGGAATTACTATCCGTAGGTAAATTATATTAAACTAAAAGAATTGTCACTAGCAAGAATCGAACACAGTACCTTAAAGTTGAAAACTGATACTCCAACCACTAAACTATTAGGATATTCTAATAATAATTTACAACTAAATTATACTTATATTTATTCGTGTAAATATATAAATATATAAATATATAAATATATAAATATATAAATATAAAATATATAAAAATAAAATATATAAAAAAAATATATAAATATATAAATATATAAATATATAAATATATAAATATATAAATATAAAATATATAAATATATAAATATAAAATATAAAATATATAAATATATAAATATAAAATATATAAATATATAAATATATAAATATATAAATATATAAATATATAAATATATAAATATATAAATATATAAATATATAAATATATAAATATATAAATATATAAATATATAAATATATAAATATATAAATATATAAATATATAAATATATAAATATATAAATATATAAATATATAAATATATAAATATATAAATATATAAATATATAAATATATAAATATATAAATATATAAATACATAAATACATAAATACATAAATACATAAATACATAAATACATAAATATATAAATACATAAATACATAAATACATAAATACATCAATACATCAATACATCAATACATCAATACATAAATATATAAATACATAAATACATAAATACATAAATACATAAATACATAAATACATAAATACATAAATACATAAATACATAAATACATAAATACATAAATATATAAATATATAAATATATAAATATATAAATATATAAATATAAATATATAAATACAAATATATAAATATATCAAAATATAAATATATTTTATATTTATATATTTTATATTTATATGTATTTTATATTTATATATATTTTATATTTATATATATTTATATATTTTTTATATTTATATATATTTATATATTTTTTATATTTATATATATTTATATATTTTTTATATTTATATATATTTTATATTTTATATTTATATATTTTATATTTATATATTTACACGAATAAATATAAATATAATTTATTTGTAAATTATTATCAAAATATCCTAATAGCTTAGTGGTTGGAGTATCAACCTCTAACTCGAGGTACTTGGGTTCAAATCCTGCCAATGACAATTTCCTTAATCTAATAATAATTCAAAGTTCAGAAAATATAATAAATAATAAAAATATAATATAAAGGGGAGGGGGTCCTAGGTAATAATAAAATATAAGGGAGGGGATTGTAATAAATAAAAATATTTTGTTTAGGTGAGTTCATTAGTACGGATTATAATCCGTAGATAATTCCAGCAAGTGCATTACCTACGGATTATATTCCGTAGGTAAATTATCTACGGAAAGAAATCCGTAGGTAAAGTGACATTACCTACGGATTTTACCCGTAGATAATAAGCATTTTTTTGTATTGTCAACTTCTGTTAGAATTGCTATTACTCGGTTATGTTTGTTTTTCAACGCCATTTGTAAAAAGGTAATTGATCCAAAAAAGTTAGATGAATTAGAAAATGAAGTAATTGTAATAGTGTGCCAGTTAGAAATGTATTTTCCCCCTTCATTTTTTGATATCATGGTGCATTTGATAGTCCATTTGGTAAGGGAAATTCGATTATGTGGTCCAATTTTTCTTAGATGGATGTATCCTGTTGAGACATACATGAAGATCTTAAAAGGATATGTGAAGAATTAGTACAGGCCAGAAGCTTCTATTGTGGAAATGTACATTGCAGAAGAAGCCATTGAGTTTTGTTTAGGATACATGTCAAAATCAGAACCAATAGGTATTCCTAAGATGAGACATGATGGAAGATGTGAAGGTAAGGGTACTCAAAATTTAAAGATTAAAAATGTTAGTCAGAAAGAAGTTGACCAAGCACATTTATACATATTGAACAACACTGATGAAGTAATCCCTTACATATCACAACACATAACTGAAATAAAGGCAACACATCCACGAATGAATGAAAAATGGATATTGAATGAACATAACAAAAGTTTCCTTTCTTGATTTAAAAAAAGGGTATATGTTGAGATTAATGTTTCAGAAACACTTTTGAGACTTGCTCGTGGGCCTAATAGTGATGTCATTACATTTGGTGGGTATGACATTAATAATTATTGTTTCTACTCAAAAATAGAAGATGATAAAGGTAGAGTACAAAATAGTGGGGTCACAATTCAAGCTGAATCTATGCATTTTTCTAGTTCTAAAGACAAAAATCCTATCACAGCTTCTATGAGTTATTTTGGGGTCATACAAGAGATATGGGAAATTGATTATGTTACTTTTAGGGTGCCTGTCTTCAAGTGTAAATGGGTTGAAGGGAATACGGGTGTGCGAACAGATGACCTAGGATTTACTTTGGTTGATTTGAGTAAAGTTGGATATAAGGATGAACCTTTTATTTTGGCATATCAAGCGAGACAAATATTTTATGTCAAGGATCCATGTAATGAGAGATGGTCAATTGTCCTTGAAGGAAGAAGCATGCACGGAATTCATGAAGATGAGTGTCGCCGCCGTCCGTTCTGACGTCCAGGGACATCTCGAACGTTTATGCGAGCGGTCGCGAAAAGATGGTTTAGACTCGCGTTTTATGTTAAAATTATGTTCATTGCTTCCGAGGTGCTCAACAACTGAACTATCCTCTAATAAAAGCAAGGTTTTCGAAAAAGGGTTCTTTTGGAGTCGCCACCAATGTTTTGACCATAAACATTGGAAAAGGATAAAAAGGCGTTGATTTTAATAAAAACCAAACTTGGCCATTATAACCAGAGTTAGGTAAGGGAGTTAGCTACGTGTGGGGAAGGTGTTAGCACCCCACAACGCCCCTTTCGGGTTCCCTATGACGGATTAATTCATTTAAGTAAAGATTATGAGAAATTATGCGATTACCCTATTTTATTGCATAATGTTAAAAATGGCTATCTACATGACTTTATTTCATATTGCATACATAAAGCAATAAATAAAGCAGTAAAAGAGAAGAGAATTGAACAGAACCTCCGTAGCAAGCTTTGTATTGCGAATCTTTAATCGTGAGGATGCATTTTGGCAATCCTTCGCTCTACAAAGACTCTCCTCTCCAAATACAACACTGACTCTACTAAATTTTATAGAAGAATCGAATGCTGGAATGTAATTCCTTAACTGATTGTTACCTTATCAAGGCAATCAGAGAGTTCATTCGAAGAAGGAAGAGAAAAGACAATTATTAGGAGTTGTCTGGTGTGTGAAACAATGGCAAATGAGCCTCCTATTTATAGTTTTTCGTAGCCTGACAATTTGGGACGCCCATCTGGGTTGGGACGGCCGTCCCAATTGAATTTTTTGGCCTTTGGTCTACCCCTGGAAGAGTGGGACGGGCAGTCTCACTTGGGACGGCCGTCCCACATGGCCAGGGTAGCTTGGGACGACCATCTCAATCTTGGGACGGCTGTCTCAACCTGTTTTTGCCAGCTTTTGTGTTCTGGGACCCCTGGGAAGCTTTCCTTTCTTTATTCGGACGTCGGTTGATGCCGATAGACGCCCGTTGAAGCTTTATCTTCATATAGGAAGTCTTCTTGGCCTTTATTGAGATGCCAGGCGAGCTTTATCTTGTTGTAGGAAGTCTCCTTAGCCTTTATTGAGAGGCCGGGCAAAATTAGGGGTCTACAATGAGTCTCTAGATATACATGAAACACCTTCATTTTTAAGTAGACCATTTGATGACATAGTTGACAATGAAGTTGATGACATACATGCAATTCGAAGTGATCATGATGAAGGGATATGGGAAAACATACCAACATAATAGGTGTTTATCTTCACATTTTCTAGTTCTTTTTATTCAAACTTATAAAGTATGTTGACTTCATATTGTTTTGTTTTTCAGGATATGTCGGATTCCACATCTGGTACTGGTAGTGGTAGTGGCAGTGGCAGGAGCGGAAGTGGAGGTAAAGGTAGATCTGTCACTCGGTTAAAGGGGTTGACGACAAGGAGGGTAGCTAGAGAGAAAACTCAAGTTGAAGTTGATCCACGTTCCGGTAAGGCATCCGGCCCAAATGCTTGCTAAGTTTAAGAGCTATTTGGGACTACTAGCTTGACACCATGTTCCGATTACTACTCCATCTTGGGATGGTGTAGAGGAAACCGAGAAGAACCTCATGTGGCAGGATGTTCAAGTATTTCTAAATTTGTTGAATACTTTATATATCATTATTAATTGAATTTAACATTTATTGGTCATTTCACAGCAAAATATTGATGTTCCTAACACTGAGGCGATGAGGAAGAAGATTTTATCCTCCATTGCCATTAGAAGGAGGGACTTTAAGACTTTCTTGACACGGGAGTATGTATTTGGAAAGTTTCAAGATGAATCTCCCTGTCTAAAGTATCAAATTAGTGAGGAGGATTGGTTACAGTTTTGTGCCAGCCGAATGGACCCCTCTTGGCAGGATAAAAGACGTGCTGCCCAACAACGTCAGAGGAGAGTCAGCAGGAGTTGAGTCTACTGACCTTGCATCTCCACCCCCTCGCTATGAGATGTGGAAGGCACACTAGTGCAGAAAAGGGCTCTTACGTCACTCAATTGTCGTCGCATGTAAAAATATTCGACGTAAATAAAACGTGGTGGCAATTTTGTAAATAAGGGACAAAACTTTTACGTCGCACACCCCAGCACGCGACGTAAAAAGCCTCTTTTACGTCGCACGACGTAAAAGAAGGCCTTTTACGTCGCGTGCTGGGGGGCGCGACGTAAAAAGTGATAGGTTTTTACGTCGCGCCTCCCAGCACGCGACGTAAAAGGCCTCCTTTTACGTCGCGCCACCCAGGTGCGACGTAAAAGAGGGCTTTTTACGTCGCGTGCTGGGATGCGCGACGTAAAAAGTCTCTTTTATTCCCTCCCTGGCACACTCCCTCGTCTCGCGCAACCAGGGTTTTTGAGAACGACGATGAGAACGACGACAACAGCTACCTCTGCACACCATTTTCGATCAGTTTTACAGTGAAAAACATCTACATTGTGTGTCATTTGACGAACTTGATATTTCTCCTCGATTGGATTCGAGTTTGAAATCATTTTTCGTCTACACTCGAGGTTAGTGTTCTATGTCATTGCTATATGTTTACATTGAATCCGTGATTGTTTTTGGGGATCTCAATCACGTTATAGTATGAATGTCTCCACTGGATTGTTATTGGAATGTAATTATTTGTTTATTTGTTTGAGTGCATTCGGTTTACACACTCCATTGTTGTTGGAACGTGCTTTGTTGTTTGTATATTAATTTCTTTTTACATATAATTTTTAAATCTCTAGGAGTGACGAAACTTTATAACATAATATGAATCGAAGTTGGATGAATGCACGTCGTATTAGTGAAGAGTATGAAAAGGGAGTTGAGGAATTTTTGAAATTTGCTAGTGAAAATGGAAAAGCTATGAAAGGGACATATTATTGTCCATGTGTTCGTTGTTTGAATCAAATTCGTCATAAACTTGAGGATATACGTGATCACTTGTTTGTTTATGGTATTATTAAGAGTTATACAATATGGACATGGCATGGAGAAATATTAGACATCCCAACTGTGTCAACTACAGACAATTTTGATGAAGGGATGGATGATAATCTAGAGGATATGATACGTGATATTGGTGAAGAAAATTTTATGAAAGCACATCTATATGATTCTTTGAAATCTGATTTTGCGCAACAATTGTACATAGGATGTAGTTTTACAAGATTATTAACAACTTTAAAATTGTTTACTTTAAAAGCAAGAAATGGATGGACTGATAAAAGTTTCACCGAATTATTGTAGTTGTTGAAGGAGATGCTTCCTGAAGATAATACATTACCTATTCGTAACTATGAGGCAAAGAAGATATTATGTCCAATGGGTTTAGAGTACAAGAAAATACATGCATGTCCTAATGATTGTATATTGTACAGAAATGATTTTGCTAAATTAAAGATGTGTCCGATATGTGGTTTGTCGAGGTTCAAAAACAAAGTTGAGGAAAGTAGTGGTGAGGAAGAACTAGATGGTCCCCCTACTAAGGTGTTATGGTATTTGCCAATTATACCTAGGTTTAAAAGATTATTTTCCATAAAAGAAGATGCAAGAAACTTGACATGGCATGCAAATGGTAGAAAATGTGACAATCTTGTTCGACATCAAGCTGATTCTCCACAAAGGAAAAGGATTGATGAAACCTTTCCAGAATTTGGTGCAGAGCCAAGAAACTTGAGAATTGGATTAGCTACAGATGGGATGAATCCTTATGGAAATTTAAGTAGTAAACATAGTTCATGGCCAGTTATGTTGATCATTTACAATTTGCCTCCTTGGTTATGCATGAAGAGAAAATATATGATGTTATCTATGATGATTTCAGGACCTCGACAACCAGGAAATGACATAGATGTATATCTTAGTCCTTTAATTGATGATTTGAAGATGTTGTGGGAAACAGGAGTGGATGTATTTGATTCATATCACGAAGTGAATTTCAGGTTGCGTGCAATGTTATTTTGTACTATAAATGATTTTCCAGCATATGGTAATTTGAGCGGTTATAGTGTGAAAGGTCATTTAGCGTGTCCTTTATGTCAAGAAGACACAAGTTATATCCAATTGAAACATGGACAAAAAACTGCGTACAATAGGCATAGAAAGTTTCTAGTTGCTAATCATCCATATCGTAAAATGAAGAAAGCATTTAATGAATGTCAGGAGAATGCAATTGCATCAGTACCACGCAATGGTGAACAAGTATATGAGCAAGTGAAAAATATTAATATTGTGTTTGGAAAGACCCAAAAGAAATCCAATGAGAAAAACATTTGGACGAAACAGTCTATATTCTTCAATCTTCCTTATTGGTGTAAGTTGGAAGTTAGACACTGTATAGATGTGATGCATGTTGAAAAAAATGTTTGTGATAGTATAATTGGGACATTCCTTAACATAAAAGGAAAGACAAAATATGGAATAAAAGCAAGACAAGATTTGGCAGACATGGGTATACGTTCTGAATTACATCCACAATCAGTTGGAAAACGCACTTACTTACCTCCAGCTTGTCATACTCTATCGAAGAAAGAAAAGAGAAGCTTTTGTGAGTGTTTACATGAGGTCAAAGTGCCACAAGGATACTACTCAAATGTTAAGAGTCTTGTGTCTATGCAAGAGTTGAAATTAGTTGGTTTAAAGTCTCATGATTGTCATGTGTTGATGCAACAACTTTTACCAGGTGGCGATTCGAAACATCTTACCAACTTCGTTAGAATTGCTATTACTCGGTTATGTTTGTTTTTCAACGCCATTTGTAAAAGGGTAATTGATCCAAAAAAGTTAGATGAATTAGAAAATGAAGCAATTGTAATAGTGTGCCGGTTAGAAATGTATTTTCCCCCTTCATTTTTTGATATCATGGTGCATTTGATAGTCCATTTGGTAAGGGAAATTCGATTATGTGGTCCAATTTTTCTTAGATGGATGTATCCTGTTGAGAGATACATGAAGATCTTAAAAGGATATGTGAAGAATCGAGTACAGGCCGAAGCTTCTATTGTGGAAAGGTACATTGCAGAAGAAGCCATTGAGTTTTGTTTAGGATACATGTCAAAATCAGAACCAATAGGTATTCCTAAGATGAGACATGATGGAAGATGTGAAGGTAAGGGTACTCGAAATTTAAAGATTAAAAATGTTAGTCGGAAAGAAGTTGACCAAGCACATTTATACATATTGAACAACACTGATGAAGTAATCCCTTACATATCACAACACATAACTGAAATAAAGGCAACACATCCACGAATGAATGAAAAATGGGTATTGAATGAACATAACAAAAGTTTCCTTTCTTGGTTTAAAAAAAGGGTATATGTTGAGATTAATGCTTCAGAAACACTTTTGAGACTTGCTCGTGGGCCTAATAGTGATGTCATTACATTTGGTGGGTATGACATTAATAACTATTGTTTCTACTCAAAAATAGAAGATGATAAAGGTAGAGTACAAAATAGTGGGGTCATAATTCAAGCTGAATCTATGCATTTTTCTAGTTCTAAAGACAAAAATCCTATCATAGCTCCTATGAGTTATATTGGGGTTATACAAGAGATATGGGAAATTGATTATGTTACTTTTAGGGTGCCTGTCTTCAAGTGTAAATGGGTTGAAGGGAATACGGGTGTGCGAACAGATGACCTAGGATTTACTTTTGTTGATTTGAGTAAAGTTGGGTATAAGGATGAACCTTTTATTTTGGCATATCAAGCGAGACAAATATTTTATGTCAAGGATCCATGTAATGAGAGATGGTCAATTGTCCTTGAAGGAAGAAGCATGCACGGAATTCATGAAGATGAGTCTCTAGATATACATGAAACACCTTCATTTTCAAGTAGACCATTTGATGACATAGTTGACAATGAAGTTGATGACATACATGCAATTCGAAGTGATCATGATGAAGGGATATGGGAAAACATACCAACATAATAGGTGTTTATCTTCACATTTTCTAGTTCTTTTTATTCAAACTTATAAAGTATGTTGACTTCATATTGTTTTGTTTTTCAGGATATGTCGGATTCCACAGCTGGTACTGGTAGTGGTAGTGGCAGTGGCAGTGGCAAGAGCGGAAGTGGTGATAAAGGTAGATCTGTCACTCAGTTAAAGGGGTTGATAGCAAGGAGGGTAGCTAGAGAGAAAACTGATGTTGAAGTTGATCCACGTTCTGGTAAGGCATTTGGCCCAAATGCTTCTAAGTTTAAGAGCTATTTGGGACTACTAGCTCGACACCATGTTCCGATTACTACTCCATCTTGGGATGATGTAGAGGAAACCGAGAAGAACCTCATATGGCAGGATATTCAGGTATTTCTATATTTGTTGAATACTTTATATATCATTATTAATTGAATTTAACATTTATTGGTCATTTCACAGCAAAATTTTGATGTTCCTAACACTGAGGTGATGAGGAAGAAGATTTTATCCTCCATTGCCATTAGAAGGAGGGACTTTAAGACTTTCTTGACACGAGAGTATGTATTTGGAAAGTTTCAAGATGAATCTCCCTGTCTAAAGTATCAAATTAGTGAGGAGGATTGGTTACAGTTTTGTGCCAGCCGAATGGACCCCTCTTGGCAGGATAAAAGACGTGTTGCCCAACAACGTCAGAGGTTGAATGATGCACCCCATGTATTGTCACGAGGAGGGTATGCATTATTGGAGCAACGTCTCATGAAATCCGAGAGAAGAGTCGGCAGGAGTTGATTCTATCGACCTTGCATCTCCACCCTCTCGCTATCGAGATGTGGAAGGCAGCCGGACAAAATCCGATGGACAAATGACTTCCGAGTCCGCACGAATCATTGCTCGGAAAATCGTAAGTTATAATGTCAATTTGAATTGATTCTAATGTGAAAGTTAGTGTATGACTTAATTATTGTTAATGTGTTGTAGGATGATTTAGTTGAGCGGACCGACCAAGGATCATTTATTCCTCATGGTCGACAAGATATATTGGCGACAGCCATAGGAAAAGCAGATTACTCGGGACGTGTGCGTGGTGCTGGTGGAACCTGGGGCCTTCGTGATTACTTTGGTCCAACATCACGAAGGACCACTGCTGACTCTTGCAGCCAGGAGGCCTTGCATAAAATGGAGATGCAGTTTGAAGAAAAGTTAAATCAAATAAGGCAGTCCTTGCAGCAAGAGTTTGATGAGAAAATTGAATCTCTCGCCCGCTCTCGAGCAACGAGACTCAAGGAACACCTCAAACAATTGAACATGATGTTGTTTGAGTCGGCACTAAAGGGAGTTGTGTTGCTACTGCTGTCGATCCTTCAGGAGAATATACTCGGATCGATGCATCACACCAGGTGTGAGTTATATGTTGAAGATGACCCCCCGCGTCTAGTGGCTATTGGTCGAGTTTTTGAGGGTGGCTTAACCATCCATGGTGTCCCTCTACAGGCAGACTGGACACGAGTAGTAGTTGATGAAGTTCATGATGCTAATGCTCCAGTGCCTTTTCCTAATGAAGAGATTCAATTAGTGGGGCAGGCAAGCGGGACATTCTTGGCTTGGCCAAGACGTTTAGTTATCACTACTAGAAAATATACTTTCAACGTCGTTGTTTAACGTCGGTTACATCTTAGCCGACGTTGAACATGATTTCAACGTCGGTTGGTCAAAAACCGACGTCGAAAGTCGAATTTTGACACATTCTACGTCGTTTTAGCATGAATGACGTGGAAAATTGGGCTTTCAACGTCGGTTAAGCCTTTACCCGATGTTGAAAACCATGCTGAACTCATTATGACCGATCAGAATACAAATATGACCGATCAGAATCAAATGTGATCGATCAGATATTATTTATGATCGATCAGAAGTTCTTCAATCGATTAAAAACACGTTTCAATCGATTAAAATGTCTTAAAGGATCAGAATTACGTGGGAAGTAGGCTTTCAACGTCGGTTATGCCGTCACCCGATGTTGAAAACCCTTCTGAACTCATTATGACCGATCAGAATACAAATATGACCGATCAGAATCAAATGTGATCGATCAGATTTTATTTATGATCGATCAGAAATTTTTCAATCGATTAAAAACACGTTTCAATCGATTAAAATGTCTTAAAGGGTCAGAATTACGTGGAATGTAGGCTTTCAACGTCGGTTATGCCTTCACCTGACGTTGAAAACCCTTCGAACTCATTATGACCGATCAGAATACATATATGACCGATCATAATCGAAGTGCGGATGTGATAGCGGTTCCTTCTAAATCGCTCTTCAAAGTGTGAATATAATAGCGGTTTCTTGTGGAACCGCTATCTTAAGTCAATTATTTCAAAATATAATCGATCATTGGGAATTTTAATCGATCATAACGATTAAAAGTGCGGATATGATTACTAGCATAAGTGATGCCTTCCCAAGGCAAGGTCCGGTCTCTTCGGGACCCTTAAACTCGAGGGTTGGATAAGCAAATCGGCCAAAAGAATCACTATATTTCGATTGAAGCTCTGCGCGGTGACCCAATTCTCATATACGAGATAAGCGATAATGCCCTTTCGACACGGCTGCGTCCTCACGAATGCCAAACTTCGTAGCTCGGCTCATCCGGAATGACCAAGCTCCAGGGAGGTTTTATTGATGACATGGCGGGCTCCAAGCTACACCCTTCTCTGCTACCAAATCATAGATCTTCCAGAGAAGACAAAAGCGAATAGACCGTTCCCTGCCCTCCCTGCTCTTCAAAGTGTGAATATAATAGCGGTTTACTGTGGAACCGCTATCTAAAATCAATTATTTGAAAATATAATCGATTATTGGAAAATTTAATCGATCATAACGGAGATATGATAGCGGTTCCTCCTCAACCGCTCTTCAAAGTTAGCATATAATAGCGGTTAACTGTGGAACCGCTATGTTAAGTAAAAAATAATCGATTATTTGGGCAATTTAATCGATCATAATGATTAATATGATAGCGGTTCCTCCTAAACCGCTCTTCAAAGTGAGAATATAATAGCGGTTTAGTGTAGAACCGCTATCTAAAGGTCTTTCAACGTCGGGTGTTATTATAAACGACGTGGAAAACCCATATACATGCATGCATCTCTAACATTTTTGTATCTCCCCTGCATCTCCAACATTTTTGTATCTCCCCTTTCTCTCGAGCATCGCGGCCACCACCTAGCACATTTTTGTATCTCCCCTGCATCTCTAACATTTTTGTATCTCCCCTTACTCTCGAGCATCGCGGCCACCACCTAGCACCCTCATTTGGACGCCGGCCGCACTGCGGCCTCGACCTACACCCTACCGTAGCCTCCACCTCCACCCCACCGCACCCTCCGGCCCACCGCGACGCTAGTCGCCCACGCGACGCTAGTCGCCCAACCTCCACCCCCACCGCGGCCTCGCCCGCCTTGCATTGTCCACCTCTAGCCCACCACGGCCTCGACCCTAACGGCTGCTTGCATCCTCCACCTCCACCCCACTGCAGCGTCGACCCTAACACTTGCTCTCTTTCTCCGTGGTTCGCACTTTCATTGCTTGCCTTAACCCACAGGTACGATGTTCTTGCACTTATATTTGTTGGGCAAAAAGTTTAAGTAATAAAATTTTACTTACTACAATTCATAGGTAGAGATTCTTAGTCATGTTATTGTTGGCCGTTAAGCTGTTGCTTTAATTGTTTATACATTTTGTCCCCATAAAATAGTGATTAGTTGTAAGTTTCAGCTCATTCCGAGTCAAGTGAAGACAAATAATGATACGGTTTTAAAATTAAGATGAATATAGTTTTTTTCAATGTATTGATGATGTGTACAATTATACTTGGACTGCTTGAATATGCCCAAGGGGCTTTTTATTGGCGAGTTCAACTGTGTCATTTAAAATTGTTGCCAAAAAACAAAGGAAACTCTGTCGGATTTTGGTTAGAAATTAAGCATGAAGTGTGAATTATGGAAACTACGTATAACATGGAAACTACATATAACAATGTAGTTATATAAGTGATGGTACGTAGTAACAATGTAGTTTTATTGGTTTCTCATTTGTAGAATCCAATTCCAAAATGGATCGAAGTTGGGTAAATGCAAGTCGTATTTCACAAGAGTATGAGAATGGAGTTGAAGAATTTTTGCGATTTGCCGAACACAATGGCACCAAGGTTAATGGAAAATTGTATTGTCCATGCGTTAAGCTGCGTTAATGGGAGAGTACACACACTAGAGACAATACGGGAACATCTTTTATGTGATGGGATAATGAAGAATTATATGGTATGGACATGGCATGGTGAAGTGATTGATACACCAATAGTAACACAAGTTGAGGAAGAGGAGGACATGACAATGGAAGATCGAATAGAAGACATGATTCGTGATGTAGGTCAAGAGAATTTTACTGCAAGCACATGCTTGCTTGTCTATGATAAATTGAAGATAGATTCGAGAGATACCTTTGTATGCTTGGATGTACAACATTCACGCGATTGTCGACTGTATTGAGATTGGTCAATTTGAAGGCCAAATTTGGTTGGAGTGACAAAAGTTTCACTGAGTTACTAGAAGTTTTGAAAGATATGCTCCCAAGCGATAACACCTTGCACGATGGTATGTATGAAGCCAAAAAAATACTTTGTCCAATGGGTTTAGAGTATAAAAAGATACATGCTTGCCCTAATGATTGTGTATTATACGGAAAAGAGTTTGAAAGCCTACATGAGTGTCCAAGATGTGGTGTATCGCGTTACAAATTGAAAGACAAGGATGATAATAGCGAATATATTGATAGAAAGAGACCTCCTGCAAAAGTTATATGGTATCTTCCAATTATTCCAAGATTGAAGCGATTGTTTGCCAATGGAGAAGATGCCAAGAATATGATATGGCATTCAAGCTGCAGAAAAACGTGATGGATTGCTTCGTCATCCGGCCGATTCTCCACGAGTGGAAGAAAATTGACTGCCTTTTTCCAAGTTTTGGCGGTGATGCAAGAAATGTTAGACTTGGACTAGCCACGAGACGGCATGAATCCTTTTGGTAACTTAACCGGTAATCACGGCTCATGGCCGAGTTCTTTTAGTGATTTACAACCTTCCACAATGGTTGATTTTCAAGCGCAAGTACGTGATGTTATCCATCATGATTGCAGGTCCAAGACAGTAGGGTAATGACATAGATGTTTATCTAAGTCCGTTAATAGATGACTTAAGGCTATTGTGGGAGGAAGGAGTGGATGTGTTTGATGCATATCAACAGCAGAGCTTCAAGTTACATGCAATGTTATTTTGTACTATCAATGACTTCCCGGCATATGGAAACTTGAGTGGGTATAGTGTCAAGGGTCATCATGCTTGTCCTATTTGTGAGGAAGATACAAGTTTTCTACAATTGAAGCATGGAAAAAAGGCGTGTATAATAGGCACAGAAAATTTCTTCCACATAACCACCCATATCGAAGATTGAAGAAAGCTTTTAATGGTCGGCAGGAAGATAAAATTGCCAAACAACCTTTAAGCTGGTGAACAAGTTTATGAACGGGTTAGAAACATTAATGTTGTCTTTGGAAAGACTAAAAAACGGTCGTCGATAAAAGCTTGTGGAAAAAGAGATCAATTTTCTTTAACCTTCCATATTGGAGACATCTAGATGTGAGACATTGCATTGATTTTATGCATGTGGAGAAGAACGTATTTGATAGTCTCATTGGCACACTATTGAACATTAAAGGAAAAACAAAGGATGGAGTCAAAGCTCGTCTAGATCTATGTGAATTGGGAATACGTCCAGAATTACATCCAAGACACTGAAGGCAAGAGAACATATTTACCACCGGCTTGTCACACATTGTCAAAGAAGGAGAAGACTAGTTTATGTCGGTGTCTTCACGGTATTAAAGTGCCACAAGGATACTCTTCAAATATTAAGAGCCTTGTGTCCATGAAAGATCTGAAACTAGTTGGGTTAAAGTCGCATGATTGTCACGTTTTGATGCAACAACTCTTACCAGTAGCTATACGTGACATATTGCCAAAGAATCTACGACATGCCATTATGCGTCTTTGTTTCTTCTTCAATGCTATATGTGCAAAAGTAGTTGATGAAAAATCATTGGATCAGTTGGAAAATGAAGGCTGTGGTTATATTATGTCGAGTTGGAGATGTATTTTCCTCCATCATTTTTTGACATTATGGTGCACTTAATAGTTCATCTTGTAAGAGAGATAAGGCTGTGTGGTCCGATTTATTTGAGGTGGATGTACCCAATTGAGCGATGTATGAAGATCTTTAAAGGGTATACAAAGAATCCATATAGACACTGAAGCTTCTATTGTTGAAAGGTATATTGCGAGAAGAAGCTATAGAATTTTGTTACGAATATTTAGGAAAGGCCCTAGCGGTGGGTGTACCTACTCAACGACATGATCATAGAATAAATGGTAAGGGCACTCGTGGGGTCAAAATACAATCAAAAAATGCTAGTGAGTTGACCAGGGCACACTTGTATATTCTAAACAACACGAGATGAAGTTCTTCCTTACATATCCGCTCATCAATCAATATTGAAGACCCTCAACCCCAAAATGAGTGAGCGGTGGTTGGTTAATGAACATAATAATACTTTTGTTAGCTGGTTTAAAACAAAAATCTTTTCAGAGGACAATGCATCGATACTTTGAAATGGCTAGCACATGGTCCTAAACGAACGTCGTGACTTGGACTGGGTATGACATTAACAAATACTCATTCTACACAAAGTTACAAGATGAAAAAAGTACAGTCCAAAATAGTGGAGTATCTATTGAGGCGACATCCATGCACTTTTCTAGTTCAAAGGATAAGAACCCAATTATGGCGTCTATGAGTTACTTTGGAGTGATTGAGGAGATTTGGGAGGTTGACTACATTCAATTCAGAGTTCCTATATTCAAATGTAAATGGATTGATATTAATACTGGTGTTCAAGCTGATGAAATGGGATTCACTTTGATAGACCTTAAGAAGATAGGACATAAGGAGGAACCATTCATAATGGCGTACCATGCAAAACAAGTTTTCTATGTAAGCTGATCCATGTAATGACGGATGGTCGGTGGTACTCCAAGCAAAAGGGAATGATGTTATGCATGAAGAAGATGATGAATTAGATGATATTATTAGCATCCCCACTCCATCACGGATGCCTAGTAGTATTGATGATATGCAAGAAGATTTGGTCCATGCTATTCGTAAAGATCATGATGAAGGCATATGGGAAAACTTAACTATTTAAGTTATGTGTTCATAGCTATTTTGTGTTTATATTTAAAAAATGTGATAAATTGTGTTTATATTTCAAATATGTGATAAATTGTGTTTATATTTCAAATATGTGATAAATTGTGTTTATATTCCAATTTATGCAAAAACTTAACTTAATTTTTTTTTTTAACGAGGCAAATGGCATCTCCTCCACCATCTCCTCCGGCATCTCGCACCACATCTCCTCCGGCATGTCCACCCCCCATCCGTAAAGAGGACTCGACAAGCCACACGGTTGAAAAAGTTGATTGTTCGTCATATGGCGGGAGATAAATTGGTTGTGAGTGTGGATCCACGAGCTGGCAAAATATCGGGGCCACATCACACTCAATTTAGGTCCTACTTGGGTACTCTTGCTAGAGAAAAGGTATGTAATTTTTAGAGTTTTTAACTTGTTATGCATATATGGTCGGCATATGTAAATGGATTGATATCTAACGTTTTAAGTTCATAATTAGGTATCTATTTTGCATCCATCTTGGGATTATGTGGAGGAGACTTGCAAAAATTTAATTTGGCAAGATATTTTGGTGAGTTTTGTTAACTCGTTAAATTTTGTTAAGTTAAGTTAGATCCTAAACTTTGTTATCCTAATTTATTTTGTTGTTTTTGCAGAATCACTTTGATATTGTTAACTACTGAACAAGTTAGGAGAAAAGTCATGTCATCTATTGCCAAAATGTGGAGGCAATTCAAGTCGACATTGACTTCAAAATGGATTTTTAATGACCAAGCCATTAGCAAAGGATTAACTCCTTGTCGGCGTTATGGCATAGATGAGGGAACTTGGAAGCGGTTTGCCGGGAGTAGGACTGGTCCACAATGGGAGGTATGTTACTATTTAAAAACTTTGGTATGTTTCCATATTGTCTTATTAATTTAGGACATTGTAATATGATATTATGTTGCGGAGAAGCGAACAAAAGGAGATTCGAGGCTGAATGTGGCCCCCACTGTCTGTCTCGTGGGGGTATGATTTGTTGACGCAACGCATGATGAAGGAGAAGGCTAAACTCCGAGAAGCTGAGTTAGCCTCTTCGGTGTAAGCCAGGAAGAAATTTCCCCACCATCTCCTCCAAAACGTCATCAAAAATGGAAGAGGGCTCGGCAAAAGGCCTCCGGTGAAATGACATCAGAGGAGGCCCGGTTGATTGCTGAGCGGATTGTAAGTCAAATTAGTTTCTTTCAACCTCATTAACCATGCTTTGTCATTCATCAATCTTTTTTTACAATATATAATTCTCAATTGTAGGATTCTTTAGAGGAGCGGTATACACGGGGAACATTCGTTCCCGTGGTCGTGAAGATATATTAACTACTTGCTATTGGACGCCCGAGAACACCCGGGGCGTGTTCGTCGTTGTTGGAGCTGGTGTGGGTATTCGAGCATATTTTGGAGCTCCATCATCGAGACCATACCCACACCACATCATTGAGCCGGCGGGAGATGGCCGGATTGGAGGAGAGTCTAATAGCGAAGGCGAGACCGGCGATGGTTGAAGAGGCGACAGCGACGCCGACACCGGCCATTACCGCACGAGTTCGGGGAGGAGATGATGCGTGTATTTGGTTCAAGTCTAGCATCCATAGGTGTCACACAGCCTACCCACCCACCTATGGATGTTCCTCCTCCATCTGTCGCACGAGTTAGCACTAAGGGTAGTTGTCTTGAGCCAAATGCTGGCGATCAAGACCTTCCTGCTACTAATCGGGAGGTTGTTGTTGTTGTTGCGGACAACGACCACTCGGGTATGTGTGGATGATATCTTAATGACAAAAAGTCATGTGCATATTAAATAATTAATGTCTTATTTTTGTGTAATCGAGTCGGTGTGAATTTTATGTTGATGAGGATGGATGCTGAACCACGATTGGTGGCGGTTGGTTCAATTGAAGAGGGGCCTCTACAATTCATAGTGTGCCTTTAGCACCTAACATGGCCAAAGTGGTCATTGAAGAGGTTCGAGATGCTTATGCTCTTGTACCTGTGCCTACAGACGAGGTGATGACAGTGGGACAGGCCCTCCGGACCTTCATTGCATGGCCTAGACATCTAATCAGGCCTATTTTGAAAAAGGTTTGCATATACTTTACGTTAATTATCATATGTAGTCCGGTACTTGTTTTTTATTATTTCTCAAGTCAATGTTATTTTATGTAGGATGTTCAGAAGCCACCCGAGTTGCCTAAAGCTGGTTCCTACTTCCCATACTAGTAAAGGTAAGGAAGTAGATGTCCCGAGAAAATCCAATTTTTCAACTACTATCTGTTGTCCCACAGTTGTATATTGAATCTTTTCAAGTGAAGTGGGATGTTGATAAGTTAGGGGTAGACAATAAGAACTTTCCCCTTTACATTGACCACACCGATCTTTGTGGAGATAGCGAGTTGGCAATCGGTGTCTAAACATAGCAGTGTTACAATTTTGGACAATGTAAGTATTTATTTTTATTTACTAATTATATTATTTGAAGTTATCGTCATATTTAATGTACATTGAACTGGCTACTTTAGGATGATGAATGAATTGTCGGAGGAACAACGCACCCAAGATGTGTATGGATTTTTTGAGCCCCAATCCATACAAAAATCGGGAAACAAAAGAGAAGAAGTTCAAATATACATCCAAAATTGGATGATGAAGTCAAGGAAGAAAGTTTACTTGGGTGCTTACCACCATCGGTAAGTATTTAAGCGTATGAAATTATTCGCATTAAATTTTATAGTGTATTGTATTATCCTAACATTTTGTAATGTAAGCGAAATCATTGGCAGTTGTTGGTTGTTTGCCCAAAGCGAGAATGTTGTGGCTTGGTTACGCTCCTTTGGGCAAGAAACCGATGCGAGATCTTAAAAACATTGTAAACAGGTACACATTCTTATAATAATTTAAACAATTATTAATTGTTTTGTTACTTAATTGTTTCATTATATCTTGTATTGCACGAGTGCATTTAAGGTTTGCAATACAATTGATGGAGTACACACAAGCAAAAGCACGACTCCAGATTGGATTTTTGTTAATGTAAGTCATTTTATATTTATGTATTATATCATTCATTTTATATGTCAAATTAATATATTATTTTTTGTAGTGTAATAGGCAACCAGGATCTTATGAGTGCGGATATTATGTTATGCCTTGGATGTGGCTGATTGTTGTTAGCAAGATTGAGGATACATGGAATCGGGTTTGCTTAAATTTAGTATTCAATAAAAGACCCGAGTATTGTGTCATTGGATACTCTGTTAAATTATCTTTTTTCTTGTAACAGGTATTTTCAGACAGGGAAGCATTGCCCATAGAGACAATTGACGATATTAGAAACACATGGGCCGATAAGTTTGTTAAATTTAGAAGTAGGCAAGTTTAGTTATTAATTTAGTACTTAGTTTAGTAGTTAGTTTAGTAGTTAGTTTAGTTACTTTACTAGTTAGTTTACTAGATAGTTCATTAGTTAGATTAGTAGTAAGTGTATTCGGTAGATAAGTAGTTGGATACACAATAATTTTGGATACAATTTTATTTTTGGATGCACATTCAATTGTTTATATCTTGTACATTGTCTGCCTGGGTTGTATAAAAAATTTGCAGGTATGTATATATACAAACATTGGGTACCCTAGTATAAACAAATCGTCCATTTAAAAAAAAAATAGACTTTCTACGTCGGTTCATACCATAACCGACGTAGTAAACCCATACTCGCTTGAGCGACGAGTGTTCTCGCTTGAGCGACGAAAGCTTCAAACAAAGGGGACTCTCGGGTTCCAACTCGCTTGAGCGAAGAGTGTACTCGCTTAAGCGACAAAAGCTTCAAACAAAGGGGACTCTCGGGTTCCATCTCGCTTGAGCGACGAGTGTACTCGCTTAAGCGACGAAAGATTCAAAAAAAGGGTATCCTCGGTTCTATTTCGCTTGAGCGACGAGTGTACTCGCTTGAGCGACGAGTGCTTCAAACAAGGGGACTCTCGGTTCTATTTCGCTTGAGCGACGACTGTACTCGCTTGAGCGACGAGTGTTCACTTTCAACGTCGGGTATGAATAACCGACGTTGAAAGCCTAAACTATCAACGTCGGGTATAAATAACCGACGTTGAAAGTTTATACTTTCAACGTTGCCTCTTACAACGTCGGTTGTATAACCGATGTTGAAAGCCTTATTTAACCGACGTTGAAATGCATATCTGTAGCAGTGTATGCCACTATCGGCACAGACCAAGGTATATATATATATATATATATATATATATATATATATATATATATATATATATATATATATATATATATATATTGTCTATTTTCTTTTTTCTAGTATTATAATTATATAAATGTTTAATTAATTGTTATCATTTGTTTAGGAGGACTTGCGTCGTGCTAAGCATAAAAAACAACCTATTATTGATGAGGATTTGACGAGAATGTGATGATGATCCCATCTCTATGTTGTTGACCATATTACCACGGTTGAGGAAGAGACCGTGTCGGATAATATGGGATGTTAGAGTGTTAGGAATTGACAATTCTAGTGTTCCATTATACATTTCCTTGCCCGATGCTTTAGAAATTGCTTGGGGAAATTGCATGTTAAACATTTCCATCATACAATTGTGGGCAATGTAAGTCATTCTCATTTATGTTTCTAAGATTATAATAATTATATTCAACTTATAATTAATTGTTTTAGGTACATTGACAAGTTGAGTGTGGAACAAGAAAAATTCGAAGTATACGGATTTATTGAGCCTCAATCCATCCAAAAATGCGGAAATACAAAGGTTGAAATCCAACAATATATGCAAACATGGATGAGTGACTCAAAAAGACATATATATTTGGCTCCATACATTGAAGGGTTAGTATTTTAATTTGTATTTTAATTTATATTTTTGTAACTAATTTTTATGTCATACAATGTAGGTCCCATTGGCAGTTAATTGTAATCATGCCCGGGATTACACTGTGGTGTGGTTTTGTTCATTACATCGAAACTGAGTCAAGAAATGAAAAGCTTATTACAAGGGTAACTTTATCTTTTATTCATTAATTATGTTTTTAAATTGTGAATACATATTGAATAATATATGACTTTTTTCACTTAGAATCGTATGCTGGAACTAATGTTCTAAGTGGAAAACCTAGAACAAAGACTTTGCAGTTCATTTATCCTAAGGTTAGAAACTTATTTATATAAGTGAATACCATAATTATTGTTTGTATTTAAATTTTGAAAATAATATTATGTTTTTTTCATCATTTCAGTGTAATAAGCAAACAGACTCGTTTGAATGTGGTTACTATGTAATGTATTGGATGAGAGCCATAGTTTGTGCTGGTTTAATTGATTCTTGGACGGAGGTAATTACTTTTAACATTAGTTAAGTTTATTTAACTTTATTCATGTTGCATGTTTACAAGAGTCAAATTCATGTTTCAGGTATTTCAAGATCCATCTCAATTACCAGAATCTGATATTACACAAATTAGAGAACAATGGGCAAAATTTTTTGTTCAACAATTCTAGTACATAATTTTTTAAGTTCTTGTTCATATTATATTGTGTGTATTATGTAGTTTAGGTAGCTTAGTTTGTATTAACTTTTAGTTGGTAATAGATTTTTTAGTTTGTATGTTTGTATTATATTGATTTATTATGTAGTTTGAATTATATAATATTATATTTTTAATTTACTAGCTAAAGAAAACTGAACCTCTGGACTGTCTGGTTGTAATATTTACAGGTTTTAGTTGTAAAACAGAATAAATAAACCCAATTTTAAAAACAAAACAGCAAATTTACGTCGCATATGGCATATGCAACGTAAATTTACGTCGCATATGGTATATGTGACATAAATTTACGTCGCATATACCAATACGCGACGTAAATTTACGTCGCATATACCATATGCGACGTAAATTTGCTATTTTTTTTTTTAATTTTCGAAAGTTTTTACGTCTGTTTAGTGGTATATGCCACGCAAAATTACGTCAGGTCTTGATAATTGACGTAAATCTACGTCGGGCTAAAGGATCTGACGTAAATTTACGTCTCCCGTTTTAACATCGGACTTAAATACGACGTAAAAAGCCCTAAATACCTGACGTAAAAGCCCCTTTTTGCACTAGTGGCAGCCCGGACAAAATCTGATGGACAAATGACTTCTGAGTCTACACGAATCATTGCTCGAAAAATCGTAAGTTATAATGTCAATTTGAATTGATTCTAATGTGAAAGTTAGTGTATGACTTAATTATTGTTAATGTCTTGTAGAATGATTTAGTTGAGTAGAGCACCCAAGGATCATTTATTCCTCATGGTCGACAAGATATATTGACGACAACCATAGGAAAACCAGATTACTCAGGACGTGTGCGTGGTGCTGGTGGATCTTGGGGCCTTCGTGATTACTTTGGTCCAATATCACGAAGGACCACTACTGACTCTTGCAGCCAGGAGGCCTTGCATAAAATGGAGATGCAGTTTGAAGAAAAGTTAAATCAAATAAGGCAGTCCTTGCAGCAAGAGTTTGATGAAAAAGTTGAATCTCTCGCCCGCTCTCAGCAACAGACTCAAGGAACACCTCAAACAATTGAACATGATGTTGTTCGAGTCAGCACTAAAGGGAGTTGTGCTGATAATACTGCTGATCCTTCAGGAGAATATACTCAGACTGATGCATCACACCAATGTGAGTTATATGTTGAGGATGACCCCCCGCGTCTAGTGGCTATTGGTCGAGTTTTTGAGGGTGGTTTAACCATCCATGGTGTCCCTCTACAGGCAGACTGGACACGAGTAGTAGTTGATGAAGTTCATGATGCTAATGCTCCAGTGTCTTTTCCTAATGAAGAGATTCAATTAGTGGGGCAGGCAAGCGGGACATTCTTGGCTTGGCCAAGACGTTTGGTTATGCCACTATCAGCCACGAGACCAAGGTAATATATATATATATATATATATATATATATATATATATTGTCTATTTTCTCTTTTCTAGTATTATATTAAATATAAATGTTTAATTAATTGTAATCATTTGTTTAGGAGGACTTGTGTCGTGCTAAGCATAAAAAACAACCTATTATTGATGAGGATTTGATAAAATGTGATGATGATCTCATCTCTATGTTGTTGACCATATTACCACGGTTGAGGAAGAGAACGTGTCAGATAATATGAGATGTTAGAGTGTTTGGAATTGACAATTCCAGTGTTCCATTATACATTTCCTTGCCCGATGCTTTAGAAATTGCTGGAAAAAATTGCACATTAAACATTTCCATCATACAATTGTGGGCAATGTAAGTCATTCTTATTTATGTTTCTAAGATTATAATAATTATATTCAACTTATAATTAATTGTTTTAGGTACATTGACAAATTGAGTGTGGAACAAGAAAAATTCGAAGTTTACTGATTTATTGAGCCTTAATCCATTTAAAAATGCTGGAAATATAAAGGTTGGAATCTTACAATATATGCAAACATGGATGAATGACTCAAAAAGACATATATATTTAGCTCCATATATTGAAATATTATTATTTTAATTTGTATTTTAATTTATATTTTTGTAACTAATTTTTATATCTTATAATGTAGGTCCCAGTTGTAATCATACCCTTTTTTTATTTTTAATAGTGTAGTGCTTTCAACCTAAGCACACATACAAGACAAGAAAATAATCAAACCCACTCAGCTTGGACAAAATCACGGAGAGGGCTCTTGGAAAATCAGGTTGAGGTGCGGCTGGCAGCTGGTGGTGCGAGGTGATCCTCGAAAGTCAAAGGTGCTCGGCAGTGGCGGTTTGCGTGGCCTTGGTGGCGGCGGGTTTGGGTCGCTCCGTGGTTAGCTTGATGGAGGCGGCCACGATAGCTACAAATACTGGGCTGTTGCTGGGTGTGGGCTGTGATGAGGGTGGCACGACCGGGACCGTGGTGGCTGGCGCGGTGAAGAGAAGGTAGGCGAGGGCTGCGCTGCGCGATGGTTCGATGGAGGTGGCTACGCGTGCGGTTAGGGGTTGGCGGTGGCTAATGAAGGAGGTTTTGATTGGGGTTGAGGGTGAGTGAGTGAGGGAGTTGAGAGAGTGTGGGGGAGGCTTGAGAAGCGTGAAGGAGGAGTCGGTGACAGGATGAGGTGCCGACGGTGGGAATCCGACAGGCGAGGGGTTGACGCATGCTGGTGCGAGGGCTGGAAGTGCAATGGTGGCGGATGGGAAGGATTGGAGAAGGAGGGAGATGGGGACTGGCAGATTCGTACCCAGGTGAGAGGAGAAGAGTGAAGATTTGTGGTTGGGAAGGGGAATTAGGGGAAGTGTCTGGTGGGGAATTTTTAAGGTTGCGAGGGCTGGAGAGTTGGGGGCGGGGGCTCCCGAGGTGTATGAGGGAAGGTGCAGAGAGAGGGTCGTGAAGGAGAACCGTGAGCGTGGAGGCTAGTGAGTGATGGCGGAAGAAGATGAGTGTCCTTTTCGGAATCAAGGCTCTCCTTTATAGAGTGTATTTCCAGATTAAAACTAACGTAACAAAACTTACATGGGCCAAAAGATGAAAAATACACGTAAAAGTTAAATATTAATTTTTTTACAATTTTTCTTACAAAAACTCCTAAAATGTTATTATTTAACTTTTTCCTTTTTTTATTTTTTTTCTTAAAAATTATATTATATTTTTTTTCTTTTTTTTTCCTTTTTTTTATTTTAAAGAGTTTAAAAGAAAACATTTTATATTTTAATATTTTTTCTCCTTTCTTTTCAAATTATTATTTATTATTATTATTATTATTTTATTTTTATCTACCCGATGAGATTGGGTGTTGACAATATTGTATTAAATTATTTATATAAAAATATAATAAAATTAACATCTCATCTCTTCTCATATTCTATTTTATCTTTACAATAATTATTATTCTTTTATAGAATACTTTATTTTCTATTTTTATTATTTATTTTCTTATAATTTAAAGTAATTGATATTATTTTAATATTTACTTTGATGATTTTTACTATAACAAATAAAATAAAATCATTTGATAATATCAATTAATTAGAATTATCACATCAAAGATTTAAATAACTAGATTAAAATTATTAATTTTAAAAAATATAAAATATATTTTAAAATAAAAATAATAAAATTATAGATTGAGAAAAAAAAACTAAAATGAATAAATATTCTTTATTTATAATATATTTAAGTGTGTATCAATCTTTACCTTTATAACTATTAAAAAAATAATTAAGAAATGTGAAGATAGAAATTAAAGAAGTGAATTTTGTAGATAAATTCTTTTATAAATTCAAGCACTCATATGAAAAGGAAAGACATGAAAGAAAAAAAAATGAATTTGATGACTTATCATATTATTAAAAATTTGGATGAAATAATTTTGTATAATACTTTTTTAGTGTATTGTGTTTTTAGATTTGTTGAATATAGAAGAAATAGAGTTTGGGATTAATCTCCCTTGTGTATAAATCACACATAGGGTAGTCTATTTATAGTAGAGAGATACAACTAAAAGAGTAAGCTGAAAGTAACAGAATAAACAGAAGATATTGTTTGATATTGTGGTTAACAATATCTTAACAATATCAAATAATATCTAAACAATATCTAACTCCCCCTCAAGCTGGAGCATACAAATCGTATGTGTCAAGCTTGTTACAAATATAATCAATTCTAGGACCCCGTAAAGATTTAGTAAAAATATCTGCTAACTGATCACTTGAGTTAACAAACTCAGTCTTGGTGTCTCCATACATAATCTTTTCTCGAATGAAATGACAGTCAATCTCAATGTGTTTGGTCCTCTCATGAAAGACAGGATTAGAACTAATATGAAGAGCAGTCTGATTGTCACACACAAGTGACATTTGAGTGACATCTCCAAATTGTAGCTCTCTAAGTAATTGTTTGAGCCAAACAAGTTCACAAGCAGCTGAGGTCATAGCTCTATATTCTGCTTATGCACTAGATCTTGCCACAACACTTTGTTTCTTACTTTTCCATGAGACCAAGTTACCACCAATAGAGACACAATATCCAGATGTAGATCTTCTATCCGAAGGAGATCCTGCCCAAGCAGCATCTGAGTAGCAAACAACTCTTGTATGGTTATTAGAATCATATAACAATCCTTTTCCAGGAGATCCTTTAATATACTTTAAGATACGAATGACTGCATTCCAATGATCTTCACATGGGGAATTAAGAAATTGGCTTACCACACTGACTACAAAGGACATGTCAGGACGAGTAACTGTAAGATAATTCAATTTTTCAACCAATCTTCTATACTACTCAGGATCAGGTATAAGCTCCCCCTGATTTGGTAGAAGTTTAGTATTGGGATCCATGGGCATATCAACAGACTTTGAATTCATCAACCCAGTTTCCTCCAAAATATCTGTGGCATACTTCCTCTGAGATATAACAATACCATCATTGGACTATGCCACCTCAATACCCAAGAAATATCTAAGTTTGCCAAGATCTTTGTCTGAAAATGGTGATAAAGATGTTGTTTCAACTGAGAGATGTCATGGTTGTCACTACTTGTAAGAACGATGCCATCAACATATACTATCAAGTAAACACATCCAGCACTTGAGTGTCGATAAAAGATAGAGTGATCTGCTTCACACTGAGTCATACCAAATTGTTGAACAACCTTGCTAAACATTCCAAACCAGGCCCTAGGAGACTATTTTAGGCCATATAGGGAGTTGCGAAGACGACATACCATCCTAGAAGACTCCCCCAGAGCAACAAACCCAGGAGGTTGCTCCATATAGATTTCTTCTTGCAAATCACCATTGAGGAAAGCATTTTTAATATCTAGTTGATAAAGAGGCCATTATTGAAGAGCGGTCATGGCGATAAATAAACGAACAGAAGTCATCTTTGCCACAGGAGAAAAGATATCTCCATAATCCAACCCAAAAATTTGAGTATAACCTTTGGCCACAAGACGAGCTTTGAGGCGATCAATAGTACCATCAGGTCCAACTTTGATAGCAAACACCCACCTGCAACCAACAATAGATTTCCCAGACGGTAACGAGACCAATTCCCAAGTTCCACTATTATGAAGAGCACTTAGTTCATCTAACATGGCCTGACGCCAACCAGGATGGGCTAAAGCTTCACGGACAGTTTTTTGGAATGGTCACAGAAGAAAGAGAGGAAAGACATGTATAAAAAGATAATGATAGTCGATGATAACTCAAACCAATATAATGGGGAGAGGGATTACGTGTAGAACGGATACCTTTTCGGAGGGCAATGGGAAGGTCAGACTCAGGTGTCACATCCGGAGGAGACAAAGTAGTTGGCACTTGAGTAGAGTCACATGGTGGTGGTTGTGATTGGTTTCGGCAACTATAAACCTGAAGAGGCAGTGAAGAAGAAGCTGACTGCGGAGTAGAAACTAATGGTGAAGAAGACACAGTTAGAGGGTCACAAACAACAGGAACATTAAATGTACTAGGAGTGTTGACAAGATTGAATGGAGAAAGAGGTGAAGATTGACTTTTAAAATAAAAAGAGAACTCATCAAAGGTGACATTTGCAGACACAAAATAACAGTTAAGAGAAGGAGAAAAACATTTGTATCCTTTTTGTGATCTTGTAAACCTTAAGAAAACACATTTATGTGATCTAAGAGAAAGCTTGTCAAGACCAGAACTGAAATTATGAACAAAACATGTAGACCCGAAAACTTTTAGAGGTAAAGGATGAAGTGGTTCATGAGGGAATAAAATGGAATAAGGTATTTTATTATCTAAAACCGAAGATGGCATGCGATTAACAAGATAACATGCAGTAAGAAGAGCATCACCCCAAAAATGTTGAGGAACCTCTCCATGAATTAAAAGAGTGCGAGTTGTTTCAATAAGATGTTTATTTTTACGTTTAGCTACACCATTTTGTTGAGGTGTATAAGCACAAGAAGTTTGATGTAAAATACCATGAGAAGCCATGAATTATTTAAAAGAATGAGAAAGATATTCACGACCATTATCACTGCGCAAAACTCTAATAGAAACACCGAACTGAATTTGAATTTCATTGAAAAAAGTTTGAAAGATATGAAATAATTCAGAACGATTTTTCATCAAAAATAACCAAGTGCATCTGGAATAATCATCAATGAAAGTAACAAAGTATTGAAAACCTAAAGTAGACTTAACGCGGCTAGGTCCCCAAATGTCAGAGTGAACCATGGCAAAAGGGGACGAAGCACCACGTGTGACACTACGAGGAAAGGAAGTACGACTATGTTTGCCTAATTGACACGACTCACATGCCAAACTAGACAATTTAGATAAGGCAGGGACAAGTTGTTGTAACTTGGCAAGACTTGGATGACCTAACTGAGCATGGAGAAGAGAGGGAGACTCTATAACTGCACCAACATGTGTAAAGGGACGAAGATGATAAAGACCATGAGACTCACATCCTATGCCAATCACCTGTTTCGAACTCTGGTCTTGTAAACACACAAAATTGTTGGTAAAAGAAACAACACAATCAAGAGAACAAGTTAGACAACTGATGGATAACAGGTTAAAAGGAGACCCAGGGACATAAAGAACATTATCAATGGTTAAAGAAGGGAAAAGTTTAACAGTTCCAACACCATGAGATGATACTCTAGAGCCATCAGCCAGTGTAACAAAAGGTAAAGGATCAGGAGAGGATAAAGAGGAGAACAAAGATTTGTTACCAGTAATATGATCAGTGGCTCCTGAATCAAAAACCCAAAGACCAGAAGAAGATTGGGTCAGACCAGCAAAAGATGTACCTGTGTGTGCGACAGACACAGTGGAACTAGAAGACTATTGATCCTTATACCATTTGAGAAATTTGTTGAACATAGCAGGTGTGTCTGATGAAATAGAAGGAGGATCCTTAGAAAATAAAGGTGGAGAAAGATCAGTCTGAGCAACTGCAGCAGATCGAGGAGGATGACCATGTAATGCATAACACTTGTCAATCTTGTGACCTAGTTTGCCACAATGTTCACACTCATGTAATGCATAACACTGGTCAGTCTTGTGACCTAGCTTGCCACAATGTTCACACTTAGGACGCCTTTTTCCCTGTTTGCGAAGGCGAGTTCGGTCATCACGGTGAGATACCAATGCAGAAACAGGTGTGTCAGGGTTGGGTTTTGCTGGTATACGCAAAAGAGTGGAGCAGGTCGATGTCAAGGTGGGGACAACCGAAGAACCCAAAATCTGATCACGAATATGTGAATATTGATCAGCAAGTCTGTGTAATGCCCCTAACATGAAGAACTTTGATCGTTGTCCTATCTCGGTGGCAGGGTCAGGGGAAGGAGGCAATAACTCATTTAACTCATGAAAAAGAGCATGAATTTTGCCCATATAATCAGTCATAGAATCTTGATGTTTAGAGGCAATAACATCTACAAATTTAGAATAGACATCATAGAGACGTTAAGTATCATTGGTGTATAATAACTTGGCATGTTCCCAGATTTTGGCACATGTTTCGTAGGAACGAAAAATTTGTTTTAACGAAGGATCAAGAGTACCCTTGAGAACCACACATAATTGAGCATCAATGGTGTCCCAATGGTCTTCCTCACCAGGAGTGAGAGTAGGTGCTTTCGGGGCGAGATGATCAAGATACTTCTGACTCTTAAGCCATAAACTGACGTCTGATGACCATGTGGCATAATTAGGGCCAGTTAACTTGTCAATGGATAAGTGCACATTAACATAGTTAGTGTAGATGGAAGGATCAGACGCAGTACTGACAGAATTGGAAGTACTAAAAGGAGCGG
This sequence comes from Sphenostylis stenocarpa, assembly GCA_963425845.1. NCBI lineage: Eukaryota > Viridiplantae > Streptophyta > Magnoliopsida > Fabales > Fabaceae > Sphenostylis > Sphenostylis stenocarpa. The sequence continues at coordinate 46,589,862 of OY731400.1, forward strand.
AAGAAGTCATAAAGGGCGGAGGCGTGAACCAGTACACCAGGTAAGTTCCCAGGAAAGAGAGGTGGGTCACTAATGGACACGCTTAAATACCAAGTCTTTCCTTGTCAGAACTTTCCTAGACATGTACTTTCACACTACCAAATAACCGATAGCGATAGCGGCGGTGGTGACCGCTTCAATAGTGGTCAAAGGCGAAAAAAAAATTCAAAATAACCTTAAGCTCTAGATACCATGTTGAATATAGAAGAAATAGAGTTTGGGATTAATCTCCCTTGTGTATAAATCACACATAGGGTAGTCTATTTATAGTAGAGAGATACAACTAAAAGAGTAACTGAAAGTAACAGAATAAACAGAAGATATTGTTTGATATTGTGGTTAACAATATCTAACAATATCTTAACAATATCAAATAATATCTAAACAATATCTAACAAGATTTGCTAACGAGAGAAAAAGTTTCAGAATTCAAAATGTTAAATATTTTTAAATATTAAAATTGACTTTACAAAATTAAGAAAAAAATTAATCCAAAAATATAATAATGATAAAAATATTATAAAAAAGAGTTAAAAAATGTATTATAATATTTTCAGCTTTATTTTAATTATATATATTTTTAATTCTCATAAAAGAAAAATATAATGTAATTATTTTAATTTAATAAAATATAATATAAATTTTTAATACTAAAATTAAGAGATTAAATAATAATAAATATAATTCTTTAAATTTAGTATTTAGAAACTAAAAGTATAGTTTCTCTGTTTAAAAAATAAAAATAAATATTTAAAAATAAAAATAAAAATTAGTATTATCTTAAATTTATTAAAAATATAATTAAATCTCCGTATTCTTATCCAATTTTAAAATTTTTTTAATAAAAATTCAATATATAAAAAAGTTAAAATTTTAAAAAGGCACAGACCTTAACTTACATTCGATCGCTATTTTCTCATTAGCGACCGATTTCAATTCGATCGTTATTTCAATTTGTAATTCGATCACAAAATTAGTTGCTAAATGATTTTTTTAGTATGGAATAACCATTGATTTAGCGACCGAAATTTTGTAACGCAAACTCTATGTCGCTAAATAAAAAAGTGAAATCAAGTCATATTTCGGTGGCAAAATCAGTTGTTAATTGCGACCGAATTAAATTAGTCTCTAAATTGATCACTAATTGCAACCGAAAAAATTCAGTCGCTAATTTCGGTCGCTAAAAGTGTTTTTTCTTGTAGTGATAATTGAAATGAAATTTCACAGAGAAAGAAAAATGAGAAAGGCAAAAGCTAAATAATGTTTGTTTGCTGATATTTAACAAATGATCCTCACCAGAATCATGACACTAAAGTCACCCAAAGAAATTTGGGATTATTTGAAAGATCAATATGAAGGGGATGAGAAAATTTGAGTGTTACATGCTTTACAAGCGCAAGAGCAACGAAGATTGATGAGAGGAGATTATGCTGCTGGTGAAGGTTCTTTACTATACCATGATGGAGGTTCTCTCCAAGCCAAGAAAAACAAAGAAAAGATATGCAAATCACAACCAGAAGAAGCTGTCAAGATTATAGAAGATGAAGTAGAAGGGGAACTTCTTCAAGTTATAGAGGATGGAGTAGAAGGAGAGCTTCTCCTTGCATCAACATGCTCTATAAACAACAAATCCACAGATTGGCTTATAGACAGTGGTTGTACAAACCACATGACTCATGATTAATAATTTTTCAAAGAGCTCAATGAATCACATATTTATAAAGTGAGAATCAATAATGGAGAACAAATGGATGTAAAAGGTACAGGAACAATTGTAGTTAAAAGTCATTCGGGTATCAAATTAATTTTTAATGTTTTATTTGTTCCTGATATTAATCATAATTTGTTAAGTGTTCCTCAATTATTGGAGAAAAGTTATAAGGTGTCTTTTGATCACAAACTTTGTGTGATTAAAGATACAAATAACTTGGAAATATTCAAAGTTCACATGAAAGGAAAAAATTTCACTTTAGATTTGATGAAAGAAGAGTTGATTACAAACAAAGATATAAAAGAAAAGTCAAAGAAAAAGTATGAAGAAGATTTCTTGAAGGAACTTGATGTTAAGGAGGAAAATAAATATGTATATGAAAAAACTATTTTCAATGTCCATCAAAGAGTCAACGATACTACTATGAAGAAGTTTAAAAGAAACAAATGAGATGAAGTTGATAAAGGAAGAAATACTTTGATGAAGAAAATGAAGTTGAATGAAGATGTGATCTCATACAAGAAAGAAGATGACAAGAAATACAAAAAAAATGAGTAAAAATTATAAGTAAAATAAAAGAAAAAAAATCAAATTCAAATAAATAGATATTAAAGTAAGGAGAAATGTTGGGAATATTACTTGATTATCTTTTATTTAAATTAGGTATTAAGAGATTTTATTATCTTTTAAGAGAAAAGGTAAAAAGATATTAGGTTATTATTTTGATTTAGGCGAGTTATGATTGAGATATTATTGATATTTGATATTTTGTAATATTTTTACTCTATATATACATAGAGTACATGAATAAAAATATACGCACATGATATATCAGAAATACACATATATAAAACCCTAAAAATTTCCAACCATCCTTAACATCACTTCCCTTTACATGGCGTTTAACAAGTTGTATGGTGCTTTGACTAGGGAAACTAGGTTGCTTCCAAAATTAGAAATTTTCTAATGATAATAACGGATGATAAAGACACCATACAACACTATGATGTGGTGGTGGAATACCTAAAAAGTTAGAAATGAGAGTAATTATGTAATAACTTACAACTAAAATAAAAGATTAAAAAAAATAAAACTAACAATAATAAAATTTTATAAGTGGAAGAAATTACAATACTTTCTTTAAATATAAAGCGAAAATAATAATAATATTCTCTCACATAAACAAGATAACTCAACTACTATGCAATACATTAATAGAGAGGAGAAGAAAGAGATTTGATGTGATTTATAAGGTAGATATGGTGCTCCTTTTATAACAGGAAAAGTAAATACCAACATATAATTTTCCTGATGTGAGACTTCTCCTCTCACATTCTCATAATCTTTCACTTGAAGATTTTGATTAAATTAATCAAATGTTCACACTACATTATTATTGTCTTCTATGTTATTATTGCAATAGGTCTTCAGTAGGATTACCTCTATGAAAACTTGTCACTGTTAACTGATTGTCATAACATCTCCTAGGTTCTTCTTATTTTATCCTGAAATACGAGACAAGATTCCTTGTAATGTACGAGATACTATGACTGTCACAATACACAACAATTTGTTGTTTCTTGGTCCTAACTTCCTCTATTATCCTCTTAATCCAAATAGCTTCATTACATGTCTGGGTGACTGCCATGTACTTAACTTCTGTGATAGACAGAACTACAACATCCTATAACTTGGTTAACCATTTATTACCTCTCCAACAAAGCTAAACTTATCAAGATCACCTGTAAATCCTGAACAAACATAGCATTTGACAACTAGTTTTGATCCTCCGAAACATAATACAACATCCAAGGTTCATGGTATTCATAAAACATCTCACCATTAATGCATACAATACTCGAGACATTTCCATCTTTCCTATTTCATTGTTAGGATTCATACTTGAGGATGACATGATAGAAAATGGGATAAAAACGACTTTAAACCCTTGCATGTTGAAGCACTGCAAGGCTACAATTGCTTTAAATATTGAGGTACTAGACAACATTTAGTTCAGCAAGAATGTTAACTATGATCATTTACGTATCTTTGGTTGCAAGACATTTGTTTATGTTCCAAAGGATGAAAGATCCAAGTTAGATGCAAAGACAAAACAATGTATTTTTATTGGTTATGATGAGGACGAGTTTGGCTACAAGATATATGATCCTGTTGAGAAAAAGCTAGTCAGAAGTCGTGATGTATAGTTCATGAAAGACCAAACCATTGAAGATGTTAACAAAGTGGAGAAAACTACACCCAAGAAAGATAGTAATCTCATTTATGGTAATCAAATGCGGTTGCCTATTCACAATTTGGAGAATGTTGAGTTTAATGTTCAAAATGATGAGCAACATGGTGATGTTGATGATCAACAAGTTGGAGATGGTGTAAAGGTTTCGATTGATGATGCTCAAGAGGAACATGATGATATACCTAAATTACCACAAGTCCATACTAGAAGGTCCAATAGGTTGAGAAAAACCATCTTCCAAGTATTCTTCTAATAAGTATGTACTTTGATTGATGGTGGAGAACGTGAGTGTTTTCAAGAAGCTTTGGAAAGTGAAGAAAAACTAAAGTTGTTGGATGCAATGCAAGATGAGATGAAATCTTTGCATGATAATCACACTTATGACTTGGTAAAATTGCCTAAGGACAAAATGACTTTAGAGAACAAGTGGATTTTCACGGTGAAGCAAGAGACTAATTCTATATCTCCAACGTACAAAGTCATATTAGTGGTGAAAGGATTTAGACAAAAAATGGTGTTGATTTCAATGAGATCTTCTCACCTATGGTGAAAATGTCATCCATCAGAGTTGTGTTAAGTTTAATTGCAACCCTTGATTTGGAGGCTGAACAAATGGATGTGAAGACAACTTTCCTTCATGGCAATTTGGAGGAAGATATTTACATGAAACAACTTGATGGTTTTCTTGTTAAAGGCAAGGAAGATTATGTGTGTATACTGAGAAAAAGTCTATACAGTTTGAAGCAGACTCCAAGACAGTGGTATAAGAAGTGTGAGTCTTTTATGTGTGATCAAGATTATAAAAGGACTACTTCTGATCATTGCATCTTTGTTAATAAGTTTTCTGATGATGACTTTATTATCATGTTGTTATATGTTGATGACACACTTATTATTGGGAAAGATATTTCTAGAATTGACAAGTTAAAGAAACAATTGGACGAGTCATTTGCTACGAAAGACATGAGATTTTCTAAAAAGATACTTGGCATAAGTATCTCACATATATAAGTGAAAAGAAGATTTGGCTATCACAGGAGCATTACATTAAAAAGATGTTGTAGAGATTCTAGACGGAAAATGCTAAAGTAGTGAGCATTCCTCTTGCAACTCATTTTAAATTGAGTATTAAGTAGAGTCCTTAAAATGAAGTTGAGAAATCATATATGAGTAGAGTTCCTTACGCATTTGTAGTGGACAATTTGATGTGTCTTGTACATGTTGTTGGTATAGTAATTTCTTGTCCAATCCAAGTAGAGAGCATTAGAATGCTATGTGAAATGGATTTTGAGGTATCTTTAGGGTACTAGTGATTTGAAACTTTATTTTGGAGGTAGTATACGCATTTTGATGGGTTACTTAAACTCATATATGGTTGGAGACATTGATTCTAGAAATTATACTTCAGGCTATTTGATTAGGTTTGTAGGGGGAGCTATGACTTGGCAATCAAGTTTGCAAAATTGTGTAGCATTATCTAATACAGAGGCAGAGTTCATTGCCATTACAAAAGCATGCAAGGAGTTGCTATAGTTGAAGAAATTCTTGCAAGAGCTTGGTTTTGTGCAAAATAGATATCCATTATTTATGGACAGTTAGGGTGTTATTCATCTTGGTAAGAATCCAACTTTTCATTCTAGATCTAAACATATTGATGTACAGTATCATTAGATACGTGATGCTTTGAATGCTAAGTTGTTGGAGTTAGATAAAGTGCATACATATGATAATGATGTTGATATGATAACTAAGACATTTCCAAGACAAAGGTTTGTTGTGAGATTGCTGAATTGGTGACTACTTCCACATAGTTGAGAGGGGGAGATGTATTGGGTTGAACTCCCAACTATGTGTCTAAATTAGTCAAGCTCATTTTATCTCACTTAACCTAAATGAAGAAAAGTTTGCTAGGTCAGAATAGAGAGGAAAGTTTCGTAGCCCTTTGGAAGAGAAAAAGAAAAGAAAACAGTTTTGCTTATTTACCGAGCCGCCTCTGTAAAATTATGACTGTCGCTTAGTTCACCGTTGGATCAGGCTAAAATTTTGAAAGAAGGTTTGCAATGTTAGACTTTTCATTTTGAATGTTGGGATCGTCAATTGGAGGTTGTGGTTGGAGATATCGATCTCGTACTGTGGCTAGTTTTTAGGTTTCTTTTCTTTGTTCTTCAATTTGAGAACATTGTTACTTTAATATATTGGCTGCTTTATAGACACTTATTTGTGCATTTTGATTTGACTCTCTCATACTCATATTTTTTATCATAGTGGAGCTTGATTGACTAGCTTGTGCCTGTGGGACTTTTCTTCTCATATTAATGAGGTTTTCCCACACTAAAAATATTATTGGTGTTTTTTACTGTGATTATTTTTGTTATTGCTCCTGATCCAATTTTCATTTTCAGAATAACTGGAGTAAGCTTAAGAATTCAATAATTGAAATTGAATAAGTAAACAAATCAAGTGGATTGGTTGAAAAATACAAAAAAAAATGGAGTACTAACTCCCATTTCTTATTTATTATTGAATTAATCGATCAACTTACTTTATTATCGAACATTTATTTTTTATTTCGAAACTTTTTCGGATTGATATGTGAATAAATCCTACTACTTTCGGTCCTGAAATTTATGCGCTTGAAAAAAAAAAGTTGGGACATATTGGCCAAATAATTGGTCTGGTACTAGATGTAGCTTTTCCCCAGGGAAGATGCCTAATATTTACAACGCTCTAGTAGTTAAGAGTTGAGATAATGTTGGTTAACAAATTAACATTACTTGTGAAATACAATAATTATTAGAAAATAATCGAGTTAGAGTTGTAGCTATGAGTGTTATAGATGGTCCAATGAGAGGAATGTAAGTGAGTGACACAGGAACTCCCCTAAGTGTTCTAGTATAAGCAACTCTAGGATGAATTTTCAACGTGCTTGGAGAGTCAATTGATAATTTAGGTCCTGTAGATACTCGTACAACATCTCTCATTCATAGATTTGCACCTACCTTTATATAATGAGATACAAAATTATCTATTTTTGAAACAGGAATAAAATAGTAGATCTTTTATCTCCTTATCGTTGTGGAGGAAAAATAGGACTTTTCGGTGGAGCTGGAGTGGGTAAAAGGATATTGATTATGGAATTGATTAATAACATTGCCAAAGCTCATGGAGGTGTATCTGTACTCGTGAGGGAAATTATCTTTATATAGAAATGAAAGAATATAGAGTAATTAATGAACAAAATATTGCATAATCAAAAGTAGCTCTAGTATATGGTCAAATGAATGAACCGCCCGGAGCTCATATGAGAGTTAGTTTAACTGCCCTAACTATGGCAGAATATTTTCTAGATGTCAATGTATAGGATGTACTTCTATTTATCAACAATATCTTCCGCTTGGTCCAAGCAGGATCTTTATCTGCCTTATTAGGTCGAATGCCCTCTATTGTGGGTTATCAACCCACTCTTAGTACTGAAATGAGTTCTTTACAAGAAAGAATCACTTCTACCAAAGAAGGGTCCATAACTTCTATTCAAGCAATTTATGTACCCATAGATGATTTAATTGATCCTACCCATGCTACCACATTTAGATGCTACTATTGTACTATCAAGAGGATTAGCCGCCAAAGGTATTTATCTAGCAGTAGATCATTTAGATCCAACCTCAACTATGTTCCAACCTCGAATTGTTGGTGAAGAACATTACAAGATTGCACAACAAGTTAAACAAACTTTACAACGTTACAAAGAACTTCAAGATATTATAGTTATCCTTGGTTTAGATGAATTATTCGAAGAAGATCGCTTAATTGTAGCAAGAACACGAAAAGTTGAGAGTTTAGGAAAATTATTTTCACTGCATAATTTGGTATTTTGAGGTTGTTATGTTGTTTTTCTCTATTATATTTCCACCCTTTTTTTACTCTCCTTTATTCCTCCACCCAAGGAAGACAAAGAAGTACTTGCAGCTTCGTACATGCACGCCAAGTGAAGGCACCACAAACAATTGGAGGTTGAAGCATGCCTACCATCATCTATATCTCCTTTTTTAACCTGCCCAAGAAATGGCTCACCATATAATCTTCACTTAGGTTTATAAGATTAATAATCGCATGAAACTCTTCGTGATATTCAACCACCATATTGCGTTGCTGTAACTGTATCAATTCCGTCATAGGATCATTACCTATCTGACCAAATTGCTTAACCACCATTGAGGTATACTCCTGCCACGAATAAGAATGCAAAAGAAGAACTAATCTCGCCATCGCTATGTGCCACTATAGAGCTCGTCCTTCCAAATGTATAATGGTCAATTTTACCCGCTCATCTTCTGGTGTGTTATCTATCAATTAGGAAATAGTTTTCACACTGATAGATCCATTAGTGCATGTTTTCACCATTGAATCGTGGAAAGTCTATTCTTGCCAAATGCGTCCCACAAGGATATGTTGACGGTGGTGGACAATTGTAACGTGAAGTGTCTACCTTAGCAGAACTCTGATTGCTCTCCGTTTGTTGCTTGAAAAATTCTTTCACTTGATCTTGGACAAAATTCGTCAAGGTGAGCTTCACAAAACCCACCAACACAATTAGTTTTAACTCTAATTTCTTAAAAATGAATTCTTTGTTAGAATTAATTTAATTAATTCATTCTATTATGTGACTTATGTGAAATGTAACGATGGACAAAAATGTGATTTAATAAAATATAAGGACCTATTATTATGGGAAGTAAGAATAAAATAAAGATAAAATAAAATAAAAACTTATAGTAACCAACTTGATGGATGTTGGTTAATAAAAGGGGATAAGAGTTCTGTCTCTAGTCATAAGATTTTTTTTACAGTAAATTATCAGGAAGTGTAAAGAGGAGAAAGAAAGACAAATAGATAGATTGAGAAAAAAGAAGTTATAGAACAAAAAAATTAAAGATCAGATTCTCATGGATCAAAATTAATCTTTTTACTATGATTCATGTATACTACTATTATATAAAAATCAAGAATTTAAAAATCGTATAAAGTAGTTTTCTAGCATTGGAAGTTGCTTCTGCCATGAATTCTCTCAAGGATCGCGAGGTTGATGCCAATTGTTGGGATTTGCTTAAGTTCTAGGTAACCCACGAAGAACTTAGTGGAAATAGGGAGTCGAATATAGTCTGAATTATGAATTTATCACAGACAGAGAACGTATGAATACAAGCATGAATCTAACACAATGTACCTCCAGTGCCCATTACATTATAAAGGAAGCCAACCCAACAATTTAACGAACTAACTACCTAAAAACCCATTAATACATGAAACAGTTATGAAGTCTACATTAAATTGCAACATATCAATCAACAAACATCATTATCCAAGGCTAAGTATCATAAGCTTTCTAAAATATTTTATAATACTTATGGTGTAGTTTAATGCATTAATCCTGTGTCATTAAAGCCCAGCTTTCATCTCATGCAAAAAAGTCTTCATTTTTCTCTCTCCAAATCACACACATGATGGGCCGAAATCCCAAAACAAAGTGAAGTGGTCCAAGGATTTTATAAGATATAGCTAAAATATAAAATATTATTTATAATATAGATTAGTGCATATTTTAATTCCCTATAATGATATATATATATATATATATATATATATATATATATATATATATAAAGAAAAATACAAATATGTATCTTTTAGTTTTTAGATTATTTCTTCCTATATCTCAATAATCTTTTCCTGCATTTCCATAATTAAAATAAATTTTATTTTACCATTTTATCTCCTTCGCATAAGTCTCATTGTTTTTGTTTTTTAACCCTAAATGTTTTTCATTTTTTTTCTTTCCATTATTATTATCATTTATAATATAAGTGGTCAATTCCAAGTAAGATTTGTAAACTGTTCTTGATCCCTCATTTTTTTTTTCACACAAACAATGCATTGTTCCTAAACACCTCAAAATATATTTTCAGATTAATTAGTCCAGGACGTATTTCTGAATTAGAGTTTCTAGGAGAATTCTAAATTAAGTAATTCATAACTTATAACTGGATTTCGGAATAATCAATCCAAAATTATTCTGGAAAATCTAATCCAAAATTGTATTTAGAAATATTTTTTGAATTACACATTTTAAAAATACATTCTAGATTCCAGCTTCATGTTTTTAAAAATATATTCTCGATCACCTTTTTCGAGAATACATTTTGGATTGTCCAAATCTAGAAGTGTATTTTGGATTACCAAATCTGGAAATTACATTCTAAAATATCCAATCCAAAAAACAATCTAGAAATAATTTGAATTATGTGTGACTCTATATTGATAATTTTTAAACTTGATGTGGTTTACAAAGTTGTAGTAAAGGAAGATTTTTTAAATAAGAATATGTCGGATGAAGTTTACATGTTAATAAGTTTGGATAATATTAATATATTAGAACATATTTCTCGTAATTAATTTGATTGTATTGACGTCTTTACAATGGATGAGATAAAATTTTAGTTATATACTAATTTTGTTTACCATAACTTATAAATGTCATATAGAGTGATTTTGTGTTTATTATTTTAGGTATTTGCTATACAAGATTATTTACTAAAAGCTTCGAGAGATTACATTTAGGTTTAGATTTGTGATTGTCATATTGATGTTAGACATAATAAATTGTCATCCAGGAAGGAAGACATATGTATTACTAGGTTATGAAAAAGGTGGTAAATATAGGAAATACAACAAAGATTTGCATTTAAAAGTTGGAAGAAGTAGAAAATGTGAGTATCCCTTTAAATGATGAAGAAAACTTCTAAAGAATGGTAAAGGATGAATAGTTAAGTTAGTTTGTTGAAGTTATAATCATGAGTTAGTAGATACGTTGATAGGTCATCCATATCATTATAGATTAACAACTAATGAAAAGTTTATACTTGTTGATATGACAAATACTTTTGCAAAGGCTAAAAATATTTTACTTATCTTCAAGAAAAACAATGAAAAGTTGTGACAAATATAAAACAAGTGTATAATACAAAATATACATATCATAGAAGTGTAAGAGGTTATCGAACTAAATGTAACAACTAATAAAGTTATTGAAGTATAATAAGTATATTCATTGACATATGGGTCCACTTCTTATTTTCGCATTAGTCAATAACCCAGTTTAAGTAAGAAGGACTATATCAATCCTTTATTTAAATGTAGGAACTAAATATATATAAATTTTACACTTGGATACAAAATACAAAAAATTGATTATTACATTGACCCAAAACATAATTAACTTTAAAAAAATTGTCAATGTACTCCCTTTATAACTTTATAATAAATAAATAAATATTAGAGTTGGATATAAAGAAAGATTAAAATCATATTTAATTCTTTCACTAACTTATTAAGATAAAAATATCATCAAATATTAATTTTAAATATAAACAAGAATTAACATAATATATTTTTATAAGTTGATGGAGTAATGAATTGTTTTTTAAAGTATAAGGGCCAAAATCAAGTTTTACAAGAAGTAGAATGACAAAAAAATATTTAACCCATTATATATTTTATCTAAATATTCAATTCAATTTTTTTAAACATTTGATTATAAATGTTTCCACTTAGATTATAATTATAATTATTACTGTTAATATAATTTGTAAGACAAATGAATATCATTCAATTGTTATATGAAAATATTTACACATGCTTTTACTCGAACATTGTGCAAAATAAATGAAAACAAAAGATATTTTAAAACAAAACAAAAATTAAGTGGGTAAATATAATTTTACTATGTCCATCTTACTTATTTAGATCTAAACAATCAAGCACCACAGTTGACTTTATTCATCCTTTAATTTTTTTTTATGATAGTAATATTTTCTCCAACTATTAAATGTGTAGAAGAAATCAGTGGAAACATTTGGTTTTTAATACCTATTGAAGAAAATTTTTATTTAAGTATAAACACACTTGATCAATCAAATAAAGTCTAAGAAATTCAAGATGAATTAATTACACGAGTTTCTAAATAACTGAAATTGAAAATTGGTATACATATAATATTTTTGAAAAATGTTGATCAAATAAATATTTTATATAACATAAGGTGAATGATTTGAAGAAACAATCATTACTGATAAAATATTTATAAAAAAATGAGTTTGATTCCTTCCTGTGATATCCTTTCCAGTTTAAAATAAGTTTACTTTATAATTTTTTCTGTTGCAATTACAATAAATAATAGTTAAATCAATCTCTTTGTAAGACCAACTTTTATCTTCTATGTTCAATATTTACAGAGAATTCATCATATAAATTATACATAGAGTAAAAATTAGAAAAAGACTAAAAAATATAATATTCAAAGGAATCTTTAATTTTTAAAAGCATACAAATATCATATTGAATTATTCAATAAAATCTTTAAAACCATAAAAATATCATATTAAATTATTCATATCAAATACAAATGTTTATAATGAATATCTTTTTAAACTAAGTTTTTGGTAAATATAGATTTATAAAGCACGCAATGATTAACACGTCATTAGTGAATTTTCAACAGTATATACATTCTCTTAATTATGCATTATAGTTTCACAACTTTCTATCTTTTTATATAATTTATTCATTCTTAACCTATAATATAAAAACTCCTGCGTTATCACTAGTAAAGTTGCATTTATATTAAAGCTAGTTTTACCTCACCCACGTGGTTAATTAGTGAAAAAGAATATGTTTAATTATATTTTAATTCATGAAATTTCGGATGATTCTTATTTTAATCCCCTGAATTAAAAAAAAAAAAGATTTAGATCCTAAGCAGTAAATATAAAGAGCTAGATTTTTTTAAAACTATTTTTGTGCTTGAAATTTAGTTTTACGAACTAAAATTATATTTTCCTAAATTTGAGCAATTAAAATTTACTTTTTTAAGATTTCAGAAACTAGAAACATAATTAATCATAAACAATATGTAGTTAGAGCTTCCCATTATTGAAACATCGAAAAGCCAAAAAAAAAAAAAAAAAACTTGTCAATTTCCCGGCTTCGTTAAGTTAGGCATTTTGGTTTGCAAAGCTTACACAAGAGCAAACCCAATAGATGGATATATCTACAACTATTTACCAGAGACTATACTTTTCAAATGTCTTTTCTATTTATTTGGCTACATACATTTTTTTCAAAACAAAAAAAATACTACGAAAACTAATAATGTAAAAAAGCTGAGTACAACTGTGATAAAAGAATAATGAGGGCAAATGCTATGTGGGCTAGTAAAACTTGTCCAATCCTTTTATGTTCCTAACCTCTTTGAACCACACTCGGAGCAGAACTTAGATGTTTCCCTCAGATATGGAGCCCCACATTCATCACAGAATTTTGCCGGAGTTGTTGGCTGTATATAAGCAACAGGATACAACTCAGCAAAAGAGAAAGTAGTTTAAAGAAATGTCAAACAAATAAAATCATTAAAATAAACCTTTTGTTCAAGTGTCTCCTATATCATTATAATATATAAAGATTTTTAAACTGTTGGCCTGGTCATGTGGACCCATATTCATTACTAGTACGCATAATAAGGCAAATCATGAGAAACCTTAGTACTAATATGAAGCTCTATTGGGAAATCGTAAACAAGTATCTACTTTAAGAGTTATGTCTAAATGCTAAAAAGTCAAAGCAGAAGGATAGGCGTCAGAGAAAAGACAATAAAGTAAATTCAGTATTAACTAATCAATTATAGACAATAGACAAACGGCTTGAATAAGTTGGTCTTACCACACTTTTAGACATGCATATTGAAGTGCAAAAACTCTTTCCCCGTTTGATAAAACAAAATCTATCAAATAAACTCACCAGCATGTGCAAGCGTCCTCCGACATGGCCGCCAGAAAGTTGTTGTAAGCAAGTCATGTGTTGAGATATTGATATTGGTTGGTGAGCATGAGAAATTTCAGGTAGGTGTGAGGGGGGACCACTTTGAGGGTTATGCGAATAAGGCGCTGCATGCTGACTTTGGTGCATAGTTGGGTTGTTCTGGAGATTTGGGTGAAACTGAGATTGATGTGGTAATGATTGCAAGTGATGTTTGCACGGCGTTTGCTGCTGATTTTGTGGCTGGTAAGGAAAAAAATAATCATCACTAAAAGTAACAGGAAAAAAAAAAGTCCCTATCCACACCATGCACGGGCAAAGCATCTGATAGCATAAGGCGTAGTCATGAATATATATAGGGTAAACAAGAAACAGGAAGCTATCGCTCAGTCCTTGAATGTAATTGTATTATAAGTTTATGATAAGGAGTGACACCAATCACCACAAGTAACAAGTTCATATTTGATCCAGCTTAAATTAATGGAAGCACTGATGCAATATGTGGTCCTTACCTAAAAAAATGCACTGAGGTGATAACAATGACATTCGTAGATCATCCCATCTTAAGACACTGTCAGATATCTGTTAGTGTTTACTTTCGCAGCGAGAAAGTCAGGTAGGTAGGTTAGGAGGGCTTGTTATAATATTGAAGAAATAATGCATGCTTGCATACAAAGTAAGAGGGGGACCTGGGAGAGGTGTCATAAGTGAAAGAATTGGGGGATTTGCATATTGGGAGGTCAAGACAGCTGAAATTTTGCAAATTTGTTGCTATGACCAATTTATCAAAAGATATCAAGCTTCTAGCAGCAACTGGCATATGAGAGTTTTCCATCATGTCTCCCAATTGCAAATGAGAAGCCTAAATCGTGATGCCAACATTCTAGTCTTCACTTGACACTAATCAAAGGGTAAGTACAAAACTCGTCCATGTGGATTGGATGCTAGGATTTGTCAGGGGTGCCAAGCATGATTAGAAGCTACAAGTTTTTCCAGGATTATACATCCTGGGCTCCCTAATTACAACAATTAGTATTTCTGCTGTGTTTCTCGAGGTTCTTAACAATTTGTACAAAAACTCTGATCTTAAGAGTTGTGGATGGGGCAATTGAAGGATTCAAGAGCTGTTTGAGGGGGTGTACTGATAAATGTCCATTGGTTAGTAATAGTCGGTTATGTCAGTGAGTCCGTTAGTTAGGTCAGTTAGATGAGACAGAAAATATAAGGCATATTGTCCAATAAGATGCGGTTGTGAGACATCTATCTTTACATTTGAGAAATGATTAGACCTTAAGAGAGTGGCACAGAACATGGTCTCTCAAATACCCTGAATATTCAATAAATTCATTTTTGTTTTAGTTTCTTGTCTATTTTTACATCTCCAATCTTGGAGCAGCACTTTCACCTGAAATGAAAAGAGGGAAACCTGGAGCTGGTTGTGGAAGAAGAGGAAGGACATATCATTGAAACCAACAGTGGGAGGTTACTCACGTTAGCGATCCTAGAACAACTGAGGGAAGGAGGGGGTTCCAAAGGGCTCTGCTCAAGCAATTCTATGAGAAAAATAGATTAACTGAAATATATGATTTTTATTATATTAATACAAAGAGATGATATAAGATATATACAAGAGACCTAAACTATTTTAGGAAATATAATAACTCTATTTTATGCTAGGATCCCTTGATTTATGGGATTATTCCTAATTATTCAAATCTGTACAGATTACAAGGAAATATACAAATTTCCTTATTTATTCTTTCCTAAAATACTATTTGATTTCTCACACTCCCCCTCAAGCTGGTGATTAGATGTTTTCCATTCCCAGCTTGGATACAATCTTCTCAAAATTATGGCAGCCCAGTCCCTTGGTAAGAATGTCTGCAATTTGGTCTTGAGAGGACACATATGGAGTGCATATCAAGCCACTTATCAAGTTTTTCTTTGATGAAGTGTCTGTCTACTTCAATATGCTTTGTTCTATCATGCTTGCACTTGGGTTGTGGGCTATACTGATTGCTGACTTATTATCACAATAGAGCTTCATAGGTTCTTCCCACTTTATCCTCAAGTCTTCTAAGATGATTTTAAGCCATAGCAACTCACATATACCTTGTGCCATGGCTCGGAATTCCGCTTCAGCCTTGGACCGAAGCCACTACACCCTGCTTTTGCTTCTCCAAGTCACAAGATTTCCTCCAAGAAAGGTGCAATATCCTGTAGTTGACCTCCTATCCACAATTGACCCTGCATAATCAGCATCGGTATAGGCTTCAAGTTTCACATTACCATTCCTTTTGAATAGAATCCCTTTTCCTGGAGTTCCTTTAAGGTACTTGTAAAATTACGTGGGCAACTTGTAAATGGGTCTCCTTTGGGCTATGCATAAATTGGCTAATTAAACTCACTGCATAGGCAATATCCGGCCTGGTATGTGACAAATATATAAGTCTGCCCACTAATCTTTGGTACATATCTTTTTCAACAGCAACATCTTCTTACTGCATTTCCAAGCTTTAGGTTTGGTTCTAATGGGGTACTAGCGAGGTTTGCAAGCTGCCTTGCCAATTTCCTTGAGCAAATCGGTGATGTATTTCTGCTTGAGATATAAATATCCCTTTCTCGAGTGGGCAACTTCAATTCCCAAAAAATATTTTAGTTTTCCCAAAGTCTTGATCTCAAATTCCTTGCCTAAGCATTGACTCAATAATCGTTGCTCTTCTTTATTATCTCCAGTTAATATTATGTCATCCACATACACCAATAATATTGTTACTCCCCCAGACTTGGAATGTTTAAAAAACAAAGTATGGTCCCCTTGGCTTTGTTTGTAACCCAGACCTGTCATAACTTTAGTAAACCTGCCAAACCATGCACGGGGGGACTGTTTTAACCCATATAATGCCTTTTTCAACTTGCAAACAGTGTTGGTAGCAACATCTTTACCATATCCCGGAGGTACCTCCATATAGATTTCTTCTTCAAGGTCTCCATGTAAGAAAGCATTCTTAACATCAAATTGTTCCAAGTTCCAACCATAATTGGCAGCAAGGGACAATATCACCCTAACTTGTGTTCATTTTGGCAACCGGAGCAAAGGTCTCCAAATAATCAACTCCATAGGTTTGGGTGAACCCTTTGGCAACTAGTCTTGCCTTATATCTCTCAATTGATCCATCGGCCTTGTATTTCACTGTATAGACCCATTTACATCCAACTGGCCTCTTTCCTATTGGTAAGGTGACTAACTCCCAAGTGTTGTTTTTCTCCAATGCCTCCATCTCTTCATCCATGGCTTGCCTCCATTTTCTGTCGAGACAATGCCTCGAGATAGGGTATTAGGTAGAAGTACGGTGTTTAGGTTTACTAGGAAGGTTTTATGGGTAGGAGAGAAATTTTTAAAGGACAGGTAATTTGAGAGAGGGTAGAGTGGTCTGTTTGGTGCATTTTCTTGTTCCTTTTCTAATGGCAATTGGGAGGTCGGGATCATTTTGGGTTTCAATTTCAACCTGCACAGCTGGAGAAAAAATTGTTACCTCTTTTTGTGGAGTCGAGTTGGATTCTTGAACATGGCTTGATCCTGGAATGGCCTTAGTCTTCCTTGAGTACACCAACTTCTTACCAAATTTTCCAGTTTCAACATCTTCTTGATCAGCTTCACAATTAATTTCACTTTCTTGACCAACTTCCTTTGCTTGACCAATTCCTTGACTTGTTTCATTTGTTACAACTTCAATTTGATCTTGTTTAGGTTCAAATGTCAAGTCTGGAAGAATGGGAAAACCAGAATCACTACTTTCCTTATCTTCCTTGAAACTCTCCCCTTGAAGATAAGGTTGATGGAAATAGCCCTCTTGTTCATTGAAGGTAACATCCCTAGACACAAAGAATTTTTTGGATGGGGGGTGGTAGCATTTATACCCTTTTTGAGTGGGTGAGTAACCAACAAAGACACACTTTAAGGCTCTAGGATCAAGTTTTCCCCTGTCTGTACTATGAATATGGACATATGAGATGCACCCAAAAATTCTTGGTTTAAGATTATTTGTAGTAAACAAGTTTGGATAGAAAGACGACAAAACTTCCATAGGGCTTTTTGATCCTAAGACTCTAGAGGGTAGTCTATTGATAAGGTATGTTGCTTGTAAGGACGACTTCCCCCAGAAATTTTTGGGACACTTTTTTGGAACAACAATGCCCGAGTCCGATTTAACAGATGTCCATTTTTCCTCTCTGCGACCCCATTCTGTTGTGGTGTTTTGACACAAGAGGACTCATGAATTATACCTTCTTTTTGACAAAAAGAATTAAGGACATGATTGAAGTAATCTTTGGCATTATCGACCTAAGCCTCTTAATATTAACACCAAACTGATTTTTTATCATGGAGTGGAAGTTTAGGAAGACAGAAGCCGACTTCGATTTTTGTTTAAGTAGGAAAACCCAAGTGACCCTTGTACGAGTCATCTATAAAGGTGACAAACCATCGAGTACCGAGACACATTTGGAATATTAGAAGGTCCCCATACATCGGTA
Organism: Sphenostylis stenocarpa; assembly: GCA_963425845.1. Taxonomy (NCBI): domain Eukaryota; kingdom Viridiplantae; phylum Streptophyta; class Magnoliopsida; order Fabales; family Fabaceae; genus Sphenostylis; species Sphenostylis stenocarpa. The sequence continues at coordinate 46,608,272 of OY731400.1, forward strand.
TGAACAAGATAAAAAGGGAAATTGCTAATTCTATTACTTATTGGTAAAGATATACGTTTGTGCTTAGCAAGTTCACACACCTCACAATGAAGACTCTCAACATCTAACTTGGTAAACAGAGAGGGAAATATAATTTTGATCACTCCAAAAGAGGGATGTCCCAACCGACAATGATAAAGCATGATTTTTTCTCTGTTGTTCATCAAGGATTCGAGATATGAAGGAGTGAGAGATTCTATTCTTGCTTGGGCGAGACTTGGATCTTCGAGATAATAAAGGCCATTCCATTCTCTAGCATGTCCAATCATCCTCCCCGAATCCTTATCCTGAAATACACAATGATCGTTGGAAAAAACAACTTTACATGACAAATCCTTTATAAGTTTTTGTATAGACACTAGGTTCATGGATAACTTTGGGACATGGAGAACGTCTTTCAAGGTTATTAAAGGATTGATTTGGATATTTCCTTGACCAGTTGCAGTTATAAGGGTTCCATCTGCTGTGGCAATTTTCTTGTTGCTTGGGACATGGGAAATATGTGGAGAAGTGTTTGGCTAATGGTGTCATGTGATCTGTGGCTCCGAGTCCAATATCCAATAATGGTTAAAAGGCGTATACTGAGACATTTAATCCAAAAGAAGGTGGAAACTTACCGAGTATGCCAAAGAACACATACCTGTAGGTTTTTCCAACTTACTAAGAATGGTTTTCACCCTTTCTATCTCCTCTTCCCTTGACATTATAGCAAAAAGGTGCGATGCAACAACAATGCAGGTCGTCGTCTTAGGATTAAGAAAAATGCAGCAGCAATGCAGGTCGTCGTCTTAGGATTAAGAAAAATGCAGCGAGCAATGTAGGCTGCCGTCTTAGGGTTAAGAAAAATGCAGCAGCAATGCAGGCTGCCGTCTTAGGGTTACAAAATATGCAGCGGCAATGCAGGCTGCCGTCTTAGGGTTTATCGAGCGTGACAGAGCTTCCTAGATCGGAAGCTCGATACCATCTGAGAAAAATAGATTAAGCTGAAATATATGATTTTTATTATATCAATACAAAGAGATGATAAAAGATATATACAAGAGACCTAAACTATTTTAGGAAATATAATAACTCTATTTTATGCTAGGATCCCTTGATTTATGGGATTGTTCCTAATTATTCAAATCTGTACAGATTACAAGGAAATATACAAATTTCCTTATTTATTCTTTCCTAAAATACTATTTGATTTCTCACAAATTCCAACCTGAGTACAATTCAGATAATCAGGTTGGAGTCCAAGAATGAAAATGAAAACTTTAGGGCAAGGAAACAGAAAGGGAGATGAAAGTGAAGAACTGAAATCATGGGTAACATGATAGAAGAAGGTTCTTGCGTTTGAGAAAAAATTAAGAGGAAATGAAAGACAAGAGAGAAAAGAAACCAGATTCATGGCAATGGAAAAGAAATTGAGCAAAAATAGTGAGAGAAACCAAGTCAAAGATAGATATGGTGAAGGATTTATATGAAATAAGGTACGTATAGAGAAGGGTGAGATCTTTGTACACACGTTATTCAATTAGTTGGAAAACTTTTACTTTAGTTAGTTAGTTAACGATAAGTAAAAGTTTAACTAATTGATTCATTCATTAATGTCTTGCAAGAAAAGGCTTATGTAATCTTGAAAATATCAATAATCATTCAGAACTGATTCTTTCTTAAGGTTCTCTCTATCTCTCTATGTTCTTCGAATTCACGCTCAATTCTTAGGACTAGAAATTTACGTAACAAATGGTATTAGCTTGTAAGATCTGTTCAAAATTCTTCACTAAGACAAATGCTACTCATCATGCTCAAACAATGAAGGATTTTGAAGAACGCCTTACAAGAATATAGATTCTCAATTCATGGAGTTAGCAGGGTCGCTCAAGACATTAACAACATCTCTCTACAAGAAATGGTGCAAGAATTGTAGAAGTAGCCATGGAAGGAAGAGACTTGGTTAGCTAGGATTGATTTTCCTTGCTTTAATGGGGAAAATGTCAATCGATGTGATAATTACTTCATATATTGCATATTTTGATTGATAATGGCAGTACACATAACTTTTTACATGTGCAAATTGCTAAGAAATATGGTTCCAGAGTTGAGAAATTGGAGCCTATTTGTTAAGGTTCCAACATAAAACCAATTGGCAATATGTGGAGTAGCCTAACATGTATTTAAACCATACCAAATGACATGAGGTAGGCAATGTGGGACTTCCAACACGCCCCCTCCAACGAAACCTGCCGGACCAGGCAAAGAGTACTTTTTGACCCAACAAAAGGGCAACTTTTGGCCCAAGACAACAACCGGAAAGATGTTAGGCTTTGGCTCTGATACCATGTTAAGGTTCCAACATAAAACCAATTGACAATATGTGGAGTAGCCTAACATGTATTTAAACCATACCAAATGACATGAGGTAGGCGATGTGAGACTTCCAACACTATTAATGTGGTTGTATAAGCTTAAAATTTCTTAATAGTCAAGAATTTTAGTTGGACTATTCAACAAACAACCTTTAGAAAGGATATGTTGTTGTAACTTGGTATTGGGTAGTGGTCGTAACATTAAAAAACACTTGGAACTTTGGTAGCTAACTATTGAGTTAAAGGTTCAAGGAAGAAGGCAAGTATTGAGAAGAGCAAAATTAAATAGTGCAAAAATTAAAGTAGCAACAATTGAGTAAGGCTATGGCAAAAAGAGTACATCTATCCATGATGTAGCTATGCACTCATGAACATAGTTTATTTTAGTCTTTGACTGCACACACTAAGCAACCACCCCTACTAGTGGAAATGGAACAACTATTGCATGAATTTGAGAATTTGTTTCAAGAACCATCTCAATTACCACCATTCGGGCTAGGGCATGATCATAAGATTCCCTTGATTTAAGGAGCAAACCTAGTAAATAAAACACCTTACTAGTATGCTATGAATAAGAAAGATATCATGGATAAGCTTGTCCGAAATATTTGATGTTTGAGGCTATTTAATACAACATCAGTGGTCCCGATGCAAGTCTGGTGGTGTTAGTGGGAAAGGAAGTTGGACCTTTGTGTAGATTACAAGGACTTGGACATGGTTATGAATGATGAATTGTTAGATGAATTGAATGGGTTTACAATCTTCTCTTGAGGACTGATTACAATCAAGTGAGGATGGATCCCGCAAATGTGTGTAAGACAACATTCAAAACGTATAAGGGCATTATCAAAATGTGGTGATGCCCTTTGGCCTCGTCAATGTCCCTTCCACTTTTCAGGGTTTCATGAATATAGCGTTTCAATAGTTTTTGAGAAAATTTCTCTCAGTTTTCTTTGATGACATTGTCATCTTTCGTGGAAGTTTAACAAATAATCTAGAGCATTTGAGGAAAGCACTTTCTACTCTTAGGAGTAATTCCCTATTTACAAGGAGGTCAAAATGCTATTTTGTTGTTAGAAGAGTAGAATACTTGGGACATTTTATTTCGGGTGAAGAAGTTTCTACATTCCCAAAACCATAACTAGTGATGGGGGTCCTCTGTGTGTGAGCCAGTTTTGGCAAGACCTTAATAGCTTTTCAAGGGGTTGAGATTCAAGACCTTACAATTTTCCACAAGCTACCATCCTCAAAGTGGTGGACAATCAGAGGTGGTTAATGGGTGCCTTGAGATTTATTTGGGATGTATGAGTGTTGATTCACAACAAACTAGTTCAAGTGGTTGCCTCTAGCTAAATGGTGGTATAATGCTACCTACCATACTACTACAAGCAAAACCCTATGAGATGGTATGGGCAACCCCCTTGATGATCCCATGACTCCTCATGAGGAGGAGGGAGAGGACCTTCCTAGAAAGATTACTAGAAGCATGACTAGAAAGGAAGCTTCTTCCTCACTCACTTCCTTTAGTTTATTTAACATTTCTCCTTTCATTAGTTTTCCTAGACTCATGTTGTTTCTTTTGTTTGTAGGCTTGCTCTTGGGCACTTCTCTTTTAATGTTGAGACCTTTTTTGAGGATGGTAGCCTTGGAACTCATTACCCAACACAAGGATTGCTCTTGGACACCTCTTGTCTTATGTTACCACCCTTTTTGGACTCTTAGCCCTTTAGCTGGGGATGGCCCATGGCATCAAATGAGGTCACCTTTGACCTAATAGAAGTAGGAGCACGCCCTTGGTCTCCAAGACAAGGGTGCAGCCCTTTTTATGACCTAGTTTCTAGAAGGAGCATCTAGGGTAGAATGTGCTTAGGATCTTTTCCAATGTAATTCCCCCATATCCCTAACCCATAAAAGGAGACCTCTCCTCTTGTTTTTCGTTGGAATATACGTACTTTGTTAAACAATTTTCGTGAGGCTTGTGCTTAGGAGGATCATTCCAATTTGAATGTCTTATCTTGAGTCCACTCAAGTGGCGGCATCTTCCCCACTTATCTTGGTAGATTTTACTCACCAAGTGGTGTGATAACATTCATTTACCATCCCCTTTCTCTAATCTCTTCATTGTTTCCATTCCTTTACTTTTACTTCAATCTTCCCTCCCTTTGAAATCCATAAGAAGGGAACCTTCACACTTAGATAACCTTCGGGATTATCTTCGTGTCCAATGGAACTCTCCCTTAGGATTTTCATTTGTCTTATCTTTTATTGTTAACTTGGCTTTTTACAATTCCTAGGAAATTTAAGAGATGTGGTGAAAGAGGCTTAAGATGTCTAATTGAGCTTAAATTTGTGCGCTTTAAGTTTAGTACAAGAACACAATTTTTGGAGCATTGAGCCACTCTCAATTGAGAAGATGAAGGCAATGTGTTGGGCCTATGAGTGACCAATTAACTTAAGTACCTTGTTGGACTTACAATGCATCGATGAAGCCTCTGTGTGTTTTGGACTGTGTCAAGATCATGGCCCATGAGAAGATAAATTAGAACAACTATGGACACAAGCCATCTCAACTGATAAGATGCAAAAAGAAAGGAAGCTACATACTATTTGGCAGACCCGACAAAATTTGTTGTTCGACAACAGAAAGGAGGTTATGCACCATTTGGCAGTATTGTGCAAAGATTTGTTGGCACAACTTTTTAGAATTCTATTAGGAATGTTCTTTAGTATGGGAAAAGTTCTATACATAAGAGAGCATAGAATGTAAAAAAAAAAGTCTCGTTTTTCGAGAGAGTGCACCCTAGAATATAGGAAGCAATAGGATAGAGAGTAATGGAGGGAGATTGAGAATGTATAGAGTTTTCTTCATGTTTTGTCTTTAGCTTATGAACATACACACACTTTATTTACTATTCCATTGCTTCATTTTGTTCATCGCCCATTTTAATTCTCGTTATATAGTTTGGTCTATGCTATTCAGTTTAATTTATAGTTGTTATTGTTTCATCGGGCCAACTAATTCTCTGTTCAACTTATTTGTAATTATTTCACTATTCTTGTTTTTAATCAAGCTGTGAATGTTAGTTCAATTGTTTTCAAGTTTTGCAATGTTTGAGTGTTATTTGATTACTACGATGTGTTTTCCCCTACTTTAGAGTAGGCATAGCATCGGGGCAGGGCGGGGCGGGTTTTGCCTCCCGATACCCGCCCCGCCTTTTTAACCTTCCCCGTCCCGCCCCGATCCCGCTGGGGTTAGAAATTAAGTCTCCATCCCCGTCCCCACTCGGGTTTCGGGTTCCCCACCCCGCCCAGTCCCGGATCTATATTATTTTTAAAAAGATAATTACATTTATAATAAATTAATTTTACTATCTATTTTTTATATATAAATAAATATTTATAATTTTATAATTTATAATTATTATTAATTAAATATACACTTTAATTTATTATATTTATATTAAAATATGTATGTAAAAGAAATATTTAATCATTTTTTATTCATAATATTATTATTATTATAACACTGTATTCAAATATTTGAATATTTATAACATTATTATTATAATACTATATTCAAACATTTGATTATATATATATATATATATATATATATATATATATATATAAGTTAATTCATTTTTAAGTTGTCATTTAAAAATATGAAATATATAGTTTATAAGAAAATATTTAATAAGTTAATTCTTATTCAATTAGTTCGAAGTAATAAAAGTTTAAATTATCAATTCCTTTAAAATATAATTATTTTATTAAGATAAAATTTGATATATGATAAATAAGAATAATAAATTTAAAAAATGACATAATAACACCTAATAAATATAAATTATACATAAAATAATATTAGTTACTACTAAGATTTATGTAAAATATTTAGAAAAAGATAAAGAATAAAAAAAATTAACTTTGTGTTCATCAAATTGGTTGAAAAGATTGAAAAAAAAAAACAAATTGATGGAAGAGATTAAGAAAATGTGAAAAAGCTGAAAGGTAAGAGAAAAAATAATGTAATAAATTAATTGATATAAAAAGATTAAAAAACACAAAAAAATTAAAAAGTAGGTAGAAGAAAAAAAATTTGGTGAAATATAAAAAAAATGACCTTATATGTAATAGAAAAAGAAAAGAAAATACTTTTAAAATATTAATATTTTAAAATTTAAATTTAAATATAAAGTCGGGACAGGGACGGGGTCGGGGATTGCATTACTCATCCCCGCCCCCGACCCCGACTTTTTAAAGCGGGGAAAACCCGAACCCGCCCCCGGTCAACTCGGGTTTTTCCTGTTAAACTCGGGGCGGGGACGGGTCGGTCTCCACGGGTACGAGTTTAATTGTCATCCCTACCTTAGAGTGTTATTTTAGTTTCCCTTTATTTTGTTTTGTTCGATACATAATCATTGATTTGTCTTGCTTGTTGTGTTCATTTGTTTATCGAGTACCCCTCAATGCTTTAAATTAACTTTTTCTTCGATTTACTGCTTTCTTCAATTTATTGCTTTCAGTACTTGTTTTATTTACTGCCTTACTTTATTCACTTCATTGCTTTCTTTGATTTTATGTTTTCCTCGATTTACTACCTTCTTCAATTCAATGCTTTCATTGATTGCTTGTTTAGACTGCCCTTTTTTTATTAATCTTCCTGTTTACTTCAATTCCCTATTTTCTTTAATTTACTGCTTTCTTCAACTTCCTGTTTACTTCGATGTTGTCTTCTTCAATTAATAGACTGCTTTTTTTATTCATAGACTACTTTCATGGATTACTTTCTTCACTTCATCGACTGTTAATTCCTAATTCATCGAGAATTTCTTCGATCCATCCAGAATTAGTACCCTCAATTTTCCTTTCTTTTGTTGCTCGATTTTCTTCAATTGCTCAGTTTTCCTTTTACACTTCTTCAATTGCTCAATTGTTTTTTATGTCTAGATTTTCCTTTTTCTTTGTTTGCATTAGCTAGTATTTTTTATATTTGCACATATGTATGTTCATCCTTCTTAGTTTTATGTTTGTTGGCCCTTTAAACTTTGTTTTCATTAATCTTCATGCTTTTAGCATGTAGTTTCATATTTAACGTAAACCCCCCAATTCTTTTGCTGCAAACAATAATCTCAATATACTAAATTTTCTTGTACCGACTTGAGTTGACCACTATACTACATTTAATTAGTAAGGGAAACTTAGTTTTTTCTTACCGTACTCTAGTGACGAGAGTCACTATATGGCAATGAAGTAGTTGGCTAACAAGCATAAATATACATAGGCAAGGTTTTCATGGCTCCCAGAAGCAACATTGAGTTCGAAGTACTCAACACAACCACTAATTTCATCGGTGTTGCAGCTTATAAACTGAAGCTATTGTATCATTCCAAAATCCACGATGTATTTCATGTAACACAACTTAAAACACATTGGAAATGCAGTAACTTCAACCAACCTACCCTATCAAACTGAGGTAGCACTTGCTGAAAGGGAAACTAAGGTCATTTTCGACAAATGACATTAAACAGGAAAGGAGTTATAGTAACTGTTGAAAGTCCCACATCGCCTACCTCATATCATTTGGTATGGTTTAAATACATGTTAGGCTACTCCACATATAGCCAATTGGTTTTATGTTGGAACCTTAACATGGTATTAGAGCCAAAGCCTAACATCTTTCCAGTTATTGTCATGGGCCAAAAGTTTCCCTTTAGTTGGGTCAAAAGTACCCTTTGCCTGGTCCGGCGGGCTTCGTTGGAGGGGGTGTGTTGAAAGTCCCACATCGCCTACCTCATATCATTTGGTATGGTTTAAATACATGTTAGGCTACTCCACATATAGCCAATTGGTTTTATGTTGGAACCTTAACAGTAACCAAAGTTTTGGTCAAGTGGAAACATCATCTTTGGGAGGATGCAACCTGGGAGTTCTATTATGATTGGAGGCAAAAATACCCTTCATTCGATCTTTGAGGTCAAGGATATTTTTAAGGGAGGAACATTAATATTAAATAAGATAGAGAAGGGTGAGATCTTTGTACACGTGTTATTCAATAGTTGGAAAACTATTAGTTTGGTTAGTTAATTTTAAGTAGAAGGGTAACTAATTGATTCATTCATTCATGTCTTGCAAGAAAATGCTTCTATAGTCTAGGAAATCTCTAATTATTCAAAACTTAATCTTTTTAAAGGTTCTCTCTATCTTTATGTTCTTCGAATTCTTGATCAATTCCTAGGATTGGAAATTGATGAGGCCCAAAAAGTTAGTGGGCCTCGTCAACCACTAGTCCAAGAAGGGAGCAAGTAAAGGTTGGGAAGAGGGCGAATCAATTATAAGTGGGTGGAGGGAATGTTAGAATGAGGAGGAGGTTTTTTTGGAGAGAGAAAAGAGAACCTGTTGGGTGGTTACTCTAGAGGATCCTAGCTATGGGCAATAGGAATTGTTATCCTTCTGAATATCCCTTTATGTTGCAAATAATATTGAATAGCAGTATTTCTCTCTTCTATTTTATGCTTTGTCTTTAATCCTTAATTTTTTGCGGTGCGGGTCAGTATCATTTGGTCTGACCTGCCAAATTCATTTTGACTGGTGAATGCCACCAAGAAGGAAAGTAAGCAAATCAAAAGACGGAGAACCAAAAGTTCCAATGGAACGTATGAGAGCTGTCATGGAGGAAATACGAATTCAAGCAACCCATTTGAGTTTATATGACTTTTTTTTTTAATTGTTTAATTTATTTTTTGAAAATTTTATTTATATTGTTATTAGAGTAAAAAAAATGAAAATAAAAAACTACCATAATTGATTATGGGTGGCCATAATTCATTATTAGGCTTCAAAAATCACTTAATTTTTAAATTGAAACATAATGGATTATCTTGTTGAACATGATCAATTATGTTGCCATCAATAACCGCTTTCCACGCATATCTTCAACTATTTGTGCCAAAAATGTAACTGTGAGTCCGACCATTTGTTTAAACACATTTCCATTCTCCCAAAGCACCGCTTTCCCCACTCTCTTCCTCTCCCACTCACATTCACTGCTAACAAACAGACTCTACATATGCTGACCAAGATTTCACCACTAGAATTGCAAGAACCACTGAACTTTGTGCCTTTTCGAACAGTGTTGATAGAAGTGGGTATGGTGCCGAACAAAAGTGCAGGTTCTGATTGCGATTGGATGGGGAGCACAGCAATATTGAAAGCTGGTCAAATATTTGAGAAAATGGGCCAGTTCCAACCACCATGTTCTGAGCCAAATGTTTGAATCAATCATAAAGTGTTTTTTATTTCCCTGACCAGACCCCAAATTTTTTAGGAGCTGGATTTTCAGAAAACTAGAATTCCATGGGCTTTTCAGTCCTTCAAAAGGTAACCTATGTGGTTGTTAACTTGTTATTGCATCTCTTGCTAAGAGGAAAAGAGACATCAAATTGTATGCTTCAGGCAACACGACCATTGTGGAATCATGTCAATAGATGTTCAGGGCCTTTATACAACCCTTCACCTTGAATACCAGGTGAAACATTCAGGAGGGCGGGGGAAGTATTTTAGATGTCTGAGTGTTAGTTTGTTAATGACAATTGAGAAAGATAGTTAGTTTAGATTAGTTTGCCTTGGAGATAGGGAACTAGGTTTCTATCTCAAACCAACAATGAAAGTAATATAACTTATATACATCACTTACTGAGCGAAATCCTTGAGAAGTAGACAATGTAGTAGAAGTTTCTGCTCCAGGATAACCCTGTAAAAAGGTCAAAAGTCAATAGTATAAAAACTAGATAATGTTTGGGTACAAGGAATTGCAGCAACTACAATTTATGCATCCTGTAATATATCTCAAGGCATATAAAAAATAAATGCAGATAACAGATGACAAGAGCACATCATATTCACTATGCTAGTAAAACTCATCCAAAATGAAGTAAATATAGACATTGTGCACAAAACTGCAGCATGTATTATGCATCTTAAAGGAAGAAATTCATATGCCAAAAGTGAAGCACATACAGGGATATCTGGGATATTTGAAAGTGAAATCGATGCACCACGCCTATACTTGTGTCTTGGCGAGTAAAATTTGTAATCACTAGCTGAAATAGCAACTTCACTTCTACCCGTCAATCTCCTAAACCTAAAACCAAAAACAAGTGAGACCACGCATTACACACTTTGCAAAGTTCAAACAAATGTTCAATCTCTATCTCATGGTATTGTTTATGCTCATCAGTAGTTTCAGAATAGAACAATAAAAAGACATAGGATAACAAAACAAACCATAAACAAGTCAAATATCTTCAGACATATGCTTTACTGAAATGGTATGGGAAATTTAACATAGAAGAGTATTAACAGCTCCATTAATGCAGCAATTAAAAGGTTTATTACAACAAAACACAAATTGTTAAGGTTCCAACATAAAACCAATTGGTAATATGTAAAGTAGCCTAATATGTATTTAAACCATATCAAATGACATGCTGTAGGTAATATGGGACTTCCAACACGTTCTTTCCAACGAAGCCTGCCGGACCAGGTAAAGGGTACTTTTGACCCAACGAAAGAGCAACTTTTGGCCCAAGTCAATAACTGGAAAGATGTTAGATTTTGACTCTGATACCATGTTAAGGTTCCAATATAAAACTATTTGGCAATATGTGGAGTAGTCTAACATGTATTTAAACCATACCAAATAACATGAGATAGGTGATGTGGGACTTCCAACACAAACTATCAACAGACCAAAAATCTTTATAGCCATATTTTCTTAAAATGGCACAAGGCAAGTTGACATCAGATAACTGTTTCTAACTCAATTGCAATTAGCATAATCCAATTTTTATGTAGCAACCAACTAAAAACAAATAAAAAGTACCATTTCTCAGGGCACAAGATGGTTCTGATATAAATAAAAAATTAAACAGAATAGTTCAATTTCTATTTCTATAATACAAGTCAGAAAACTCAAAAATTAACCCAAGAAATTCAGAAAACAGAAGAACTAAGGGGACGTGCCTATCATCCACATAGAAATTCATTTAGCAGTGGCGACAAACAGTCATGTATATAGGCCTAATAATTAGCTTGGAAAAATTAATCCATGTTGTTAGAATAGGCTTAGGATGAGCTGTATTAAAAAGCTGTTTTTTTTGTACCCAGGTCTAGATGTACCTTCGCTTGTTTTATCACCCTTTCTCTCTTCCATTGTAAATTAGATTTCTTATAAATAAGAGATCAGGAAAGAGGCTTGATTAAGCTCTCCAAAAAACTTCTTCCCTTTATTATTTATCTTAAGTTGGTATCAAAGCGGGATCATCTGCTCTAGTTATCCTGCCCAATGAGTGTAGGTTGTCCACCATCGCCCATACATCGTCTGCTGCCACCACTGTCCGCCGCCATTTCCTCCGACAACCACTGAATCTGGTGTGCCTCGCCATGCGACAGTCAACCTCCTTGGTCACAACCCCTGATTCTCCATGTGCAGCTTTCTATTTGCTGCATTTTAGTGCATGTTGATCTTGCAGCACATGTGTCCCCGGAGCAGCTCCATGCTGCTTCAATAAGGCTGGTCGGACCTCCCTATTCAAGTTCTGACACTCTATTCTCCATGTCTAGGTTTGGTTGAGGGATAAATCTCTCATCTCTCACTCTCTTGAGCTCTATCTCTCTCTTTCTAGCTCTCTCTCTCCTCCTTTGTTGGCTGTTTTACACTACTGGCAATAGTTGTGGAGTGCTACTGCTTCTATTTTTCTGTGGGTAGTGTAAAGTTCTGTTGTCATGACACATAAGGTACTGCTGCCCTCTTGATCTGTTGGTTGTTGTTTTTCTGGTTATTGTTTGTCTCCTTTCTCAGTATGTCATCTGGACCAGCTACCTCCTTTTCGAGAACTCCTACCATCACGAACTAAATGGAAAAAAAATATCTGTCTCTGTCTACATCAATTGAACTTTGGTTAAGGCTTCCATAATCACTTGGAAGAAAATGGAAGTAAAGTACCATCTAACAAAGTTGAACAGTGGAAGAAACTTTATTTTCAACTGCGCTTTATTGTGGCAGTCTATGGGACCCAAAATACTAGGTACTCTTAGATCATCAAAACTTGCAACTTATTTCGGAAAAAGGCTCAAACACTTTTGCTAATAGAATAGCCTTTATGACTATGCTAATAGACTAGCCTCTCTCAACCAAACACATCAGGACATGATATCTTTTATGGCTAAAGCTTAATCAATTGTTAAAGAATTTAAGATGTTCTGGGAAGCTGGCTCATTGGAAAAGATAAAGAAAAAATTAGACAAATTTTATAAGGTTATGATCCTTTGCACCATGAATCCAGATTTTGATCATGTTAGGGATCAAATTTTAATTGGTCATGAAAATCCGATCACGGAAAACTTGACAACACAACTACTTCATGTTCCAACTCTTAAGAGTAGAAATGTTCAAGAGTCTATTAAATCATCAGTATTGGTATCTACATGTGGAAGAGGAGGATGCCCTTAATGCAAATATGGTAAAAGAATGTGTCATACCCAAAAAAATTCTACTCTTTACATGCATATTTTTCTTGATCAGGCAGCTAATATTTTCAAATTTGAGGTTGTTGAGTCAAAGTTCTCATATCAAGAATATCAAGAATAATTGAGGTTTGCTTAGCAAAATCATCTACAAATCTCAACTCGTCAACAACTTACATTTCACAATTCGTGAAGTTAAAATCCATGGATAAATACCTCAGGTGCTTCTAATCATATTTATGGTAATACCTTTTTGTTCTCGTCCACTTCTATTCCTAAAAATCTTCATTTCATAACCTTAGCCAATGGGTCAAAAATTGCCTAAATAAAATAAAATAGAGTCAAAGATATCCCCAATCAATCTTCAAGAGTCCCTTTTTAGGTTTAGGAATGTTGAAGTATTTATTAGATTAAGTATATCTTGTTGGGCATTTATGAGATTAGTTGTAGACCTAGTTCCTAGAATGCATCTGTTTATCTTCTCTAGGATTAATCATGTCTCTCTATTAATTGTATCTCTGAATCTGTATTTTTATCTCCTATAAATAAGAGAACACAAGAAGATGATTTCAAGCTCTCAAAATCAGTTCTTTATTTTCTTTTTTCTATTTCAAATTCGTATCAGAGCGGGTTCATCCCGCTCTGCCTGTCTCTGTTTTTTTTTTTGGCATTAATCGCCGTCCGACGCCATTCGCCGCCGGTGTTGTCTTCTCCGGCGCCTTTTCTCTCTCTGACACTTGGGTTTGGCTCGCCTCGAGGAGCACGACCCAACCCCAGTGTTCGTTTCCTCTGTCTCTGCCTCACGCGCCGCCACGCGCCACCCTCGTCCGCGGCTTCCTCCGCGCGTGAGCCTCACGAGCCGCCCTCCCGGTGGCTGTTTTGCTCCAGGCCACCTCTATCCGGCTCGCCTTGTCGCCCTGGTGACAGATCTGCACTTTGTTTTGTGTTCTCGGTCACAAAACGTGTTGGGTCTGCGTTTTTTTCTCTCTGCCTCTCTCGGTCCTCTCTCTGACAGCACGCTGGTCCTTTCTTGTTTCCTAGAAAATGTCAGGACCTGTGTCTGTATCTTTTTCTGGGACTCCGACTATAACCACAGAAAAATTAAATGGGAAAAATTATTTGTCTTGGGCTTCCTCTGTTGAGCTCTGGTTTCTAGGTCAAGGAGTTCATGATCATCTAGAAGAAGATGGAAGTACTAAACCAGAAGATGGAAGTACTCTTCGAGCCTTCAAGACATGTAATTCTTTTTGGAAAAAGACCCAAAATATCTTTGCTAATGATATTCAACGACTTTATGATTCTGCTAATAGACTAGCCTCCCTTAAGCAAGAGGATAATTCCATGATGTCCTTTGTTGCTGAAGCTCAGTCAACTGTTGAAGAATTAAAAATGTTCCTGGAGGCAGAATCATTAGAAGAAAGAAAGACGAAGCTGGATAAATTCTATATGGTAATGATTCTTAGGGCTATGAATCCAGAGTTTAATCATGTTAGAGACCAGATTCTAACTGAAGAAGAAGTTCCTTCTACGGAGAGTTTAATCACAAGGCTACTTCGTGTTCCTTCTATCAAAAGCAAAAACAGTCAGGAACTTATTCTTCCGCCATGATTTCTGCTCGTGGAAGAGGTAAACACAGCTCTAGAGGACGTGGTGGGAAAGGACGTCCTCAGTGCTCTCATTGCAAAAGAATGGGACATACTAAGAAAAATTGCTTTGCTCTGCACGGCTTTCCTGATAAGGCAGCTAATACCTCAGAATCTGAAGTTCATGAGTCCAAGTTCTCTCATGAAGAGTATCAAGAATATTTAAGGATGAAATCAACCAATTTGGCTCAAGCATCTACAACACCAAATTCGTCAAACGCTTGCATTTCGCAATCTGTGGAAAGTCAAAATCCGTGGATTATTGACTCAAGTGCTTCTGACCACATGTCTGGTAATACCTCTTTATTCTCCTCTCTTTCATTTCCTAAAACATCCCATCTCATATCTTTAGCTAATGGATCTAAAGTAGCCTCTAAAGGAATTGGTCAAGTATCCATCTCTTCTTCTTTAAACCTTCAAAATGTTCTTTGTGTTCCTTCTTTTCCATTCAGTCTTGTTTCTGTAAGCCAATTAACCAAATCATTGAATTGCTCAGTAACCTTTAATTCCAATTGTTTTGTTATCCAGGAACGTGGTACGGGTCGACTGATTAGAGAAGGACATGAATCTGGAGGCTTATACTACCTTAGGACTAAGTCATCTTTATCTTGTGTTGCATCCTTATCCCCTAAATTGTTACATGAGCGATTAGGGCATCCTCATTTAGCAAAATTGAAAAAAATGGTTCCTGAACTTCAGAACCTTCAAACTTTTGAATGTGAATCCTGTCAACTAGGGAAACATACCAGGTCATCCTTTCCAAATCATTCTGAATCTAGATGTGATTCTGCTTTTAGTATTGTTCATTCAGATATATGGGAACCTAGTCGTGTTTCATCTTTTGGTTTTAGATATTTTGTTACTTTTATTGATGGATTTTCTAGATGTACTTGGGTTTATCTTATGAAAGATCGTTCTGAACTATTGCCTATCTTAAGTCTTTCCTTAATGAAATCAAAACTCAATTTGGAAAAGTAATCAAAGTTTTACGAAGTGATAATGTCAAAGAGTACTTTTCTAATGATTTTTCTAATGTCCTAAATTCTCAAGGCATTTTACACCAGTCCACGTGTCCTCACACACCACAGCAAAATGGTATAGCAGAACGAAAAAATAGACATTTGGTTGAAACTGCTCGTACCTTATTGCTGGGTGCCAATATGCCTATTCATCATTGGGGAGATGTTATTCTAACTGCATGCTTTCTCATTAATAGAATGACATCTTCTTCTCTTGATAATAAAGTTCCACACTCTATTCTATTTCCAAAGGAACCAATTTTTCATGTTTCTCCTAGGGTATTTGGATGTATATGTTTTGTTCATGACATGTCTCCTGGCTTAGATAAACTCTTACCTAGAGCTATCAAATGTGTCTTCTTGGGGTATTCTCGTCTTCAAAAAGGATATTGGTGTTATTCTCCTGAAACCAAGAGGTACTACATGTCTGCTAATGTCACATTTTTTGAATCATCATCCTTCTTCCCTTATTCTATGCAGGATATTGATTTTGTCCAAAATGTTTTTCTTGTTCCCTTAGTTGAATCAGTTGTACCTCATATTCCTAACACCCCAAATCCCAACCAAAATACTCTAGAATCATCATGATAGCCTATCATCACCTATCAACGCAGGAACCAGGTGAACAATCCCATTCCCCAAGATGAGTCATCCATAACAGGTCCTTCACCATCATCCTCTAATACCACGGCTCCTAATAACAATGACTCCAGTTGGCCCATTGTCATTCGCAAAGGTACTCGTTCTACTCGTAATCCTCATCCCATTTACAATTTTCTTAGTTATCCTAGATTGTCTCCTTCCTATTGTTCTTTTATTTCCTCTGTATCCTCTATTACAATTCCCAAAAATGTGGTTGAAGCGCTTGATCATCCTGGATGGCGACAAGCCATGATTTCTGAAATGCAGGCTCTTGATCACAGCAAAACATGGGAGCTTGTTCCTCTCCCTTCGAGAAAGAAAACAGTTGGTTGTCGTTGGATCTATGCTATTAAAGTTGGGCCCAATGGTCAGGTTGATCGTCTTAAGGCCAGGTTAGTGGCTAAAGGGTATTCTCAAATATATGGACTTGATTATTGTGATACTTTTTCTCCAGTAGCCAAAATGACCATTGTCCGCCTGTTCCTTGCCATGGCCGCCATTCGTCATTGGCCTCTTCATCAATTGGATATTAAAAATGCTTTTTTGCACGGTGACTTAGAAGAAGAAGTTTACATGGAGCAACCTCCTGGCTTTGTTGCTCAGGGGGAGTCTGGTTTGGTTTGAAAATTACGTTGATCCCTCTATGGCCTAAAGCAGTCTCCACGTGCTTGGTTTGGAAAATTCAGCTCTATTGTTCAAGCTTTTGGATTAAAACGCAGCGAAGCAGATCATTCAGTGTTTTATTGTCACACTGCCCCTGGCAAACATGTTTATTTAATTGTGTACGTTGATGATATTGTCATCACAGGTAATGATGCTACTAAAATATCTCAGCTAAAAGAGCACTTGTGTAGTCATTTTCAGACCAAGGATCTTGGAAATTTAAAATATTTTTTGGGTATTGAAGTAGCTTAATCAAGAGAAGGTATTGTCATCTCTCAAAGGAAGTATGCTCTAGATATTCTAAAAGAGACAGGTATGATTGATTGCAAACCTGTGGACAGTCCTATGGATCCAAATTTGAAGTTAATGGCAGGACAGGGTGAAGTTTTCTCTGACCCAGAAAGATATAGAAGACTAGTTGGGAAACTTATTTATTTAACAATTACTAGACCTGATTTTTCTTTTGCAGTTGGTGTTGTCAGCCAATTTATGCAAGCTCCTTGTGTGGATCATTGGAATGCTATCATTCAAATCTTAAGATACATTAAAAAAGCTCCAGGACAAGGATTATTATATGAAGATAAGGGAAATACCCAAATTTATGGGTATTGTGATGCTGACTGGGCTGGATCTCCTATGGATAGGCGTTCCACTACAGGCTATTGTGTTTTCCTTGGAGGAAATATCTTTTCATGGAAAAGCAAAAAGCAAAACGTTGTTGCTCGATCCTCTGCTGAAGCTGAATATAGGGCAATGGCGTCTCTTACTTGTGAACTTGCAAGAATTGAACTTCTGTAAGATTCAATCTATGAAGATGTATTGTGATAATCAAGCTGCTCTTCACATTGCTTCCAACCCAGTATTTCATGAGAGGACTAAGCATATTGAGATTGACTGTCATTTTATTCGGGAGAAGTTGTTAACTAAAGAAATTTGTACTGAGTTTGTTGGTTCCAATGATCAGCTTGCAGATGCATTAACAAAATCTTTGAGAGGACCTCGAATGGAATTCATTTGTTCCAAGCTTGGTACATTCAATTTGTATGCTCCAGCTTGAGGGGGAGTGTTGAAGTATTTATTAGATTAAGTGTATCTTGTTGGGCATTTATGAGATTAGTTGTAGACCTAGTTCCTAGAATGCATCTGTTTATCTTCTCTAGGATTAATCATGTCTCTATTAATTGTATCTCTGAATCTGTATGTTTATCTCCTATAAATAAGAGAACACAAGAAGATGATTTCAGGCTCTCAAAATCAGTTCTTTATTTTCTTTTTTCTATTTCAAGTAGGAAAAACCATCTGCCAAGCCCAACCTCTTAAGGGTTGGTCAAGTTTCCCTTTCTCCCTTTAATCTTATTTCTTTAACCAAATTAACCAAGTTATTAAATTGTTTAATAGCGTTTGATATCAATTCATTTGTTACACAAGAATGCCGTAAAAGTCAATTGATTGGCGAAGAACATGAATATAGAGGCTTATATTATTTTGAAACTAGTTCTTCAATATCTTGTTTTGCATCCTCATCAACTAAGCTTTTACATGATCACTTAGGTCATCCTCACTTGTCAAAGTTAAAGCAAATGGCTCCTCGATTTAAAAAACTTCAAGACTTAGAATGTGAGTCTTCAATTCTAAAAACATATTAGATCTTCTTTTCCCAAACAATGTGTATCAAGATGTAATTATGTCTTTTCTACCATTCATTCAGACATTTGAGAACCTAATTGTGTCTCCTCTTTTGAATTTAGACATTTTGTCATCTTTATTGATGAATATTCTAGAAGTACTTGGGTTTATTTAATGAAAGACATCTTTGAACTTTTATCAGTCTTCATGTCTTTTCTTAATGAAATCAAGAATCAATTTGGCCAATGTTAAGGTTCCAACATAAAACCAATTGGCAATATGTGGAGTAGTCTAACATGTATTTAAACCATACCAAATGACATGAGGCAAACGATGTGGAACTTCCAACACGCCCCCTCCAACGAAGCCTATCGGACTAGGCAAAAGGTACTTTGACCCACAACAAAAGAGCAACTCTTGGCCTATGACAATAACCGGAAAGATGTTAGGCTTTGGCTCTGATACCATGTTAAAGTTCCAACATAAAACCAATTGGCAATATGTGGAATAACCTAACATATATTTAAACCCTACCAAATGACATGAGGCAGGCGATGTGGGACTTCCAACAGCCAAGTAAACAATTGCAAAAGAGTATTTTTCCTCTTATTTATTTACTCTTTTAAGTTCATATGACTTTCTACATCAGTCTATTTGCCCTCACACAACTCAACAAAATGGTATAATAGGGAAAAAAAATAGACATTTGGGTAAATCTACTTGCACCTTATTGCTTGGGGCTAATATACCTATCCATCATAGGGGTGATGTCATCCTTATTCCTTGTTTTCTTATCAATAGAATGTCCCCTTCTTCTCTTCAAAATAGAGTTCTTTATTCCATTCTTTGTCCAAAAGAACCCCTATTTCATATTTCTCGTTATATCTTTGGTTGTATACATTTTGTTCATGATATATCTCCATAAATGGATAAGCTTTTAGCCCAAGTCAACAAATATGTCTTATTCTCGTCTTCAAAAAAGTTATCGATGTTATTCTTCTAAAACTAAGAGGTACTACATCTCTATAAATGTCACCTGTTTTGAGTAGATCCTTTTATCTCATCATCTATAAAGAATGTTCATTTAGTTCAACAAGACCTACCTATACCATTAATTGAGTCATTTGTTCCTCCTACTCCTGACAACCCAGATTCCATCCAAAATCCATCTAAACCATCATCTCCTCCTCTTATTACCCTCTTATTACCTACCAACCAATGCAGTACCCAGGTGACTTGTTCAATGCTCCAAGGTGAGCCATCTTCATTTGGTCCTTCTCAATCATCACTTAATTCTACTATTGCTAATAATGTTAATTCAAGTTGTTCAATTGCTATCTAAAGAGGTACTCTTTCTACCTATAATGTACATTCTATTTACAATTTTCTTAGCTATCACATGTGATGTCCCACCTATTTTTCCTTTATCTCCTTTGTGTCTTCTATAACTATTTCTAGAAATGTCAATGAAACACTTGATCATCCTTGGTGACGAAAAGCAATGATTGCATAAATATAGACTCCTAAACATAATAGCACATAAGAGTTAGTTCCTTTTCCATCAGGTAAAAAGACAATTGGATATTGTTAGATTTTTGCCATTAAAGTGGCCCCCAATAGTGAAGTTGATCACTTCAAAGTTAGATTGGTGACCAAAGGATACACTCAAATCTATGGGCTTGACTATAGTGACACATTCTCTCCACCAGTAGCTATTTATCATTGACCTCTTCATCAATTGAATATTAAAAAATGTTTTTCTTCACGATGATCTAAAAGAGAAAGTCTACATGGAGCAACCTCCTAGGTTTGTTGTTTAAGGAGAGTCTAATTTGATTTGTAAATTGTGTCACTCTCTTCATGGTTTCAAACAATCTTTACGAGTTTAGTTTGGGAAACATGGTTGCATTGTTCAAATCTTTTGTCTGAAACATAGTGAGGCAGATCATTCAATTTTTTATTGTCATACCACTATCAAAAAATGTTTTCTTAATAGTGTATATTGATGATTTAGTCATTTCATTACAAGGAATGATGCTACTAGAATCTCATAGCTAAAGGAACACTTATGCGATAATTTTCAAACCAAGGATCAAGAAAATCTCCAATAGTTCTTAGGCATTAAAATAGCTCAATGAAAGGAAGGTATTGTGATTTCTCCAAGGGAATATCATCTAGATATCCTTAAAGAGACAGGTATGATGGATTGTAAATTAGTAGATAGTCATATGGACCTAAATCGAAAAGGAATGGAAGAACAAGATGAATCTTTCTCTAATCCAGAAAGATATAGAAGACTAGTTGGAAAACTTATTTATCTTACTATTATTAGACATGATCTATCTTTACCGTTGGTGTTGTTAGACAGTTCATGTCGACTTCTTATATTGATCATTGGAATGTTGTCACCCATATCTTTAGATATATCAAAAAGGCTCCAAGACAAGATCTATCATATGAACATATATTGTGAGAAATTGTGTAGGCAGTAAATAATAATAATGGAATTATTTTTCTTGATTCAGAAAAATTAGTACAAGGGTATTTAAAGGAAAACGTAATCCTAATAAAAGGAAATAAATCTCCAGGAATAAAGATTATAAATTAGGAGCAAATCTATCATATAAACTCCTAATCCAAATCCCTTAATTTTATGGATTTCATTTAAGTAAATCTATTTATTATACAATAAATGTACAAATATTTACACCCATATTTCAACACCCCCTCTCAAGATGAGGAATAAAAATCCTCCATTCCCAGCTTGCTTATTGGATTGGATTGTGGAAATCTAAGGTATTGAGTCCTTTTGTCAACACATTAGCCACCTACTATTAGGATGGAATATACGACATGCATACTAGACCTTCTTCTAATTTTTCCTTAATGAAATGTCTATCTATTTCAATATGTTTTGTCTTGTCATGTTGAATGGGATTATGTGCAATGTCTATTGCTGACTTATTATCACAATAGAGCTTCATGTGACCCTCCAAATTAATCTTCAAGTCATTTAAGATCATTTTCAACCATAATAACTCACATAATCCTTGTGCAATGAACTTGAATGTTGACTCTGCTAATGATCTTACCACATTTTGTTGTTTGCTTCTCCATGTCACCCAGTTCCCACCTAGGAAAATACAATATCAAGTTATTGATCTTCTATCAACAAGAGAACCTGCATAATTTGCATCAGGGTAGGCTTCAAGATTAAGTCTTCCATTTCTTTTGAATAATATTCCCTATCCAGGGCTGCTCTTTAAGTAATGTAGAATCCTATATGCAACTTGAAGATGAGATTCCTTTGAATCATGCATAAACTGGCTAATGACACTCACTGAATAAGCAATGTTTGGCCTTGTGTGAGCTAGATATATTAATTTTCCAACCAGGCTTTGAATAAGCAATGTTTGGCCTTGTGTGAGCTAGACATATTAATTTTCCAACCAGGCTTTGATACATCTTTCTGCCTATTGTTGGTTCCTCTTCAGCCTTACATAACTTATGATTAGGATCCATTGGAGTTTATATTGGTTTGTACCCAATTCTTCCACTTTCTACTAGCAAATCAATTTGTTGAAAGTCCCACATCGCCTACCTCATATCATTTGGTATGGTTTAAATACATGTTAGGCTACTCCACATATTGCCAATTGGTTTTATGTTGGAACCTTAACATGGTATCAGAGCCAAAGCCTAACATCTTTCCGGTTATTGTCATGGGCCAAAAGTTGCCCTTTAGTTGGGTCAAAAGTACCCTTTGCCTGGTCCGGCGGGTTTCGTTGGAGGGGGTGTGTTGAAAGTCCCACATCGCCTACCTCATATGATTTGGTATGGTTTAAATACATGTTAGGCTACTCCACATATTGCCAATTGGTTTTATGTTGGAACCTTAACACAATTATATCTTTTTGCTAAGATATGAAAATTCGTTGGGTAAAGTAGGCTTCAATCCCTAGAAAATACTTCAAACTTCCAAGCTCTTTCAGCTCAAATTCCTAGACTAGTCTCTGTTTCAATTTTTCCTTCTCTTTTTCATCATTTTCAATCACTATAATATCATCAACATAAACTAGAAGGACTACTACCCCCTCTTTCCCTGTATGTTTAATAAATAAAGTGTGATCTCCTTGACTTTGTTTGTTGCCGAATCCCTTCATAGCTTTTGTGATCCTTCCAATTCAAGCTCTAGGAGATTGTTTCAGTCCATAAAGAGCCTTGGATTGGATTCATGGACTTGCCCCATGTCCGGAATGTTCTTCCTTCTTGTGTATACTTTATTGAAACTTGAAAAATTGTGGGTATTAACTGCTGAGGCTGAATCTTTGATAGTTTCATTATTTTTTGGTTGTAGTATAGTGGCATCAATAACATTTCAGTTTCAACTTCTAATTCTACCCAGAATTAATTTGCTTAGGTGCAAGTTCAATTGGAGCATATGACAAAACAAAGGGGTCAAATTGATTATAATTTTTTGAAAAAATTTCTCGGGAACCAGCACTGGAAAAAAAAGATTTAACTTCAGTGAAGGTGACATCAATAGAGATATAGAATTTTTTAGATGAAGGGTCATAGCATTTGTAACCTTTTTTGAGTTGTTGAATAACCAAGACACATCTAACAGCCCAGGGATCAAGTTTGTCTCTATTTTGGTTATGGATATGTACAAAAGTTGTGCACCCAAATATTCTAAGAATGAGACCATTTGCGACCTTAAAGTGAGGAAAAAAGTTGTTTAAAGTTTCAATTGGGTTTTTGTTTTTTGGGATGTGTGGGAAGTCTATTTATCATATACGTAGCAGTGAGGACAACTTCTTCCCAAAAACTTTTCAGAACTTTTCCCTGAAGGAGTGCCTCTTTTTCCTCTCTGGCACTCCATTCTGTTGGTTGAAATAATCCGTTGAAGTAATCCCTAGCATTGTTATACCTAAATCTTTTTATGTTGACCCCAAATTGATTTTGAATCATAGAATGAAAAATGGGAATAATAGTGCTCACGTCAGATTTTTGTTAAATAAAGCCTAGTAACTCTAGGGCAATCATCAATAATGGTTACAAACCAACGAGCCCCAAAAATATTAGGTATGATATATGGTCACCATATATCACTATGAATTAATTGGAAAGGAAGTGAACTTCTATTATTGCTAATGGGAAAAGATACACGAGCGTGTTTAGCTAATTCACAAGCCTCACAATGTAGTTTTGAGGTACCGAGATTTTCAAATAAATGGGGAAACATAATTTAAAAAAAAAATGATAGATGTCCTAACCGACAGTAGTACAACCAAAGAGTGTCTTTATTTAATATATTGAGTACGGACATAGGGTGGTCAACTTTGGATTCTTGAGATGGTTCAAGGTAGTAGAGTCCATTTTTTCCTTAGCAAGTCCAATCCTCCTCCCCTGGAAAACACAAAGTTGGAGAAAACGTTTGCAAAGCATTTAAGATCATTTGTTAGTTTTTTTATTGACGAAAGTTTTGGAACATGTAGAACATTTTTAAGAACAAGTGTGGAGGATAAATAAATATCTCCATATCCTGCAATTGTTGCTTAAGAGTCGTTGGCAATAATAATTTTTCTATTGCTTGGAGATGGAGTATAAGAATGAAAGAGTTAATGTGAATATGTCATATGATCTTTAGCTCCCGAATCCACAATCCAAGGGCTAGCCATATGCGATGCTCATATAAGAAATATTACCTAAGAGGGCAAGAAAGCATGATTCACCTATCTACTGTGACAAACCGGAATCAAGTTTTGTTGATTTTGTATTGGACATCATGGAGATGTAGATAAGTGACTGGTTGTGTCTAATGAGTGATTTTACAAAAAGAAAAAACAGCTTACGGAAAAATTGCAGCAATTAAGGCTGCACCCTCGTAAATATAAAATGGCAATGAAAGCCACTAGAGATAAGAACACAGAGACCAGGGCTCCAAGAAAACCTAGAGCTCTAATACCATGTGAGAAATTGTGTAGGCAATAAATAATAATTATTGAATTATTTTTCTTGATTCAGAAAAATTAGTACATGGGTATTTAAAGGAAAACGTAATCCTAATAAAAGGAAATAAATCCCTTGGAATAAAGATTATAAATCAAGAGCAAATCTATCAAATAAACTCCTAATCCAAATCCCTTAATTTTAGAGATTTCATTCAAGTAAATACTTGATATTCAAAAACAGAGAAAAAGTGATTTTAGAGGGCTTGAAGAACCCCTCTCATAATTCTCTATTTATATAGATAAAAACTGATACAATAGGGAGATTACATTAAATGCACAATCCTATATTACTCCTCAGAACTAGGTGCAGAGATTATCTAACACTCAACCCCGCAGAGATTATCTAACACTCAACCTCCTACCTTAGGTATAATGATTACATATATTTTCTAATCTATTCCAACACTCCCCCTCAAGCTAGAGCATACAAGTTGTATGTACCAAGCTTGGAATAAATGAACTCAATCTGAGGTCCCTTTAAGGACTTGGTAAACACATCTGCGTGTTGGTCATTTGATCCAACAAACTCGGTACATATTTCTTTTGTCAACAACTTTTCACGAACAAAGTGACAATCAATTTCTATATGTTTAGTTCTCTCGTGAAATACGGGATTTGATGCAATGTGGAGAGCAGCTTGATTATCACAATACATCTTCATAGTCTGGATATCACAGAAGTTAAGCTCTTGAATGAATTGCTTCACCCATATAAGTTCACAAGTTAATGATGTCATTACCCTATATTCGGCTTCAGCTGTCGATCGAGCCACTACATTCTGTTTCTTACTTTTCCATGAAATAATGTTTCCTCCAAGGAAGACACAATATCCAGTGGTAGACCATCTATCAACAGGTGAACCTGCCCAATCTGCATCACAGTACCCAATGACCTGAATGCTTCCTTTATCTTCATATAACAATCCTTGTCCGGGAGCCTTTTTAAGGTACCTTAGAATGCAAATGATAGCATTCCAATGACCAGCACATGGAGCCTGCATGAACTGACTAACCACTCCAACAGCAAAAGATAGATCATGCCTTGTAATAGTGAGATAAATCAATTTTCCGACCAGCCTCCTATATCTCTCTGGATCAGAGAATACTTCACCTTCTTTTGTTGTTAATTTCTTATTTGGGTCCATAGGACTCTTTACAGGTCTACAATCAATCATACCTGTTTCTTGTATTTTCTCTGAAAGATTACAACTCCATCTTTTGATTGAGCTACTTCAATGCCCAAGAAGTATTTTAGGCGTCCAAAATCCTTGGTTTGAAAATGTCTGCACAAGTACTCCTTCAGTTGAGATATTCCAACAGTATCATTTCCTGTAATGACTATATTGTTGAAAGTCCCATATCGCCTACCTCATGTCATTTGGTATGGTTTAAATACATGTTAGGCTACTCCACATATTTTCAATTGGTTTTATGTTGGAACCTTAACATGGTATCAAAGCCAAAGCCTAACATCTTTCCGGTTATTGTCATGGGCCAAAAATTGCCCTTTAATTGGGTCAAAAGTACTCTTTGCCTGGTCCGGCAGGCTTCGTTAGAGGAGG
The DNA here is from genome assembly GCA_963425845.1 of Sphenostylis stenocarpa. Classification (NCBI taxonomy): domain Eukaryota; kingdom Viridiplantae; phylum Streptophyta; class Magnoliopsida; order Fabales; family Fabaceae; genus Sphenostylis; species Sphenostylis stenocarpa. Next base: position 46,634,360 of record OY731400.1, read on the forward strand.
CGTGTTGAAAGTCTCACATCGCCTACCTCATGTCATTTGGTATGGTTTAAATACATGTTAGGCTACTCCACATATTTCCAATTGGTTTTATGTTGGAACCTTAACATATATCATCAACATATACTATTAAGTAAACACATTTACCCAGAGATGTATGACAATAAAAGACTGAATGATCTGCTTCACTGCGTCTTAACCCAAATTTTTGAACAATGGAGCTAAATTTTCCAAACCAAGTACGTGGTGATTGCTTGAGGCCATATAGAGAACGATACAATTTGCATACCAGTTCAGACTCCCCCTGAGCAACAAACCCAGGAGGTTGCTCCATGTAAATTTCTTCCTCAAGATCACCATGTAGGAAGGCATTTTCTATATCTAATTGATGAAGTGGCCAGTGACAAATGGCAACCATTGCGAAGAACAGACGAATAGTGGTCATCTTGGCCACGGTAGAGAAAGTGTCACAATAATCAAGGCCATAAACCTGAGTGTACCTTTTGCAATTAACCGAGCCTTGAGCCGATCAATTGCACCATCAGGGCCGATTTTAACAGCATATACCCAACGGCAACCAACTGCTTTTTTGCCCGGTGGAAGGGACACGAGCTCTTAAGTAGCATTATGGTCAAGAGCCTGCATTTCTGCAATCATGGCTTGTTGCCATCCAGGGTGATCAAGTGCTTCTTCCACATTTCTTGGAATAGAAATAGAAGATACTGAGGATAAAAGGGAACAATAGGAAGGCGAAAACCTGTGATAGCTAAGAAAATTATAAATAGGATGTGGGTTTCGAGTGGAACGAGTACCTTTTCTAAGAGCAATGGGTCATCCTGAATCACCTCCACCAAGAGTGATGGTAGGAAGCGATGTTGGAGAAGAATCTAAAGTGGGGGATTCACCCTCGTCTTGGAGAACAAGACTAGCCATCGGGGTCCGATGATTGACAACATCAATTTGAGGGCAGGATGGTTCAGGAAGACTTGGATCACTACTGAGATCGATAGAGACATTGGAAATATTAGACTCAACTACTGGAATGGGAAGAACCTGCTGTATGACATGAACATCTTGAACAGAAGGAGAAAAGTAAGGAGTTTGTTCAAAAAATGTAACATTGGCAGACATGTAGTACTTCTTGGTTTCAGGAGAGTAACACCGATACCCTTTTTGAAGGCGGAAATAGCCCAAGAAGACACATTTGATAGCACGAGCAGAAAGTTTGTCTAACCCTGGAGACATATCATGAACAATACATACACAACCAAAAACTCGAGGAGAGGTGTGAAAGAGAGGATTATTTGGAAATAGAATGGAGAAAGGGATCTTATTACTGAGAGAGGAAGATGGCATCCTGTTAATAAGAAAACATGTAGTTAAGATGGCATCCCCCCAGTGATGGACAGGAATATGAGCACCCAGCAACAGAGTACGTGCAGTTTCAACCAAATGTCTATTTTTTCTTTCTACTATACCATTTTGCTGTGGTGTATGAGGATAGGTGGACTGATGCAATATTCCATGTGAACTCAAAACAGCAGAAAAGGTGGATGAGAAGTACTCTTTAGCATTGTCACTTCTTAAAATTTTGATTACTTAACTGAATTGATTCTTGATTTCATTCAAAAAGGATGTAAAGATGGGTAACAATTCAGAACGATCTTTCATAAGATAAACCCAAGTACATCGTGAATATTCATCAATAATTGTAACAAAATACCGAAAACCAAAAGATGAGATGCGACTGGGTCCCCAAATATCAGAATGGATAATAGAGAAACTGGATGTACACTTTGATTGAGACCTTTTAGGAAAGGTAGATCTAACATGTTTCCCTAGTTGACATGACTCACATTCTAAGGTCTGGAGACCACTAAGTTCAGGACACATTCTTTTTAATTTCGACAAATGAGGATGGCCAAGCCGATCATGTAACATTTTAGGGCTCGAAGTAGCAACACATGACACACGTGGACGAGGGCCAAAAAGGTATAATCCTCCAGCTTCATATCCTTCTCCAATCCGTCTCCCCGAACCACGCTCCTGTATAACAAAAGATTTGTTATCAAAGGTTATTGAACAACTTAAGGTTTTGGTTAACTGACTTAAGGAAATTAAATTGAAAGGACAAATAGGAATAAAAAGGACAAATTTTAGGCTTATGGAGGGAGATAAGGAAACTTGGCCCACTCCCTTTGAGGAAGCTTTAGAGCCATCTGCAAGGGTTATGAAATGTTTTTGTTGAAAGGAAATGGTTGAGAACAAGGAGGTATTACCAGATATATGATCAGAAGCACCAGAGTCAATTACCCATGAATTTTGACCCTCCACAGATTGAGAAATGCAAGCAGTTGATGTGCTGGCAGTTTGAGAGGTCTGTGCCAACCTATTAGACTTCAACCGTAGATACTCTTGGTATTCGTCCTCAGTGAACTTGGAGTTGACGGTTTCAGCCTTCGAGACATTGGCGGTTTTGGGAGGAAAACCATGCAAGGAGTAGCAGTTCTCCTATGTATGACCCATCCTCTTACAGTAGGTGCATTGGGGACGTCCTCGACCTCCACGTCCTCCTCCTCTGGTGCCACGTCCTCCTCTTCCTCGTGTGGCAACCATGGCAGATGGTTCTACTAGAGCAAGAGCTTCCTGAGTCTCAGACATTGGTACACGAATCAGACGTGTGATAAGGGTATCCATGGAAGGGACTTCATAAGTGGTCAAAAGTTGATCTCTGATATGGTTAAAGTCAAGATGTATTGCGCGAAGGATCATCACCATGTAATACTTGTCAAGCTTCTTTTTCATTTCATTCAAGGAATCGACTTCCAAGAACATCTTTCGTTCTTCCACAGCTGACTAGGTGTCATTCATAAAGGACACCATATCATGATCTGTCATTTTTAGAGATGCCAGCTTATTTGCGGAATCGTAGAGACGTTGGATATCATTGGCATAAATGGTTTGAGCTTTCTTCCAAAAGGAGTGACAAGTTTTGAAGGCTCTAAGCGACATCAAAAGTCTTGGTTCCACTGATTGCCACAATAGAGCACATAGCTGAAAATCTGCCTGTTTCCACTGTTCATCTTTTTCTTCCGACACATGGCTTCCGTCTTTTTCAAGGTGGTCATGATGCCCCTGACCGAGAAACCACATTTCGACGGTAGCAGACCAAGATAGATAATTTTGTCCGTTTAGTTTTTCGGAAGTAATGGAGGGGCTTCCAGAGAATGAAATTGGAGTCATTTCTGATCAAGAGGACAAAGACCAGTGAGGGGGGCGAAAACAGTAAGGAAGTCCGAAAGCCCAAGCGTGATTTTTGCACGGGTGACTACTGGACTTCACCGAAATGAAGTTCTGAGGGCCAGAACAGCTCCGACGACCCTAACAAAGGCAGCGCGACGACGTTCTGACATGGAGAAGGCGGCGCGTGGATCACACGCGCCAGATGCAGCGGAGAAAGAGGCGGCGCATGGCGGTGAACGAGCTTCCAGGATCGGCGGGGTTGGCTGTCGCACGACGAGACGATTCAGATCCGGTGGTTGCCGGCGAGAACTGGACGACCGGAGACGGTGGCCGGCGGGAGACAGTGGCCGACGGCGGACAGCGGCAAAAACAGTGTCGGAGACTACAGAAACAGGCAGAGCGGGATCGACCCGCTCTGATACCAACTTGATATTCAAAAACAGAGAAAAAGTGTTTTTAGAGGGCTTGAAGAACCCCTCTCATAGTTCTCTATTTATATAGATAAAAACTGATACAATAGGGAGATTACATTAAATGCACAATCCTAGATTACTCCTCAGAACTAGGTGCAGAGGTTATCTAACACTCAACCCCCTGCAGAGATTATCTAACACTCAACCTCCTACCTTAGGTATAATGATTACATATATTTTCTAATCTATTCCAACATAAATCTATATTTATTATATAGTAAATGTACAATATTTACACCCATATTTCGACAAAAGGGAATACCTAAATCTTTGATAATTGTGATGTTGATTGGGTAAGATCTCTTATGGTCAGACACTTTACATAAGATATTATGTTTTTATTGGAGGGAATATTATTTCTTGAAAAAACAAAAAACAAAATGTGATTGCTTGATCAAGTGTTGAAGTTAAATATAGGACAATGGCATCCCTCACTTGTTAACATGTGTGGATAAAACAATTCAAAATGAAGATACAGAAAATGAAGATGTATTGTGATAATCAAGCAGCTCTCCACATTACTTTCAATTCATTGTTCCATAAAGAGAACAAAATATAGAAATTGACTACGACTTCATTCGAGAAAAGTTGTTGTCTAAGAAAATTTATACTAACTTTGTTAGATCCAATGATCAACTTGCATATGTGCTAACAAAATCCTTCAGAGGGCCTCAAATTCAATCCATATGTTTCAAGTTTGGTATATACAATTTGTATGTTCGAACTTGAGAATGTTAGAATAGGCTTAGCATAGGCTTTATTAAAATTTTGTTCTTTGTGTACATATTTGTACCTAGGTCTATAGATGTACCTTTGCTTGTTTCATCAATCTTTCTCTCTTCCATTGCAAAACATCTTTTTTAAAAATAAGAGAACAATAGAGAGGCTTGATTAAGCTCTCCAAAATACTTTTTCCCTTTATTATTTATCTCAAGCCATGTATTATAGCATTTTCATTTTTGGTGCAAAATTAATATCAATATTTCATGCTATCTATCATTTGAGATCCATTTATTGCAGAAACTATGATGAGGTTCACAATGTTCTCTACTAATATGAAAACAAAACCATAAGTTGAAACTAACTTTTGAAGTGCATTACAACTCATGATAGAATCTAAAAAGAATTCAAGAAGTTTAGGAGTTAGTTTTTATAATGTTATTTATAATGAAAAGCAGAACATGGAAATTCAAATAAGTCCATGCTTCCAAAAATCATCTTTATTAATGTATCTTCTCATGGAATTGCATCATATATGCTAAATACTGGAAAGTGGATTTGGGTCTAATTAAATTCTACAAAGTTGACTTGTAAGGTGAGGTTTACACCTCACTTATATACTATAATTTTGTCATATTTGTCAATGTGAGATTTTCAACACATTCTCATCCTATGGACTAGATATCTCAAGAATATATAGGACCAAATATTTGTACATGTTCTAATAAAGACACAACCAATAGATGGCACAATAGGCCCAACAAACCTCAATAGAATAGACCCTGATACCAACTTGAGATTGAGACTACAATATGATAAAAGAGCTTAAGAGATGATTTATCTCTTGTAGATTCATTTATTTATAGAAGTACACATGATTACAAAGAGCGGAGAGACTAAAGGGTACATCTAGGCGCTAATAGCTAATAAGGAAAAATAGCTTTTAGTGAAGATAGGTTAACCTATATCAACAAGTTATGTTAATAAAATAACCATATCAGTGTCACCCAATTATACTCTATGCAATCGTATAGGAGAATGCATAAATACACAAATAACATGAACTTTATAATAAGTAGTTTTCATAAGATATAGATGAGCAAATTATGCTCAATACTATATGGTTCATATCTTCTTTGCAAGCTAAAAAGCTACAACAATTTCCTTTTAAAAACTACATTATTATAGTAGCATCCAAATTTCAAAGCACGCATGATTTATATCAAATATGTAGAATTTGGATACCAACTCATAAATCATTTTAAATAACACAAATCCCACTTGGATATTGATACTTAATCAAATGAGTACAATAAGTCAAAGAACTTTGTTGTAGATTTGTGAATCTCACACATCCATTTTCTTGATTATAAAGGTCCAAAAAACAATATTTTTCTTATTTTGGAATTGTATGGGAGCTAACTGCTTATGGAATAATCTGTTCGGACTTCTTGGTGGACAGTGGGGGTATGCTTTCACCTTGAAACAACCATCATACAATTTCAAGTTATAATGGAATAAAGATGAAAATAGTTAATAGTAATGTTTGGTTTATGCAATTCACTAGTGTACGTTTTGGGGTGAAATGGTCATACTTTTACGATGTATCTTTTTCAAACATTAGGTACCATAATCTGCTTGCATTATTGGCTTTTCTTAAACCTGTCAATTCTCACCATGTACGAAAATCTATTGGGCCAGCAATAGATATAGTTGTGATTGGGATTAGTCATTAACCCAATGGGTTAAAGGAACCCCGTGATAGCGTAAAAAACTTATTGGCTTCTTTTAAGGGAAGTTTTTTTCTTAATATGCAGAGATTGGACTGCTTTGTAGCATATAAGAGTCACTTCAGCATTGTTTTCTCTTATTTAGAAGGAATCCTATCCTTCCAAAGATCTCACTTTTCTTATTTCTTATTTATAGACATTACAAATAGAAATAATTTATATTATTAGATAAAAGGCACCACAAAATATGCCAAAGTACAATTTTAATAGGATGAATGCCACTATTTGCACTTTCAACCTTACCATTTCTATTGTTCTATGCATCCATTTTTCCAATTAAGAATTTAGGTTATAGAAATCATATCAATGACTAAATAAACCAAAGGCAAGGAAATCTTCTGGTAAAGGGAAAAGGAAATTATTAAATCTACTTTCCTAAACAAATCTTGACAAGGCAAATAACAAATAAAAGAGTATAAAAGTGAAAAAGTGACAACACTTGGCTTACCACTCAGCATCATCAATGGGCACATTATTTGGTTTTTCAACAATTCTTAACCCATTAACTACCACAAATCGAACACGCTTCTCTTCTTGTATAACTAGTTCTGGGAATCTTGTCCTTGTTTCCATAGAAGTCGCCAATTCTCTTCTCTTAAATGTATATGGTCCTGATGAGGGGCAACTCAGATAAAAGACAATGAACGTTGCAATCAAATCAAACTGTCATGTAAAAGGAAATGGAAAAAAGAAAAAACCCTCCCACACCAAACTCCCTAGTCGCACCAAAGCACAAATTCTTTTTTTTTTTATTATTTGAGTATTAAATACTAAATAGATAAATTATATTCAAACAACTAAATTCCTCAAAATAAAAATAGGTGGAAGCAAGTTAAATCTGTCTATAACACACAAAGGTACAAGTAAGAACGTGTTACCTTTTTTAGGAAATTTCTTAGCCAGTCTTCTATACAATCCACCGGCAGCTTCAAGGGCTACCCCAATTGTCTTCTCCCGAATACCATTCAAGGAAGAAAGCCTATTATTCACATCACTAACTAAACTTTCATACATATTCGCCACATACATCAAAGGCAGCGCAAAATTTGGGTCTCCTTCATACTGGATCTCTCTGGTCCTCCTCTTACTCATTTTGTCTTGGCCAGCGTAATCAGCCTCAGAATCAGGCACCTCAATCACACGGTCATTAATAAAATGGTCCACAAGAATTTGCAAAAACCTCGCCCTTGCGGATTCAATAGGCGAAACATCTAGTTCCAAGTTGAACTAAAATCAATTCACCTTAACTAGTTAACTCAACCTTCACCACACTAAAACCACACACATCTAGAACCAGTTTGAATAAAAGCTAAGAGAGCTTTCACGTGCTACTCTACTGAAAAAAGCTCTTATAGCTTGTATCCAAAACCCTCGCATCTAGAACAACATCAGAATTCAGAAGTTTAAGCTAGGTTTTTTTACCTTCAACGGTCAAGATATCGTAAGAGGTTGTTCTAGAAGACTCGTTGGTGTCAAGACTGGCGCGGTCCTCGTCTACCTCCACGCTGTGAAGCGGCAAGCAGCTCCTGTGAGATTCGTTCAAGCAGTCCTAAAACAAAATTGAAGAAATGTCATACAGTGGTAAAATTGAAATTCGAGGAAAACAAAAGCAGAAAAAGAATTAGGGGAAGCAGGCACTGACAACTGCAGAGGCGGAATCTTCGTTGGGGTTGTCTTCGGAGGTGATGTGGTCGATGGCGGAGGCGGCGGTTCGGGCGTCGACTGCGTTGAGGACGTGGAGAGGGCTCTCGATGAAGGAAGAGGGAGAGTTGAGATTGTAGTGCTGGACGGGAACCCTAGCACCCATTTTAGGAAAACTGAAGTTCAAGAAGTGATTGCTAATGGAATTCGCGATTCAGCCAAGGTCAATGGGTCGGGCGTGGTGGTTGTGGTGGTGGTAGTGTTGGTGGCTCTTGAATGTGTCACTGCAGAAGAAGGGTTTGGGAGAGAGGGAAAGCATGGTGGAAGGAAGAGAGAGAAAGAAAATGTTAACGGCTATCCAGAGAGAGTAGAGACAGGAAAAAGAAGAAGAGGAGTCCAAACCTGAGGATGACACCGTACCTGAGGTTTCCGGTGCTCTAAGCAGTTCCCAAACCTCACTTCCATTTCCGCACCAGTTACTGCATCGTTGACTCTTCTTCTTTCATTTGTTTTATTTATTAAATAAAAATAAAATGTATATAGATCCTGAGATGTGACTATTTGATTCATTAATAAAGTGTAAATTTTTAAAATAAACTTATTAATTTATTATATAGGTAAATTAAACATAAGATATACGTGCAAGCTAGATATTTTAAAATAAAAATTTATTCTGCGATTTTGTTTTACATTTTTACATCACGTAAGATATAAAATTTTATTTATTTTCTCTCTAATATATATATATATATATATATATATATATATATATATATATATATATATTAAAGAAACTTATGATTAGGTCAAATTAAAAATTATTAAATATTTTATAAATTACATTAAACAATTATGTACCTGAAAGAATGAAAATATATATAATGTTTAATGCGTGTTAATTAATGAATAATTTAATTTTGTAATAGATAAAAATTAAAATACCAAACGACAATCTAATTTGTCTATAAATTTTGATTAGATTTTCATTACATTTTATCTTTTTTATGCTAACATAACATCTCATTGTTTAAAAAAAAAAAACAGATTATTATAGCTTTCTATCCAAGTTAATTCATGTATTTCTCTGTTTTTATTTCTAATAGTTGATAGATTCATGATTATATAGATGGTTGTTTTCATCAAAGGCTTAAGTTTGGTTTTATCCAATGGTATCATATTTGATCATTAGGAATTTCTTTTATTATCATACTTTGTCATTACAATATTATATAAATATATATATATATATATATATATATATATATATATATATATATATATATATATATATATATATATCATTTGTTTTCAGTTAAAGAAAATAATGTATATGTATCTTCAAACTATTGTAATAAGGAGGAAGGATTTTTGATAGATTGATGAACTTCCTTTGTCAAATTAATTTCGATACAGCATTAATTTATTTTTAGCATAAAAATAAAAATGATTTATTTATTTATTTTGAATTTAATCATGAATTCATATAAAAATGATATTTAAATGTCTACGTGATCCACGTGAGTTAACTTGTGTTTCAAATGAACAAAATAATAGTCCCATGATATCTTGAAATCAACTACTCAATTATTGTCGTATTTTTATACTCAAATTGACATATAATTTTATTTTTCTTTAATATAAGCATAATTTTTATATTATTGCTATCAATTAATATATATATATATATATATATATATATATATATATATATATATATATATATCAAATTAATTACTAAACCTATAACAAGTAGCATGTTATAGATAGAGATTAAATAATCGAAATAACATGTCACTAATTAACCTCGATCGTGTAAATTAATTTATTTGAAAATATAAAAAGAATATGAGCTTGTAATTTATGTACATATTAAGAAAGATTAGTATTTTTATGTAATTACATGTACACTTTTGGTGATAATTGCGTAATGATTATTCAATTTTTTGTGTAAATATTAAATAAAAAAGAAGGTTAATTATTTAATATGTTGTAGCATTTTATTATTGTAACCATATATCATTCATTAAAATTTCATTCAAACATAAACTATTAATGTATTAATCGTGCCTTAAAATAATTTTTTTGCTTTTAAATTTATTTTATTTTATTCTGTGACTTTTTTTTCTCAATTCATATGAATGATATTAAACCATTTTTTGTTTATTGTTTGAAGTAGAATAACAGTAGGTTAAGCTTTAAGCACTATATTCACAACATTTTTTTTTACACGTGGAATATGCGTGGATTGCCCAAAGGCAATGATATTTTTTTTAAGACTACATTTTTGTTGAAAACTATTATCTTTAATTATTATTATTATTATTATTATTATTATTATTATTATTATTATTATTATTATTATTATTATTATTATAATAGGCAACAGGATTTGAATAATTTTTAGATCATTATTCTTAGTTGTTGTCTTTTGATTAAGCCACAATTACTTAACCGTTGTTATTATATTTAAATTATGGTTTTTTATTTAGTTAATAGTTATTTAAATGTTTAAATTGTTTTTTAAACACAACTCTTTAATGGTTATTTTTTGTTTAGATTATCACTATTATAATGTAAAAAATCCAATGAGATTATTTCTCCTCATCCAAATTAATGACCATTAACTTAAAAGAAAAGATATTAACGTAAAAGAAAGGGATGAGGTACACCATAGAAGTATAAGAATGTAGAACTATGTCAAAAATATAATCTTCTACTAAACTTTACACACTTGTGTTAAAGATCGAGAATTCGTGAATTGATCTATCTCCTTTCTTTGATTTCAGTTTCTACGTTTTTGTTTTTATTTTTCTTTATTGGTTTTATTTTACATTTTGAAACCCAAATTTAACTTTTACAAAAAGATACTCAGGATTAATGCATTTTTATGTGTTATTGAGAAGAATGACCTAGGTTTCCACTTTATATTACAAAATTATTAGAGGAAACTTAATATGTTTGATTTCATGAATGATAATAAAAATCAGACCATAACTTATCTCTCGAATCATTATCCTCAACTTGATTTGCAATATCTTGTAAATGATTACAAAGTGAATACATAGTTTGCATCGTGTATTATATATAGTGAACTTTAAAAAGATCAATATGATGTTAGGGCTAAAAATAACATTTCATCTGCTTTAACTCTTGATGAATTTTATAGAATTTTAGTTTGCAAGAGTGCTCAAGAAATGTGGGAAATGTTAAGAGTAACCCATGAAGGTACCGATGATGTTAAAAGAGCAAGGAAAACTTCTTTGATTCAAGAATATGAGATGTTCCAAATGCAACAAGGAGAAACATGTTAGAAAAGGAGGCTGAGATCAAGAGAGGGGGTGAATTGATTTTTGAAAGATTTTCGCAAATTACAGATTATCTATTTCAAAGATTAAGAGTTCTGACCAATTCTTGAATCAAACAAAACAAACAATCAAAGTAAAAGCAGTGGCAGAATTAAAGAGAGAAAGGTTTAGAAAGATACAACCAAGATTTATACTGGTTCACCCAATCCCAGGGCTACGTCCAGTTTCCAGCCAAATTCCAACTGAGTTCCACTAGATTGAATGTTTTACAGATTACAATTCCAATCACACACTCAATCTACCACAAGAACCAAAGTTCCAGTCCTTGCACCTAAACATTCACTAAGAACCAATTTCCAGTTCTTGAACAACCCTGTAGCCAAATTCCAGCCACAGAAACCAGTGCCCACACTTCCAGGCACCCACAATACAGAAAAGAAAAGTAAAGAAACAAAGAGAAGAAACTAGAACACCCAAACCAGGTTTATGCAGCTCTGCAAAATGAGTTTCTTCACCAAAAGAATGCAAAAATTGCCTCAAGAAAGAACTTCTAAAAACTTCACAAAACTTGCGCGATTCTCTCTTGAAAGTAGCACTTATGATTGCTTGATTGATTGCCAAAAGATGTGTTTTAAAATATTCAAGCAATTCTGTTTATATAGAAGATTTTCCAAACTGTTGGTTTAATTAATCTGTTAAAATAATATTTTAATCTGCTAAAAGTCTTGTTTTAATCTGTTAAAACTTCTTTTAATCTGTTAAAATGTTCTTGATCATTTTCCAGATTTGTTTTAACTGATACGACAACATTTATATCAATTAAAACACTTTGTAAAATGTCCCTTAAGTTGTTTTAATCGATTATTTCGCCTTTTAATCGATTAAAATACTGTCAAAAGTTTTCATAAAACTTTCAAAGTGATTTTAACTGATAACAATCTATTTTAATCGATTTAAAACTCTTTGGAAAAATCTCTTAGTTGTTTTAATCGATTATTTCGTATTTGTATCGATTAAAATACTGATAGAACAACTTTCAAAACAGTTCAAGTTATTTTAATCAATTATTTCGAGTTTGTATCGATTAAAATACTGCCAGAACACTTTTCAAAATATTCTAAGTTATTTTAATCGATTATTTCGATTCTATATCAGTTAAAATACTGGCAGAAGGTTTTCAAAAACTCCTTTAATGAAAATAATAGATTATTTCGAAGACATATCAACTAAAATAGTTCCAGTGTATGTTTTAAAAGGTTTTAATCGATTATTTCGAAAACCTATCAGTTAAAAACCTGTTATGAAAGTGTTAAGAACATTTTAACTGATAAAGCTCATATAATATTAGTTAAAACAGCTTACTTAAAAACCTTTTAACAAATTACTTTGTTTTTAACAATTTAAACAGTTTTTAGAGGCATTTGCAAAATCTTTGAAATGAAGAAACCTCATGCAGTAGAGAGATATGAATGATAATACCTATGTATGAATGCAGACTCACTAATCACTCTACCTTTTGACCAAGTAACCTTTGTGTTCATCAAAATTGTCTTTTGACTTCATCAAATCAACAAGATCTTCTTTTAATCAAATGATCCAATTAAGATCTTCATCACTTTCAATCTCCCTCTATTTGATGAAGACAAACATCTCTTTGAATAATATCATCTCTGCAAAAGAAATCACTTGAATATATAGATTAGTGAGTATTCAAACATTAATCATTTCTCCCCCTATATTACTACTCCCCCTAAAATAGTGAGAATAAAAACACCATTATTTCTCCCCCTTTGACTTCATCAAAAATAGGGAATAGAGGAGTAAAATATGTATGACATGTAACAAAATTTATTTTGAAATCAGTATTATAAGAAATCATGATATCAACAAGATGTATTACTCACTGAAATACCAATTAAAGTTGATTCAAAGTTATCTTCATTAACACGTTTGTAATGAATACAATAGACACACGTAAAGATAAGGGAATCATGCTTTAGTAACATGTTACAAGAACAATCATTAACTAAAGCCTTTAATTTTCTTTCCAGAGTAATAATCGATTAAAAATAGGACAAAATTGATTAAAAATGTTCTTGTTACTATTTTTAATCGATTAAAATATTGTTTTAATCGATTAAAACAGTGATGAAATTAGAAATCTAGAAACTTAAGTTCATTTAATCGATTAAATCGACATTTAATCGATTAAAATAGTATGAAAAATTTGTATAAGTGCTTTTAATCGATTAAAGCTTGATTTTAACGATTAAAACAACCAGATTTGAAAACTAAGTGTTTTTTTATGCATCTAAAATGCCTAATTCAGTTCGGATTTTGTAAAATCGATTATTAGGAAGATGTTTTAAGATAATATCAACTAGATTGTTTAAGATTTAACCAAAAGATATAGCAAAATCAGAATAGTATCTTATCTAGTTGATTTAACTGATGTAAATTAGTTTTAGTTTATACAGATACATAACATACAACTTTTAATCGATTAATACGCAAATTAATCGATTATATTAGTGTGAATTTCCTATGTAAATGTTTCTTTTAATTGATTTAATCGATTGAATCGATTTTGTATCAGCTAAAAATATCATAAAAGTATTTTTGATTCTATCTAGGCTCTCTTAATTCAAATAAAAACCTGCATCATATTGAGAAAAGTTAAAGGATTGTTTCTGGTTTAAAACCAGTTAATATTACAGTCCAAAATGAAAAGTAGCAGTAGAAGAAACATGACATAAAGAAAGAAAAAAGATTATGATAGAAAGGGACCCTTGTTGTCAAAACTCAATCATCCTAATTCCCTTGATTGAGCTGCATATCTTCCAGTTTGGTATAGATATCAGTGATCTGATTTCCAAGGTTTGTGAACTGTGTGTTGGTCTGCTGGAAGTGTTGATAGGTCATTTGCATATGCTTCCTTTGATTTTCTTGCATTGTGGTCATTTGAGAAATCATGCTCCTTTCAAATTGTGAAAGTGGAGTCCCCCGGTCAGGTTGTTCTATGTAGGGAATAATCTCCATATTCTCATATGAAGCTTCCCCACCAGTAGACTCGGGTGTTAGAATCGCGCAATGGAATGTTCGCGTGGACAGACAAAAACCAAGAGGGGGGGTGAATTGGTTTCTTAACAAAAATTAGGTTTTAAAAATTTTCCCCAAATTTTACCGATTAAAATACTGTGTAAGGGTAAATAAGATAGAGATAGAGTCTTACACAGGAGATTTATACTGGTTCGGATCAAAAGACCCTACGTCCAGTTGTCAATCACTCAAACAGAGGATTAACGCTGTCACTATAATCAAAGTTGTTACAAACAGATAACAATTGAAAATACAAAGTAAAGAAAACACCTCTCTTGAAACCCACAAGAGATGAAGAACAACTTTCCCCAGAGACGGCACAACACACAATCCACTAAGAACTTCACTTAGTGATTCTTATCGCTTCTAGCCCACACCAGGTTCCAAAAGCCCCTTTTTCCTCCAACAAACAGTTATCTGGCACTCCCAACACTTAACTTTTGTTTGAAAAAGGTTGTTCAATTTTTTGAGAGCCTTAGAGAACCTTAAGTAGAGAAATTAGGGTTTGAAAATTGAGATTTTCGGAACTAGAGAGTATTGGGATTAGGGTTTTCAAAAATAGGGTTGATTTGAAGTTGAAAATCAAAATCTGACTGAAATAATCGATTAAATGAAGTGTTAATCGATTATTACAGAGCCAAAATCAACAGAACCCCAAAACTCTCTGTTTTAATCGATTAAAAGCCCTGTTAATCGATAACAGACCTGTTAATCGATTAACAGGTGTGTTAATCAATTATTACAGTGAACAGATACAGAAAATGGTTTTTCTCACAGTAATAATCGATTATTTGACCATTTAGTCGATTAAAGCCGATGCAAACTGATAAATTTGAGTTTTTGAAGCTTCTAAAGTGCGGACTATGTACCGGCTATCTTAAACTCTAATATTACGAGACTCAAATTAATCAAAACGAGTTATTACACAATAAAACAAGTCTTCAACTCTCTAAGTTCTTTGTTCTTGAATCATCATCAAAATCAACAAGCTTCATGTCCATGTGTAACATCCTAATTCTTAGTACCTCTAAAACTTTTGTCAAAATTTTATTAATTAAATTATTAGGAATTGGGGAAAGTGACTGTAGAGTTTTATGTTTGTTAGATTATTTGTGATTTTTTAAAAATTTTCTGGAAATAAAAAAATAAAAAAAATAAAAAAATAATAATATATCTAAAAAAAATAGATTTTGACTTTTAAAAAGCCATTCACTCTGCAACTTCCCGTAACTTCTTTCTTTCTCTCATTTCTCGCTTTCTCTCAAACCCTCCTCACTTTGAAGCTTAATTTTGAGGGGGAAATATTAATTTTCTTGAGAAACTTCAAGAGGTATGTTTGTTTCTCTCAATCTCCTCTATATTTCTACGGTTTTATTTTTCAAAATGGTGCATTTTCAAATTTTTTCCTTACTTGGCTAAGCTTGAATGGGAGTAGAAAGAGTGTTATTGTAGGTTTTACACCTAGGACACTAGAATAATACTTAGAATTGAGGATTAGAAGTGATTAAGCTAAAAACCTTAAGCACCCTAATTCGTAAGTCACTGTTCATTGAATTTTGGGACTTGTGCAAACAGAATTAGGAATTGATATCTTCATAAAAGTTGTAGCCCTTTAAGTTATCGAAATTTAGAAACTTGTTTCACATCAAAAGGATATTTGTAACTCAAGTTATGTCCATTTTACTTTCAAGTGTTATAGCTGTGAAGTTAAGAGGTTGCCCTGTTTCAACAGCCTCGGTTTTTGAATTACTGGGATTGATACGTGTGAAATTAGGACTTTATTTCTTCATAAAAGTTGTAGGAAATTATATTTTCGAAATTTAGAAATTTGTTTCATGTCAATAGCTTATGTGTAGCATGAGTTATGGTCAAATTACCAAGACATGTTCAGAGTGTTATTGTAGTTGAGCCATATTGGAAACAACCACTGTAAACTGAAAAACTGCATTTATTCTACAGGGTATTTGAATTTATTTCCTTCATCAATATTGTAGGTAATTAAGTTATTGAAATTTTGGCTCTGACCTCATGCCAAAACAGCTTATATAACTCTAAAAAATTATGAAATATTGAACCTTGTCCATATTTGTTATTAGGATTCTTCCTACTCTAAGTGTACTACTTCCATTACTCTCTTCTACTTGTATTAATTCCATTAGCATCAATTTAGGCCCTAGAAATGATTTTATAACTCAAAGAACCATAGTCTTGAATTTTAGAATTTTAGGATATGAAGGAGGTGAGATTTTAGAGGTCTAATATGGTTGGAATTAAGGATTTAATTGAGGTATTTAATTGGCATGTAGGAGGCTACTTAGAGGTGCAAAGAGGAGACCCAAAGACTTGATAGATTATTTGATCAAGAGTTACTCTTCACCAAGTTACAACATAAGGTAAGGAGTAGGATAATTTTTATAATTCACTTTAGCTTGAAATAGCATTGAGAAGAAGTCCCTTTACTTCTAAGTTAATTAGAAATTTATTTGGAATTATTTGAATGTTATTTCTATTTTAGATGAATTTTTAAAGTTTTAAGATTATGTGAATTTTATGGTTTCTAAATGGAAAAACTTGAGTGTATGGAACCTTGTATGATTATAAGGCATCCATGAATATTGTTTGAATCGATTGCTTAATCATTAGTAATTTTATATGTTTATTGATGAATTTAGATTGAGAATTATCCTATTTCTATGATTAGTATTATGATAATTGTTTTAAATTGATTATTGAGATATATTGTATGTATGTTATGAAGCATGATAAGTAGAAAATTATTGTGGAATGTTTTTTTAAGATGGATTAGCATGTATAATTGCATTGTATAATTTGGTGGAATGGAGGAAAGGTGTGAGAAATGAACTATGTGAGAAAGAAAACTATTTTTTTATATATTAAATTGAATTTTATAATTTAATTATGAAGTGAATTTTTATATTTTTATTTAATTAATAAATATTTTTCAAAAGTATTGGAATAATTTTGATCTAGGAGAAAACAAGTAATTGTAAGTGAAAATGAATTTTTAATAATTTTGAGGAAATTATTTGTAATTATTATTGTTATTTAAGAAAAATAAATTAAAATTGAGAAAATTATGATTTTGAGTGATGATGAATATGATGAGGTGAAAGGATGGTTTGGTGAAAAGTAGAAATGTTCTGGGCTGTTTTTAATTATTTTGTAGATGTTAAAAAATTTTGGGAATGTCCGATTTACAGGGGAAACTCTGTCAGATTTTTTTTTTAAGAAATAGCCTAGTATTATTTTGAAGAAGTTAAGATGTGATTTAAGTATAATGAGGTGAAACAAAGTTGAAAGAGTGTGAAGAAGTTATGATAAGTCATGCATCATGTTCATGAGTCAGAGATTGAGTGTATGAGGAGGATATGGAAAATCAGGGTTGGTTCCATGCTAACCTTGGGGATGATTGAGTGTGATCGAGCTCATATGTGGCTCAGGCTCGCTACCTAAGTTGTGAGACTCTCACTACCAAGCTTGATTATCCTGACTAAAGCCCCAGGGTTTCTCATGATCAATTGAGCTGGACAAGTAATTATGAGTATACTACCGCGAGACGGTGAGATGTTCCAGTGAAACTCCTGATCCTTCTCGAAAAAAAAAAAAGAGAAAGTGGTTTTGGGATCCCCATGGCCTTGCATACTAGGATGTGTCCTAGAAAAGATTAGTGGATACATTGCATTCATAATATCATATCATTTGTGTGTTGATTACCAGTATGTTTGTGTGTGTAATTTCTAATTAACTCAATGTTATTTGCATGCTCTAAGTGAATATAAAGTTGTCTTACCCTTTCTGTGCATGTATTGTTATTATGAAATGTTTGCATCGGTGACGTTGAACACAATTCATCCCCGGTATCATCTCCAAGTAAAGTTTAAATACGATCACTGCAAGTACTAAGTAGAGGACTTGATCGGACACTACTACAGTGCTACAAGAGATACTTCATTTTAGTGGACGTACGAAATATATCTCCTCTTTAATTAGGTTGTATAGTTAGTTTGTCTGCTCTGGTCTTGTGAACCCTTGTTAGGTGTATTTTGGGATGACTTTGTGTATATTTACTATCTAGTTATACTTGATACTTATAAATGATATGTATATTAATCACTAAGTGTATGTTCTCAGTATTCTGTACCTTACTTCTACAAGAGTGTATTGGTAATCAAATACTAAGAGGAACCAATAATAATTAATAAATCATCATAAAGTGAATGTTGGTATTAAAGGTGTCACACCATGTAAGTTCAACATCAAGTCCTTGAATGGTAAAAAATATCCCCCTTTTTGATGATGATCAAAATTTTCTTTTTAAAGCCTTGTAATAACCTGTTTTATCTGTCATACTAACAAACACATTAAACATACCAGATAATATTTAAAATCAATCATAGTAGGCTTTAAATATTTCTCCCCCTATTTTGATTATAATAAAAAAGAATTCTTCTATAACAATCATAAGAGCTCCCCCTCAAAATATGCATAACTTGGAGATAACTCCCCCTCAATCAAAGCATTAAAAGAACACCATATTTTATTTCAGAAATGAAATTACATTACAACACAAAAAGAAAATAAAAACAAATTTAAAATTCTTCACTATCATCACTATGAAAGTGTGCATCAAATTTATTTTCTAAATGTCACACTTTATCATCTACATCAGATATACGACGAATTATTTCCTCATGCCGTACTCCAGAAAGAGTGAAGAATGCCTGCATCCTCTGATTCATATCAGATAACATGTCTTCCATAGATTGTCGGGTTTCATGATGAGTAGAGGAAGTTCCAACACTTTGGATTTGATCAGAGGGAAACTCAGCAGCAGGAGGCATACCTTCATCAGAATCTTCATTATCGTCACCTTCGTTTGGAACGTCATCCTTGTGAACATAATATTGTTGACACACACCATTTGGAGTTGGGTCAATGTGCTGTCCAACATGCGGTTTAAGTTATTCATTCTTACTATTTGTTCACCTTCGACATTTACTCCTTTGTATTCAAGAATGCGAGAGACGAGGAGGGCATATGGAATTTTGAAGGTGGGATGGCGTTTGGCTTTTAACATAGTCATGGTGACAAGAATGACCCAATCTAAAGGCTCATTATTCATTATGGCATGAATAATACGAAGATCAATTGAAGAACATTGAGCATGATTCGTAGCCCGAGGACATAGGATCCAGACAAGTAAATGTAAAATCATGTGTTCCTCCTTCTTCAAAGGTCCAGCAAGAAGGAGGCGCCCAATCTCCATGGAAGGGTTTCGCAGAAAAGAACGGTAAGCCATGATCCTGTCAAAATCATCTAACTCACCATACACGTTAATAACATCTTCTCTTATAGGAAAATGGGCAACGTTCTCCCAAATATCATCATCAAGAATAATTGTTACCCCCTTTACACGAGAGGTAGCAATTTGATCTCTAAATTTGAACCTAGAGTAAAATACCCTAACTAAGTCAGGATAATACGTACCTTGCATTTGGATGAAAGGGAGAACTCCTTGAATTTCAAGGAGATTAGGAAAGTTGAATCCCCTATTGAAGAACTGCTCACCAATAAGGAACTTAGGGGAAATAATACCACGTTCCTTCCAATAGGACAGAAATTCTTGTCGGCCTTCTGTATCAGACATCCATCCTTCTACAGAATTAGGACAGGGATGAGATGAGGGTGCAAATCTTCTTCTAGTGGGGATTTTTGCATGAGAAGATGAGGCCATTGAAGGATTAGAAGAGTAACAAGAAGATTTAGGAGGGCAAGTTAAGATAGAAGAAAGCAAGATTGATAGAATGAGGCAAGAAAGCTTAATTTCAAGAGATAGAAGTGAGTAGAAGTGAAATGGAGGTCACTATTTATAACCAAGCATCTCCAACGGTCATATGAAAGTGAATAAGGGTCAAAAGAGCCATTGGCAATAGCTAGGAATCCAAACTTTCCAGGTTTAATCAATTAAAACTCAAATTAATCGATTAAACCAGTATCAGACCCATTTAATCGATTAATTTGAGTTGTTAATCGATTAACACAGAGTTTAATCGATTAATGGGCAAATTAATCGATTAATCCAGAGAGAAATGTCATGTTTTGGTTGTTTTGGATGCAAATAATCGATTATAACTCGAATTAATCGATTATTCCAGAGAGTACATCAAATTTTTGAGGTTTATACACATGATAATCTATTAACATCCTACACAATGAATTATAACATCACAACCATCCAAAAACTGTCTAATTAAGCAGAATTTAAGCTATTTCTAATATCCCTAAGTCTCTTCTAAGATCATAGAATCTATCCTTGGGTATAGGCTTAGTAAAAATATATGTTAATTGATGCTTTGTATCAACGTACTCTATTTTATAGTTTCCTTTGCTGATATGATCTCTCAAAAAGTGATGTTTAATCTCTATATGCTTAGTCCTAGAGTGCATTACTGGATTCTTAGTAAGATTGATTGCACTCGTATTATCACACATTAAAGGTATGTCATTTAGAAATATAGTATAATTTTCTAGCTGTTGTTTCATCCACAAAATTTGAGCACAACAATTACCAGCTGCAATATATTCAGCTTTAGTGGTGGATAAAGCAACACATGCCTGTTTCTTAGAATGCCAAGATACAAAGGATGAACCTAACAAATGACATGTCCCACTAGTACTCTTTCTATCAATTTTGCATCCACCATAATCAGCATCAGAATATCCTATTAAACTAGTACAAGCATCAAATGGATACCATAAACCAAAACCAGTAGTTCTTTTTAAATATTTTAAAATATGTTTTACTCCAATTAGGTGAGATTCTTTTGGACAAGCCTGAAATCTAGCACACACAGACAGAATACATAATATCAGGTCTACTTGCAGTTAAGTATAATAGTGAACCTATCATACCTCTATACATAGATTAATTAACTTCCAAACCTGATTCATCCTTGTCTAAATAGCATGAAGTTCCCATGGGTGTGTTAGCTTCCTTTGAGGTGTCCATTCCAAACTTTTTAAGGATCTCTTTGCAGTATTTGGTTTGAGAGATGAAAATGTCATCTTTAAGTTGCTTGATTTGAAGTCCAAGGAAGAATGTCAATTCTCCCATCATAGACATTTCAAACTCTCCGTGCATTATCTTAGCAAATTCTACACACAACGAATTGTCAGTTGATCCAAAAATAATATCATCAACATATACCTGGACCAATAAGATATGTTCTTTAACTTTCTTTATAAACAGAGTAGAATCAATTTTTCCTCTAGAAAAATCATTTGAAGTTAGGAAACTACTTAGCCTTTCATACCAAGATCTAGGAGCTTGTTTCAACCCATATAATGCTTTCTTTAATTTAAAAATATAATTAGGATAACTAAAATCTTCAAATCCAGGGGGTTGCTCCACATAAACTTCTTATTTAATAAAACCATTCAAAAATGCACTCTTAACATCTATTTGATATAATTTAAATTTCATCAAAGATGCATAAGCAAGAAGTAGGCGTATAACCTCTAACCTGGCAACAGGAGCATAAGTTTCATCATAATCTATACCTTCCTCCTGACAATAGCCTTTGGCAACAAGTTTGGCTTTATTCTTTGTTATGTTTCCATCTTCATCAAGTTTATTTCTAAACACCCATTTGGTTCCAATAACTTGATGTGATTCTTCTCTTGGGATTAATTCCCAGACTTGATTCCTTTCAAATTAATTAAGTTCTTCTTGCATGGCTATGCACCATTGGTTATCTTTAAGTGCTTCCTCAACATTTTTGGGTTCTATCTGTGACACAAAAGCTACAGACATGCAGAAATTAGTCATATTTCTAGTTCTTATCCCTTTTGAGATATCACCAATGATATTGTCCATTGAGAGTCCTCTTGATGATTGTCATTCTTTTGCTAATTCAGGTGTTTGAGAAGGCTCATTTTCTTCCAAATACAATTCATCAAGAGCCTCTCTTATATACTCATCATCACCTTAAATCCTTTATCACATAGTTGACTTATGCTAAGGAGATTATGCTTTAGCCCATCAACAAGAACACATCCTTGATTTCCAAAGTGTTTGCACCACCTATATTTCCAATTCCAAGAATCTTCCCTTTGTTGTTGTCCCCATAAGTTACATATCCTTTTTCTTTAGCTTTGAAACTCACAAATTTCGTTTTGTCTCCGGTCATATGTTTAGAGCATCCACTATCAAGATACCACATAGACTTCTTTGATTTGGAAGTTTCCTACAAAACAAGAACATAGTAATCGTAGGTCCCCATAACTTTTGGGTCCTTGGGGTTAGAGACAAACAATTCATTTAACAATAGGAACCCAAATGTATTTTCCTTTAGGAACACCAAAATGTTTGATTTTACATCTATTTGAAGTATGACCATGTTTCATACAATAAAAACATGCTTTAGATGTAACTTTTGAAAATGATGCATTTCTAATCATAGATGCTCTAGTTCCTTTTTCTACCCATACTCTTTTATTTTTAATCTTAGGCTTTTTCAAAGGAACATGATGGTATACTCTATTTTGAGCAATAACAACTTTATCTTTATTAATGTTATTTATCTCCTCTTCGGCTTTATCTAACAAATGGTTAAGTATATCTATGTCATATTCATATTCTTTACAAGATACACATGCTATGTTCTTATCATCATTTTCATCTAAGCATACAATTTTCGTTTCTAAGGTTTCCTTTTCCTCTAAACATGCAATTTTCGTTTTTAATGAATCAACCTCCTTTTCGGATCTACTTAAACTCTTTTTCACAACTTTATATTCATTTTTCAAGTCCTTAAAGGCACTAAACAATTCATTATATGCATTTTGCAGTTCATCATAATTATTTTCATCATCACTTGAAGATGAGTCGGAATCACTTACCTCAAAGTCAGAAGATATGTTGTCATTTGCTATTAAGCAAATATTTGCTTCTACTTCCGAGTCACTTGATTCCGAACTTGAATCACTGTTATCCCAAGCAATATAGGCTTTCTTCTTAAAGAACTTTTTGCCTTTGATTTTGTCGTTTTTCTTGTTTGGATATTCGGTCTTTACATGTCCTGCTTCACCACAACCATAACATTTTATATTTACGAAAGTACTTTCTCTTACCTTTCCCTTACCTTTGAATGGATTCCTTCCTTTTGCTTTCATGAATTTGATGAACTTCTTTATCATAAGACTCAATTCTTCTTCTTCATTTTCCGAGTCTTCTTCTTCCTTTTTATTTTTACCTTTGGAAATTTCGGTTTTGAAGGCTAAGTTCTTCTTTTGATATTGTCCTTCTTCTTCATTTAGCCTTTCAAGCTCTAGCTCATGCTCTCTTAGTTTTCCAAAGAGCGCCGCCATAGACATTGTGGCATGATTTTGTGACTCCGAGATGGCCGTCACCTTAGGTTGCCATTTCCTATCCAAAGATTTTAAAATTTAACATTCAATTCATCAACGTCAAAGATTTTACCTAATCCGGTGAGATGGTTCACAATATGAGTGAAACACTTTTGAACGTCAAATATTGTTTCGCCTTGTTGCATCCGAAACATCTTGTATTCTTGGATTAGGGAATTTTTCCCTGCTCTCTTAACGTCATCGGTACCTTCGTGGGTCACTCTTAGCATTTCCCACATCTCTTGAGCACTTTTACAAATAGAGATCCTATAAAACTCGTCAAGGGTTAAAGCTGATGAAATAATATTTCTAGCCCTAACGTCAAATTGTGCTTTTCTGTTTTCCTCTGTTGTCCATCTAGAAAAAGGTTTGGGAACGTCAACACTATTCTCAGTAACTTTAGTAACATATGGACCGTTTAAAATAGTGTCCTAACCGCCTCTATCAACAGACTCTAAAAAGATTTGCATTCTTACTTTCCAGAAAGGATAATTTTGACCCGCAAAAAGTGGGGGTCTGTTGATAGACGCACCTTCGGCAAAAGTTTGATTTTGTCCGGCCATTTTCGAAAAGTTTGAATGACTATCAAAGCAAGCTCTGATACCACTTGTTAGAATCGCGCAACGGAATATTCGCATGGACGGACAAAAACCAAGAGGGGGGGGGTGAATTGGTTTCTTAACAAAAATTAGGTTTTAAAAATTTTCCCCAAATTTTACCGATTAAAATACTATGTAAGCGTAAATAAGATAGAGATAGAGTCTTACACAGGAGATTTATACTGCTTCGGATCAAAAGACCCTACATCCAGTTGCTAATCACTCAAACAGAGGATTAACGCTGTCACTATAATCAAAGTTGTTACAAACAGATAACAATTGAAAATACAAAGTAAAGAAAACACCTCTCTTGAAACCCACAAGAGATGAAAAACAACTTTCCCCAGAGACAACACAACACCCAATCCACTAAGAACTTCACTTAGTGATTCTTATCGCTTCTAGCCCACACCAAGTTCCAAAAGCCCCTTTTTCCTCCAACAAACAGTTCTCTGGCCCTCACAACACTTAACTTTTGTTTGAAAAAGGTTATTCAATTTTCTGAGAGCCTTAGAGAACCTTAAGTAGAGAAATTAGGGTTTGGAAATTGGGATTTTCAGAACTAGAGAGTATTGGGATTAGGGTTTTCGAAAATAGGGTTGATTTGAAGTTGAAAATCAAAATCTGACTGAAATAATCGATTAAATGAAGTGTTAATCGATTATTACAGAGCCAAAATCAACAGAACCCCAAAACTCTGTTTTAATTGATTAAAAGCCCTGTTAATCGATTAACAGGCCTGTTAATCGATTAACAGATGTGTTAATCGATTATTACAGTGAATAGATACATAAAATGGTTTTTCTCACAGTAATAATCGATTATTTGACCATTTAATTGATTAAAGCCGAGGCAAACTGATAAATTTGAGTTTTTGAAGCTTCTAAAGTGCGGACTATGTACCGGCTATCTTAAACTCTAATATTACAGACTCAAACTAATCAAAACAGAGTTATTACAAAATAAAACAAGTCTTCAACTCTCTAAGTTCTTTGTTCTTGAATCATCATCAAAATCAACAAGCTTCATGTCCATGTAAGTTCCCTATCAAGTCCTTGAATGTTCAACATCGGGAACTTCAGCATCTGGAGGAGAAGGAATTTGATCAGCTTCTTCTTCATCTTCATCCTCATCTTTAGACATTCCAGCATCAATTTTTGATATCCATGCATCATCAATTTTGATATACCCCATTTTCCTTAAAGTGGAGTCATCAATTTCATTTGAAGCTTTAGGAGTCTCCACACTTTCTCCTGTAAGATCAACTTCAAAATATCTAAAGAAATTGTTAATCAACATGGTATACGACAGTTTGTAATCAGCTAACCTTTTTGCTTTCAACATGTGATCCTTGATTACATAAACCCAGATGACCCGAATATTATTTGAAATGCAGTACATGAGAGTAAGATCACCCTCATTGAGTATAACATGATTACTCCCTCTTGGAGTAAGCATCCATGCCACAATGAAAGCTAACAGCCTATGTTCAAGCAACAGTTTTCCAGCATTTAAAATTCTTACCGAATCATTTGGATCTTTAAGACAGGACCTGAAAAATTGAATTTTGTTGAAGTCTGGTATTTCAGAGATGTTTCCTCTGGATACTTTGACACCACTATCCATGAGGCCAGTAACTTGTTCCCAAACAGAAGGAGTGATTTCCATATTAACTCCTTTCACTTGAGATTTGATTGTAGACCCATTCACTGTTAGATTGGAATAGAAAACATGAACCAAATCAGGTTGAATATTCCCAGTAAACTCCATGAAGGTCCTTAGTTTCTGACTTTTCAGCTTTCTTCTTAGAGCTATAAATCCTTCTTCGTCAAGCCATTTGAATTTGATGAGCTTGGGAATAACAATTTGCTTCTGAGTGAATTCAGCAATGAAAGTGTTCATTCTTCCAATATCTCCATCGAACCAGGCTTCCAAATGACACCAGGATTGGCAACAGAGGAAGATTCTCCTTTATGTTTCTTCCTTGATTTTGATTTCCTAAGCATCTTGTAGTGCAAATTAGAGAGGAAATTTGATATATGGTATGTGAGTACGGGAGAAGAGAGAAGGAATTTTGAACCAGAGAATGAAAGTAAGAGAAAAGAGTGAAGAATGAGACTGATAGACTCGAGTGAAGAACAATGAGTTTCAGATTTCAAATTTTATAAATTGAAGTCCAATTTGACAGAACCTGCAAAGAAACAGCTTTAATTTCACATGTCCCCTTGACTGAAGGTAGAAGCGCAGGTTTCTGGACAGTGGGTACATCAGCTAAAGTGTTCTTGGATAAATGTTGACTTGGTCAAAGTGACACAGTAAATGCATTCTGTAGATTTTGATAAGCACTAAAACTTGAAATTTGACCTTGATTAGCTGAGCATTTTTCAATTGGCTGTAGTTAAAATGATTTTCAGGAATGAATTAATCGATTAATCAACAAATTAACCTATTAATTTGATCTTGAATATTAGGTTTGAAAAAGCAACAGTGAAATAATCGCTTAAAAACATAAAAGAATCGATTATTTTTGTACTGAAAGATTAATGATATGACAGCAGAATTTTAATCGATTAAAACGAAGAAGAATCGATTAAAATTTACTTTTTAATGATTTTAACTGATATAAATTCTTTTTAATCGATTAAAACAACTATACTAAAATCCTGACAGCATTTTAATCGATTAATTCGTGTTTTAATCGATTAAAATTGTATGTACAACTTTTCTAACCTTCTCTGTAAGTGAAATTAATCGATTAAAACAATTTTATATCAATTAAAATACACAGTCCATGAATCCAGAATCGAATTTTGCTGATAGGGTACCAAAGAACTTCCAGATTTTGTTCCTGCAAAACAGATTTAACATATATCTGGTACCCTTTTTATAATCATTGGGTCCAATCAGGTTATTTGAAATGAATTCTTGGGAATCCACTTCATTCTACCTCTTGGTATAACAAACTTCTTGATTCTACAAAATTTTACAGAATGACCTCTTTTCATACAATAAAAGCATTTAATAACAGATGATGAGTATAATTTCCTATTTATAACTATTTTTCTGATTTTCTTGCTGGATGTAAATCCAATGCCAGATTTGTCAAAAATAAGTTTTTGTGACCCAAGAAGAACATCAAGATTCATCATTTAGACTAGACCATTCTTTTTCTGTAATTAATGGACCATTAACAATTACATCCCAAACATTCCTATCAATGGATTCAATAAAGATCTTCATCCTAATCTTCCAAAATGGATAATCTGTACCACAAAACAGTGGAGGTCTATTAATAGAAGCTCCCTCAGAAAAAGGTAATTTGTTTTCAGCCATGAAAGATTTGGACCGAAAGTCTTGAGTATTTTTCAAGACCCTTGCTCTTAATACCAATTGTTAGAAAAGGAGACTGAGATCAAGAGAGGGGGGGTGAATTGATCTTTGAAAGATTTTCGCAAATTATAGATTATCTATTTCAAAGATTAAGAGTTCTGACCAATTCTTGAATCAAACAAAACAAACAATCAAAGTAAAAGCAATGGCAGAATTAAACAGAGAAAGATTTAGAAAGATACAACCAAGATTTATACTGGTTCACCCAATCCCAGGGCTACGTCCAGTTTCCAGCCAAATTCCAGCTGAGTTCCACTAGATTGAATGTTTTACAGATTACAATTCCTATCACACACTCAATCTACCACAAGAACCAAAATTCCAGTCCTTGCACCTAAACATTCACCAAGAACCAATTTCCAGTTCTTGAACAACCCTGTTGCCAAATTCCAGCCACAGAAACCAGTGTCCACACTTCCAGGCACCCACAATACAGAAAAGAAAAGTAAAGAAACAAAGAGAATAAACTAGAACACCCAAACTAGGTTTATGCAGCTCTGCAGAATGAGTTTCTTCACCAAAAGAATGCAAAAATTGCCTCAAGAAAGAACTTCTAAAAACTTCACAAAACTTGCGCGATTCTCTCTTGAAAGTAGCACTTATGATTGCTTGATTGATTGCCAAAAGATGTGTTTTAAAATATTCAAGCAATTCTGTTTATATAGAAGATTTTCCAAATTGTTGGTTTAATTAATTTGTTAAAATAATCTTTTAATATGCTAAAAGTCTTGTTTTAATCTGTTAAAATGTTCTTGATCATTTTCTAGATTTGTTTTAACTGATACGACAACATTTATATCAATTAAAACACTTTGTAAAATGTCTCTTAAGTTATTTTAATTGATTATTTCGCCTTTTAATCGATTAAAATACTGTCAAAAGTTTTCATAAAACTTTCAAAGTGATTTTAACTGATAACAATCTGTTTTAATCAATTTAAAACTCTTTGGAAAAATCTCTTAGTTGTTTGAATCAATTATTTCGTATTTGTATCGATTAAAATACTGATAGAACAACTTTCAAAACACTTCAAGTTATTTTAATCGATTATTTCGAGTTTGTATCGATTAAAATACTGTC
Organism: Sphenostylis stenocarpa; assembly: GCA_963425845.1. Taxonomy (NCBI): domain Eukaryota; kingdom Viridiplantae; phylum Streptophyta; class Magnoliopsida; order Fabales; family Fabaceae; genus Sphenostylis; species Sphenostylis stenocarpa. The sequence continues at coordinate 46,663,126 of OY731400.1, forward strand.
AGAACACTTTTCAATATATTCTAAGTTATTTTAATCGATTATTTCGATTCTATATCAGTTAAAATACTGGAAGAAGGTTTTCAAAAACTCCTTTAATGAAAACAATCGATTATTTCGAAGACATATCAACTAAAATAGTTCCAAGTGTATGTTTTAAAAGGTTTTAATCGATTATTTCGAAAACCTATCGGTTAAAAACTTGTTACGAAAGTGTTAAGAACATTTTAACTGATAAAGCTCATATAATATCAGTTAAAACAACTTACTTAAAAACCTTTTAACAAATTACTTTGTTTTTAATAGTTTAAACACTTTTTAGAGGCGTTTGCAAAATCTTTGAAATGAAGAAACCTCATGCAGCAGAGAGATATGAATGATAATACCTATGTATGGATGCAGACTCACTAATCACTCTACCCTTTTGACCAAGTAACCTTTGTCTTCATCAGAATTGCCTTTTGACTTCATCAAATCAACAAGATCTTCTTTTAATCAAATGATTCAATTAAGATCTTCATCACTTTCAAAACAATCTTTGACGTCCAAAAGCATTTCACTCATGTTGTCAACCATCTGACTAGGCTTGGTAAGATCTTTCATACTGATGAATTAAATGTCAAAATTTTGAAATGTTTAGACAGGAAATGACAATCAAAGGTGACTGCCATCACAGAGTCATAAAACCTTGCTACTATGTCAATGGCGGCTCTCTTTAGAAGTTGAGAGGGCATGAACTTGAACTTGAAAGACTAAATGATGAGGAAGGCCAAAGTGTCAAAAGAAACATTGCCTTCAAAACTAAGGTTTCAAAAAGCAAAAACAAGAAGGAGGAAGAAGACTCTGAAAATGAAGAAGATGAAAACTTGAGTCTTATGATCAAGAAATTTACAAAGTTCATGAAAGCTAAAGGGAAGCAACCTTTCAAAGGTAAGGGAAAGGCAAAAGAAATTTCTTCTTTAAGTTTCAAATGTTATGGTTGTGGTGAAATAGAACATGTGAAATCTGAATGTGCCAACAAGAAGAGTGATGATCATAAAGGAAGAAAATCTTATAAAAAGAAAGCTTACATAGCTTGGGATGATAGTGATTCGAGTTCGGAGTCAAGTGATTCGGATGTTGAAGCAAATCTTTGCTTGATGGCAAATGACAGAAATTCTTTCGACTGTGAGGTAAGTGATTCCAACTATTCTTCAAGTGATGATGAAAATGACTATGATGCTTTACAAAATGCATATCAAGAACTATTTGCTGCTTTTAAAGATTTGAAAACTGAATATAAATCTTTGAAAAAGAATTTGAATAAATCGAAAAAGAAGTAGAATCTTTAAAATAAAAAATAGTGACTTTAGAAGAAAAAGAAAATAAATAAATAGCATGTGCATCATGTAAAGAATATAAATATGATATTGACATATTTAGATACTTACTTGAAAAAGCAAAGAAAGAATTAAATGATTGTTACAAGAATGAAGTTAATGTACAAACTCAAGTAAATTGTCATGTTCCATTGAAAGAGCCTAAAATAAAAGAACACGTAGGGTATGGAATGTGAAAGGAACTAAAACTTCAAAAAATGGAAGTAAATCCTTTTCAAAAGGTAAATCATCAAATGCATGTTTTTATTACATGAAACATGAACATACATCAAATAAATGTAAAATTAAGCATTTTGGTGTTCCAAAGGAAAAATATGTTTGGATTCCTATTGTTAAATAAAGTAATTATTTCTAACCCCCAAGGACCCAAAAGTTATATGGGGACCTAAGTTTATTATTCCCTTATTTTGTAGGAAACTTCCAAATCTAAGAAGTCTATGTGGAATCTTGACAGTGGATGTTCAAGACACATGACTGGAGATAAAAAGAAATTTGTGAGTTTCAAAGCAAAGGAACAAGGATATGTAACCTATGCGGACAACGACAAAGGAAGAATGCTTGGAACTGAAAATATTGGTGGTACAAATACTTTGGAGATAAAGGATGTGCTCTTTATTGATGGACTAAAGCACAATCTTCTAAGTATAAGCCAAATTTGTGATAAAGGGTTTAAGGGAATCTTTGAAAGTAATTACTACACTATACATCATAAGGATTCTTAGGAAATTGCATTAAAAGGTATTAGGCATAACAATATTTATTTGATTGACTTGGATTGTGCATCTAAGGTTGATATAACATGCTTAGTTGCTAAGGAAGAAAATCCATGGTTATGGCATAGGAGAGCGGCTCATATAAATATGCATCAATTAAGCAAATTAATTTCTAGAGACTTAGTTGTTAGTTTGCCTAAGTTAAAATTTGAAAAAGATAAATTATGTGATGCATGTCAAAAAGGTAAACAAGTAAAATCATCTTTTAAAACTAAGAATATAATTTCCACATCAAAGCCTCTATAACTTTTACACTTAGATTTATTTGGACCATCTAGAATAAAAAGTTTTGGTGGAAATTATTATGCTCTTGTAATTGTTGATGATTACTCTAGATTTACTTGGACATTTTTCTTAACTTTGAAAAGTGAAGCTTTTAAAGCATTTAGAAAGTTTGCCAAGCAAATTCAAAATGAAAAGGATTTAAGAATTAAAGTGTTAAGAAGTGATCATGGTGGGGAATTTCAAAATGAAACATTTGAAAATTATTGTGAAGAAAATGGTATTTTGCATAATTTCTCTGCACCTAGAATTCCCCAACAAAATGGTGTTGTAGAAAGGAAAAATATATCACTAGAGGAACTAGCTAGAACCATGTTAAATGAATCAAATGCTCCTAAATATTTTTGGGCTGATGCTGTAAGTACTACATGCTATGTGTTAAATAGAATGCTCATTAGGCCTATCATAAAATTAACTCCTTATGAATTGCTAAATGGAAGAAAGCCTAATATATCTCATTTACAAATATTTGGTTGTAAATGCTTTGTATTAAATAATGGTAAAGATAACTTAAGAAAATTTGATTCAAAAGCCGATGAGGCTATCTTCTTAGGTTATTCACTTACTAGCAAAGCTTATAGGGTATTCAATAAAAGAACTCGAAAATATTGAAGAATTTGTGCATGTTACATTTGACAAAGTTGTAGACCTTGAGGAAAATCCTATTGAGTCAAGAAAATACTTTGTAGGAAATGATGAATATGATGATGAGTACTATGAAGAATACTTAAGGTAAGTAGGTGAACAAAAGTATTTGAATGGACCATCTCATTCAAATGAGTTAGCTAAAGAATGGAAATCACCAAGGGGACTTTCTATTGACAATGTAATTGGTGATATCTCTAAAGGAGTAAGTACTAGAAATATGAATAATTTATGAATGTCTATAGCTTTTGTTTCACAGATTGAACCCAAAAATGTTGAGGAAGCACTTAAAGATGATCAATGATGCATTGCAATGCAAGAAGAACTCAATCAATTTGAAAGAAATCAAGTCTGGGAATTAATTCCAAGAAAAGAATCCCATCAAGTAATTGGAATGAAATGGGTATTCAGAAACAAACTTGATGAAGATAGAAATATAACAAAGAACAAAGTCAGACTTGTTGCCAAAGGATACTGTCAAGAAGAAGGTATTGATTATGATGAAACCTATGCTCCTGTTGCCAGGTTAGAGGCTATACACCTACTTTTTGCTTATGCTTCATTGATGAAATTTAAACTATATCAAATGGATGTTAAAAGTGAATTTTTAAATAGGTTTATCAAAGAGGAAGTATAAGTGGAACAACCCCATGGATTTGAAGATTTTAAAATCCTGATCATATTTTTAAATTAAAGAAAGCTCTTTATGTTTTGAAACAAGCTCCTAGGTCATGGTATGAAAGGTTAAGTAATTTTCTAATTCCAAATGATTTTTCTAGAGGACAAATTGATTCCACTTTGTTTATTAAGAAAGTAAAAGAACATATTTTGTTAGTTCAAGTATATGTTGATGATATTATCTTTGGATCAACTGATAATTCTTTGTGTGAAGGATTTGCTAAGATAATGCAGGGTGAATTTGAAATGTCAATGATGGGAGAATTAAACTTCTTTCTTGGACTTCAAATTAAGCAACTTAAAGATGACACTTTTGTGTCACAAACCAAATACTGCAAAGAGATTCTCAAGAAATTTGAAATGGATACTGCAAAAGCTGCACACACTCCAATAGGAACATCCTTGTATCTAGATAAAGACGAATCAGGTTTGGAAATAAATCAATCTATGTATAGAGGTATGATATGTTCACTATTATACTTAACTACAAGTAGACCTGATATCATGCAATCTGTATGTGTACGTGATATATTTCAAGCATGTCCAAAAGAATATCATTTAATTGCAGTAAAAAGAATATTAAAATATTTAAAAGGAACTATAGGATTTGGTTTATGGTACCCATCTGAAGCTTCTCCTAGCTTATTAGGTTATTCTGATGCTAATTATGGAGGTTGTAAAGTAGATAGAAAAAGCACTAGTGATACCTGTCATCTATTAGGATCATCCTTAGTTTCATGACATTCTAAGAAACAAGTCTGCGTTGCTTTATCCACAACTGAGGCTGAATATATTGCAATTGGAAATTGTTGTGGTCAAATTCTATGGATGAAGCAACAACTAGAAGATTATAATATTTTTCTAAGTGACATTCCTTTAATGTGTAATAATACAAGTGCAATTAATCTCACAAAGAATCTTGTTATGCATTCTACAACTAAACACATTGAGATTAGACATCACTTTTTAAGAGATCACATTTCTAAAGAAAATTGTAAAATTGAATATATAGACACAAAGTATCAATTAACAGACATTTTTACCAAACCTCTTCCCAAAGATAGATTTTATGAACTTCGGAGAGACTTAGGAATATTAGAAATAACATAAAGTCTGCTTAACTGTAAAATTTTTGCTTTTTTGTACTGGAATAATCGATTATCTTGTGTAATAATCAATTATCTTGTGTCTAATACATGTTAAGTTTGTCAAACTCTCTCGAATAATCGATTATCTTGTGAAATAATCGATTATTGAAGCTTCAATGTGTAATTCATGAAAATTATTTCTGTAATAATCGATTATTTTGGCTAATAATCGATTATTTGTAATTCAATGTGCCAAATTAGTAAATTCTCTCTGGAATAATTGATTATCTCAGGTGACAATCGATTATCCATGCATATTTCTAGGTAAAAGATGAAGAAATAATCAATTATCATAAGTGATAATCGATTATTTAATGTCGTTAGAGATATTTTAGTCATTGGCAATGACTCTTTTTGCATGAATTCTTGGAAGTATAGCCGTTGAGGACAATTCCTATATATAGATGAACTCATTTTCGAATCATCACACCCTATTGCCTCACTTCCAAGCATTTTACATAGATTTCAAGCTTTTCTTGCCTTCTTGTATCCCTCCAAGCTCTTTCTTTTCTCCAAGTTTCATAAACTTAAATTCATCCCAAATGGCTTCCTCTTCTAGGCGTAAGATTCCAACTAGGAGAAGATTTACTCCTGCATCTCATCCCCGCCCTAACTCTATTGAAGGGTGGATCTCTGATGACGAAGGAAGACAAGAATATCTAAATTTTTGGAAGGAAAGGAGTATTATATCTCCTAAGTATCTTATTGGTGATCATTTCATTGACAGGGGCTTCAATTTCCCAAATCTCGTTGAACAACAAGGAGTTTTTCCCTTCATTGAAATGCAGGGCACCTACTATCCTGATTTGGTCAGAGTCTTCAATTCCCGTTTCAAGTTCAGAGATAATGTCGTCACTTTCAGAGTAAAGGGGGTCATATCGTTCGTTCCTCTGTAATCCTGTCATGTAGATTGGCAGACAACTTCTGGCTGGTCCTCTAAAGAAAGAGGAACGTATGTTACTTCATCTTCTTGTCTGGATACTTTGTCCTCGAGCCACCAATCATGCTCAATGTTCTACCGCTGATCTCCGCATCATTTATGCCATTATGAGCAACGACCTAATTGATTGGCCCAGTCTTGTTACTTTGACTATGCTCATTGGAAGCGTCACCCCACCTTTAAGATTCCTTATGCACTTCTTATCTCCAAGATTCTGGAATATAAAGGTGTTAATGTTGAAGGTGAACAACGGGCTCAGACTTTAAATTCCAATCGGATGCTTGATGGAACGTTATCTCTGCTATAGATGGTAAATGTTAAAGGAACATACTTTCATTAAGATGATGTTCCCCATGTTGCTGAGGTTGCTAGAGATTCTGATGATGAAGAAATGTTTGGTGCAAATATTCCTGTCACCGGAACTTCATCTAGTGCTCATGTTGATCCCCACTCCTCTATTGAGGATATGCTCGTCAGCATGAACAAACAAATGCAGGATTTCTTCTCTATCTCTGCTGAATGTCATCAAGAAGTTATAAATCGAATTTCAGATGTAGATAAACGTGTATCAAATCTGGAAGACAGATTTGATATGCAATTTAACTCGGACAGTGAAGAATTTTAGAATTCTAGGCTTAGGAATTTCTGTTTATATGTTGTATTGTTTTGCTCAAGCTTAAATAAAATATCTATTTTATATGTTGTACAGTTTATATCAACTTGTGTTTATATGTTGCACATTTTAAGGGGGAGTTTTAATTTCTTTTGATTATGATACAAATAGGGGGAGAAAATATTTAAATCCTGGTATGTTTAATATTTTTGTTAGTTGTGACAGTAAAAAAAATAGGTTATTACAAAGGGCTTTAAAGCAGATTTTAATCATCATAAAAAAGGGGGAGATTATTGAACATACAAGGATATGATGCTTGAAGATTTTGATGATGATTCAAGAACAAAGGACTTGAAGTCTTGACATTTGTATTTACTTGTAATAACTTTGTTTTATCTTTTTGAGTCTGTAAAATTAGAGTCCAAGATAGTCAACACATAGTTCTTCCTCTGAAAGTTTATTTTTATCAAAATCACTCTATGATAATCAATTATCCTGCTTGAAATATATTTTCTGAAAAGCTTGCTGGAATGATCGATTATCTGGCTTGATAATCGATTATCCTAGTTGTTTTGGTTTTTGAAAACTTTGAAATAAATTATTATCTCAGAGGATAATCGATTATCCTGGACCAGTTTACTCCTCTCCAAAAGTGGCTCTGTGATAATCGATTATCACTTAAGATAATCGATTATCTATGTCTGTTATGATTTTTGAATTTCGAATTTGGACCTATTTTTTGTTGAACATACAAGGATATGAATGTTGAACATACAAGGATATGAAGCTTGTAGATTTTGATGATGATTCAAGAATAAAGGACTTAAAGATTAGAAGACTTGTAATGTTATGTAATAACTCTATTTTTATGTTTTTGAGTCTGTAATATTAGAGTCCAAGATAGCCAGTACATAGACCACTCTTTAAAAGCTCTAAAAACTCATTTTTATCAAAAATACGCTGGAATAATCGATCAAAAATACGCTGGAATAACCATTTTCAGCATTTGCTCTCTAGAATAATCGATTAAATGGCCTGTTAATCGATTAACTGGGCTGTTAATCGATTAAATGACCTGTTAATCGATTAACTGGTGCTGTTTTTGCTCCTCTATGAGAATGGCTCTGGAATAATCGATTAACACTTGAGATAATCGATTATTTGGGTCTGATATGTGTTTTGAAATTCAAAATTGGACCAAGTTTCGAAAAACCTATTCCCAATTCATTCAATTTCGAAAATCCCCAATTCCCAAACCCTAATCTCTCTACTTAAGGTTCTCTAAGGCTCTCTGCAAATTGAACAACCTTTTTCATACAAAAGTTAAGAGCTGTGACTGCTAGAGAACTGTTTGTAGCGAAGAAAAAGGGGCTTTTGGAAACCTAGTGTGGGCTAGAAGCGATAAGAATCACTGAGTGGGTTTCTTGGTGGATTGTGTGCTATGCTGTCTCTAGGGAAAGTTGTTCTTCATCCTTTGTCGACTCAAAGGAGGTGTTCATATCTTGTGTGAATCAAGAGAGGTGTATTCTTTACCTTATCTTTTCATTTGTTATCTGTTTGTAAAATTGTTATTATAGTGACAGCGTTAATCCTCTGTTTGAGTGATTAGCAACTAGACGTAGGATCTTTTGATCCAAACCAGTATAAATCAACTGTGTAATCTTCTATCCCTTCTCTATTTACTTTACACAACATTTTAATCGATGAAATTTGTGGAAAATTTTAAAACCCTAATTTTTGTTTAAGAAACCAATTCATCCCCCTCTTGGTTTTTGTCCGTAAACGCAAACATTCCGCTGCGTGATTCTAATAAGTGGTATCAGAGCTTGCTTTGATAGTCATTCAATTTTCGAAAATGGCCAGACAAAATTAAATGTTTGCCGAGGGTGCTTCTATCAATAGACCCCCACTTTTTGTGGGGCAAAATTATCCTTTCTGGAAAGTTAGAATGCAAATATTTTTAGAGTCTGTTGATAGAGGTGTTTGGGACGCAATTTTAAACGGACCTTTTATTCCAAAAATTTCTGAAAACGGAGAAGAGGTACCAAAACCCTTTTCTAGATGGACGGCTGAAGAAAATAGAAAAGCCCAATATGATGTTAGGGCTAGAAATATAATTTCATCTGCTTGAACCTTTGATGAGTTTTACAGGATATCAGTTTGTAAGAATGCTCAAGAAATGTGAGAAATGCTAAGAGTAACCCATGAAGGTACCGATGACGTTAAAAGAACAAGAAAGAACTCATTGATTCAAGAGTATGAGATGTTCCGGATGCAACAAGGGGAAACGATTTTTGACGTTCAAAAGCGTTTCACACATATTGTGAACCATCTCATTGGGTTAGGTAAAATTTTTGATATTGATGAGTTAAATGTAAAAATTCTTAAATCTTTGGATAGGAAATGACAACCTAAAGTGATGGCCATCATGGAGTCACAAAATCTTGCTACAATGTCTATGGCGGCGCTCTTTGGAAAGTTGAGAGAACATGAATTTGAACTTGGAAGGCTAAATGATGAAGAAGGTCAACATCAAAAGAGGAACCTAGCCTTCAAATTTGAAATTTCCAAGAGTAAGAACAAGAAGGAGGAAGAAGACTCGGAAAATGAAGATGATGAAAATTTGAGTCTCATGATAAGGAAATTTACAAAGTTCATGAAAGCCAAAGGGAAGCAACCCTTCAAAGGTAAGGGAAAGGTAAGAGAAAGTACTTCCTTAAATATTAAATGTTATGGTTATGGTGAAACATGGCATGTAAAAACCGAATGCCCAAACAAGAAAAATGAAGATAATAAAGGCAAGAAATTCTTCAAGAAGAAAGCATACATTGCTTGGGAGGATAGTGACTTAAGTTCGGAGTCAAGTGATTCAGAAATTGAAGCAAACATTTGCTTCATGGCAAATGACAAAATCTCTTCCGACTTTGAGGTTAGTGATTCCGACTCTTCCTCAAGTGATGATGAAAATGACTTTGATGTTTTACAAAATGCATATGAAGAATTTTTTAATGCTTTTAAGAACTTGAAAAATGAGTATAAATCTGTGAAAAAGTGTTTGAACAAATCCGAAAAAGAGGTGGAGTCCTTAAAAACGAAAATTGTATGTTTAGAGGAAAAAGATAATAAGAATATAGCATGTGCATCATGTAAAGAGTTTGAACATGATATTGATATACTTAGCCATTTGCTTGATAAAGCTAAGAAGGAAATAAGTGATAATTATAAGGATAAAGCTATTGTTCAAAATAGAGAAAATTGTCATGTTCCATTGAAAAAGCCTAAAATTAGAAATAGAAGAGTATGGGTTGAAAAAGGAACTAAAACTTCAAAAGTTAGAAATATATCATATTCAACGATTACATCTAATGCATGCTTTTATTGTATGAAACATGGTCATACTTCAAATAGATGTAGAATTAAGCATTTTGGTGTTCCTAAAGGAAAATATATTTGTGTTCCTATAGTTAAATGTTTTGATTGTCTCTAACCCCAAGGACCCAAAAGTTTTGGGGACCTAAGATTACTATGTTCTTGTTTTGTAGGAAACTTCCAAATCCAAGAAGTCTATGTGGTATCTTGATAGTGGATGCTCAAAACATATGACCGAAGACAAAACAAAATTTGTGAGTTTCAAAGCTAAAGAACAAGGATATGTAACCTATGGGGACAACAACAAAGGAAAAACACTTGGAATCGGAAACATTGGTGGTGTAAATACTTTGGAGATAAAGGATGTGCTTCTTGTTGGTGGGCTAAAGCATAATCTCCTTAGTAGTATAAGTCAACTTTGTGAAAAAGGATGCAAGGTAATTTTTGAAAGTAAATTTTGCACCATTCATTTAGTAAATTCTGAAAATGTAGCATTGAAAGGCATTACGCATAATAATATCTATTTGATTGATTTGGATTGTGTACATAACACTAGTATAACATGTTTAGTTGCTAAGGAAGAAAACCCATGATTATGGCATAAGAGAGCGGCTCATATAAACATGCATCAATTAAACAAACTTATATCAAAGGACTTAGTTGTTGGTTTGCCTAAGTTAAAATTTGAAAAAGATAGATTATGTGATGCATGTCAAAAAGGTAAACAAGTGAAATTATCCTTTAAATCTAAGAATGTTATTTCCACATCAAAACCTTTAGAACTATTACACTTAGATTTATTTGGTCTATCTAGGATAAAAAGTTTTGGTGGAAATTATTATGCTCTTGTGATTGTTGATGATTTTTCTAGATATACTTGGACATTTTTCTTAACATTAAAAAGTGAAGCTTTTAAGGTCTTTAGGAAGTTTGCCAAGCAAATCCAAAATGAGAAAGACTTAAGAATTAAGGTGTTAAGAAGTGACCATGGTGGAGAGTTTTAAAATGAATGGTTTGAAAATTATTGTGAGGAAAATGGTATTTTGCATAATGTTTCTGCACCTACGACTCCCCAACAAAATGGTGTAGTAGAAAGGAAAAATAGGTCACTAGAGGAACTTGCTAGAACAATGCTAAATGAATCAAATGTTCCTAAGTATTTTTGGGCTGATGCTGTAAGTACTGCATGTTATGTATTGAATAGGATGCTTATTAGGCCAATTATAAAATTAACTCCTTATGAGCTGTTAAATGGTAGAAAGCCTAATGTTGATCATTTAAAAATATTTGGATGTAAATGCTTTGTTTTAAATAATGGAAAAGATAACTTAGGAAAATTTGAGTCAAAAGCTGATGAAGGCATTTTCTTAGGTTATTCATTAACTAGCAAAGCATATAGAGTGTTCAATAGAAGAACTTTAAATGTTGAAGAATCTGTACATCTCACCTTTGATGAAATTGTAGACCTTGGGGGAAATCCTCTTGAGTCAAATAAAGAATTTGCAGGTGATGATGAGTACATAAGAGAGGCTCTAGAAGAAATGTACTTGAATGAGAATGAGTCATCTCAACCAACTGAATTAGCAAAACAATGACAATCACTAAGAGGACTTTCAATGGACAATATAATTGGTGATATCTCAAAAGGTGAAGAACTAGAAATATGACAAATTTTTGTATGTCTGTAGCTTTTGTTTCACAGATAGAACCCAAAAGTTTTGAAGAAGCTCTTAAAGATGATCAATGGTGCATAACAATGCAAGAAGAAATTAATCAATTTGAAAGGAATCAAGTCTGGGAATTAATTCCAAGAGAAGAATCTCATCAAGTAATTGGAACAAAATGGGTATTTAGAAACAAACTTGATGAAGATGGAAATATAACAAAGAACAAAGCCAGACTTGTTGTTAAAGGTTATTGTCAACGGTATTGATTATGATGAAACTTATGCTCCTGTTGCCAGGTTAGAGGCTATACGCCTACTTCTTGCTTATTCCTCATTGATGAAATTTAAATTATATCAAATGGATGTTAAAAGTGCATTCTTAAATGGGTTTATCAAATAAGAAGTATATGTGGAACAACCCCCTGGATTTGAAGATTTTAAATATCCCAATCATATTTTTAAATTGAAGAAAGCCTTATATGGTTTGAAACAAGCTCCTAGGTCTTGGTATGAAAGATTAAGTAGTTTTCTAACTTCAAATGACTTTTCTAGAGGAAAAATTGATTCCACCTTGTTTATTAAGAAAGTTAATGAACATATCTTATTAATTCAAGTATATATTGATGATATCTTTTTTGGATCAACTGATAATTCCTTGTGTGTAGAATTTGCTAAGATAATGCCGGGTGAATTTGAAATGTCAATGATGGGAGAATTAAAATTCTTTCTTGGACTTCAAATTAAACAACTTAAAGATAACATTTTTGTGTCTCAAACCAAATACTACAAAGAGATTCTCAAGAAATTTGGAATGGACACTTCAAAGGAAGCTAACACACCCATGGGAACATCATGCTATTTAGACAAGGATGAATTAGGTTTGGAAATAAATCAATCTATATATAGAGGTATGATAGGTTCACTATTATACTTAACTGCAAGTAGACTTGATATTATGCATTCTGTTTGTGTCTGCTAGATTTCAAGAATGTCCAAAAGAATCTCATTTAACTGCACTAAAATGAATCTTCAAATATTTAAAAGCAACTACAGGATTTGGATTATGGTATTCATCTGAAGCTTCTCCTAGTTTAATAGGATATTCTGATGCTGATTATGATGGATGTAAGATTGATAGAAAGAGTACTAGTGGAACATGTCATATGTTAGGATCATCCTTAGTGTCTTGGCATTCTAAGAAAAAAGCATGTGTTGTTTTGTCCACAACTGAAGCTGAATATATTGCAGCTGGTAATTGCTGTGCACAAATCCTATAGATGAAGAACAACTAGAAGATTATAATATTTTTCTAGATAATATTCCTTTGATGTGTGATAATACAAGTGCAATCAATCTTACTAAAAATCCAGTAATGCACCCTAGAACTAAGCATATAGAGATTAGACATCATTTCTTAAGAGATCATATTAGTAAGGGTGTTGATACAAAGCATCAATTAGCATATATTTTTACTAAACCTCTTCCCAAAGATAGATTCTATGATCTTAGAAGAGACTTAGGAATATTAGAAATAGCCTAAATTCTGCTTAATTGATCAATTTTTGCATTTTGTACTATAATAATCGATTATATATGGATTTAATCGATTATCATGTGTCTAAACCTTAAAAATTTGATGATCTCTCTAGAATAATCGATTATTTTGGGAAATAATCGATTATCTGCACCAAAATGACCAAAATTAGAAGTTTCTCTCTGGAATAATCAATTATTTGAAGCTATAATCGATTATTTGCCAATTTAATCGATTAACAGCATCAATTAATCGATTATTCTATTCAGTTGAAGCTTTAATCAATTAACAACAACTTTAATCGATTATCCTGGAACATTTTTGATAAACTAGCTATTTGGAACGGCTATTTTGGCACTCATTCTCCCAAATCTAGCCGTTTATGATCGTTATACTTGTTCTCTATATATAGGAAAGCTTCATTTCACATCTACACACCTCCAAACCTTGAATCAAAGCATTCCACAATCATTCAAGCTCTCCTTTGTCTCCTAAAACCCTTATTCTTCTCCAAAACTTGTCCAAATTCTCTTGTTTTCTTTCATTCTAATCTTGATGGCTTCCTCATCACATGCTAAGATCCCCACAAGAAGAAGATCTGCTCCTGCTTCTCATCCACGTCCAAATTCTATTGAAGGTTGGATCTCCGATGATGAAGGCAAACAAGAATTTCTGACCTTCTAGAAAGAAAGGGGTATCATCACTCCAAAATATATTATTGGTGATCAATTCATCAATAGGGACTTTAATTTTCCAAATCTTCTCGAGCTACAAGGTGTCCTCCCATTCATCCAAATGCAAGGTACTTACTACCCTGATTTAGTTAGGGTATTCTATTCTCGTTTTAAATTTAGAGATCATGTAGCCACTTCTCGAGTCAAGGGTGTGACTATCATCCTTGATGATGATATATGGGAAAATGTTGCCCACTTTACTATAAGAGAAAATGCTATCAATATTTTTGCGGAGTTAGAAGATTTTGATAGAATTATGGCTTACCGCTCATTTCTCTGAAATCCCTCCATGGAAATTGGGCGACTTCTATTGGTCGGCCCATTAAAGAAGGAAGAACGCATGTTGTTGCATCTCATTGTCTGGATTTTATGTCCCCGGGCAACCAACCATGCCCAATGATCATCTATTGATCTTCGCATTATTCATGTCATCATGAATAATGAGCCAATAGACTGGGGTAGTCTTGTCAATATGACAATGCTTAAAGCTAAGCGTCATCCAACTTTTAAAATTCCATATGCTCTTCTTATCTCTCGTATCTTAGAATACAAAGGAGTAAATGTTGAAGGAGAGCAAACGGTCAGGACTATAAATTCAAATAGAATTCTTGATAGCACGCTAACTCAGCTTCAAATGGTGCGTGTAAATGGAATTTATGTTCACAAAGATGACGCTCCCAACATGGCTCAAGATAATCAAGACTCTGATGAAGAGATGCCTACTGCTGACATTCCTGCAGAAAATATTCATACCGCTGGAACATCATTGTAGACCCCAAATCTTGCCCGGCCTCATAATAAAGACAAGAAGACATTCTATTCGAAGATGGATGAAGCCTAAGAAGCCACTGGGAGAGACTATTAGGCCCCATACTAGGATAGGAGGGATTTTTGGCACAAAAATAAGGATTCTCGCCTTTTAAAGTCAAGACCGCCGTCTCGGATTCGAGACCGCCGTCTTGCCTTGCACAAATGGCGAGACCGCCGTCTCGTTTGGCGAGATGACCGTCTCGACCTTGTTAGATGAGACGGCCCGTCTCGACCTGACAGGCGCGAATCCCTATAAATAGGAGCGTCATTCCCCTCATTTCCCACAATTCTTCCATTCTCTCTCTAGACTTTTCTTCAAATTCTCTTTCTAGAACCCCTCCGAAGCATTTCCGGAGTTTCTGATAGTTTTCTAGAGTGTTTTATAGCGTTTTCGAGAGATTCCGACGCTGTTAAGAGTGAAGGGCTGCCAAAAAGCACCCTAATTTTAAAGAATTAATAGAAAGCTTGCCTCGGAGGTTTCTATACCCTCTCTCTCTCTACTTTACCGCTTTAATTTTAATTATGCAATAGATATTAAGGCCATGTAGTCATAATCTTAAATTCCGCAAAATAAAGGGTAAAAGCGTATTTTCACCGGTTTATTCATTTAAAGTAGATGGCCTATCATAGGGAACCCGAAAGGGGCATCGTAAAGGAACTAACACTTCATTTACACGTAACTAACTCCCTTACCCAACTCTGGTTCTAATGACCAAAGTTGGTTTTTCGAAAACCAACGCCTTTTAACCCCTTTTCTGATGTATCCGGTAAAAACATCGGTGGCGACTCCAGAAGAACCCTTCAAAATTAGCCCTTGGATTAGCCCGGTTATCGGACAATCCAAGAGCGCCTTTTCGAAAACCTCACCCCTAGGTTCAGCCCGGTTATCGGACAACCTAAAGGCGTTGTAACCACACCAATAAAAACACGAAAATTGGAAAGTCGGAACCATCGCGTCGCTCCGACCGCCTCGTTTTGACGGCGGCGACAATCATCTACTCATCCTACATCCCGTCCATCAATGGAAGATATGCTCTTTGATATGAATCAAAGAATGCAAGAATTCGTCACTATCTATCAAGAACGGCATCAGGAAATCATTCGCCGTATTTCGGATGTAGATGATAGGGTTTGTAACTTAGAAGATAGATTTGATGCCCAATTTAACAGTGATGAAAGTGAAGAGTTTTAATCTCTTCAACATATCTTCTTGTTTGTAATTACTTTAATTTATGGAATAAAATTGGTATTTTTGCTTTGTTTGAGGGGGAGCTTTCTCTATATTATGCACTTATTGAGGGGGAGTTTTTCATTTTTTTATCATAATCAAAATAGGGGGAGAAATTATTTAAAGCCTTTTATGTTTATTAAATTTAAATGTTGTCTGGTATGTTTAATGTTTTTGTTAGCTGTGACAGAAAAAACAGGTTATTACAAAGGGCTTGAAAGGAAATTTTGATCATCATCAAAAAGGGGAAGATTGTTGAACATACAAGGATATGAATGTTGAACATACAAGGATATGAAGCTTGTAGATTTTGATGATGATTCAAGAATAAAGGACTTAAAGATTAGAAGACTTGTAATGTTATGTAATAACTCTGTTTGTATGTTTTTGAGTATGTAATATTAGAGTCCAAGATAGCCAGCATATAGACCACTCTTTAAAAGCTCTAAAAACTCATTTTTATCAAAAATACACTAGAATAATCGATTAAATGGCAGGATAATCGATTATTACAGAAAGAAAACCATTTTCAGCATTTGCTCTCTGGAATAATCGATTAAATGACTTGTTAATCAATTAACTGGGCTGTTAATCGATTAAATGGCTTGTTAATCAATTAACTGGTGTTGTTTTTGCTCCTCTGTGAGAATGGCTCTGGAATAATCGATTAACACTTGAGATAATTGATTATTTGGGTGTGATATGTGTTTTGAAATTCAAAATTGGACCAAGTTTCGAAAACCCTATTCCCAATTTATTCAATTTCGAAAATCCCCAATTCCCAATTCATTCAATTTCGAAAATCCCCATTTCCCAAACCCTAATCTCTCTACTTAAGGTTCTCTAAGACTCTCTGCAAATTGAACAACCTTTTTTCATACAAAAGTTAAGAGTTGTGACTCCTAGAGAACTGTTTGTAGGGAAGAAAAAGGGGCTTTTGGAAACCTAGTGTGGGCTAGAAGCGATAATAATCACTGAGTGGATTTCTTGGTAGATTGTGTGCTGTGCCGTCTCTAGGGAAAATTGTTCTTCATCCTTTGTGGACTCAAAGGAGGTGTTCATCTCTTGTGTGACTCAAGAGAGGTGTATTCTTTACCTTATCTTTTCATTTGTTATCTGTTTGTAAAACTATGATTATAGTGACAACATTAATCCTCTGTTTGAGTGATTAGCAACTGAACGTAGGGTCTTTTGATCCGAACCAGTATAAATCAACTGTATAATCTTCTATCCCTTCTCTATTTACTTTTCACAGCATTTTAATCGGTGAAATTTGGGGAAAATTTTAAAACACTAATTTTTGTTTAAGAAACCAATTCACCTCCCTCTTGGTTTTTGTCTGTAAATGCAAACACTCCGCTGCACGATTCTAACATTTTCGATGCACATGTTTCCAATACTCCTATTTTCCAAAACTTCTATTCCCCAGACCCTAAATCTCTCTACATAAGGTTCTCTAAGGCTCTCTGAACAAATAACTTTTTTCATACAAAATTTAAGAGATGTGATTGCTAGAGAACTTTGTGTAGGGAAGAAAAAGGGGCTTTGGAAACCTAGTGTGAGCTAGAAGCAATAAGAATCACTGAGTAGGACTCTTGGTGGATTGTGTGTTGTGCCGTCTCTAGGAAATGCTATTGTTCATTCTTTATGGATTCAAAGGAGGTGCTCATCTCTTGTGTGACTCAGGAGAGTTGTTTTCTAATCTTTATCTTTGTATTTGTAATTTGTTTGAACTGTGATTATAGTGACAACGTTAATCCTCTTTTAGAGTGATTAGCAACTGGACGTAGGGTCTTTTGATCCGAACCAGTATAAAATACTTGTGTAATCTTCTTATCCTTTCTCTCTTTACTTTACAAGTATTTTAATAAGTGAAATTTGGGAAAAATTTCAAAACCCTAATTTTTATAATAAACCAATTCACTCCCCCTCTTGGTTTTGTCCGCAATCGCAAACATTTCGCTGCGTGCAAGTTCTAACAAAGAGTAGTAGCATTAAAAATTAAATATAATGTCAGATTTATATCAAGTTTTAGTAGTTATAGACCAAAAAATATGTCAAATATTACAATGCAAACAGGGAAATTGTTTAAGCAAATTTAAATATATGATTAAAAAGAGCATTACTAATCGTCATTGGAAGATAGTTCAACTATTTCAACATCATCATCATCATCATCATCATCATCGTCATCACTTCCTTCGTTTTCCATTTCTGTGTCATCTTGGTCTTGTTGTAACATGGATAGAATAGACGAAACTTGATCATCTAAACCATCAAATCTGGAGCAATAATATTCATGTTTGTCCTATTGCCAAAGATGTATCTTATCCAGTTTTTGTAACATTATTCAAAGGCAGTGAAATTACTCCTAGTGGAGGATGCATGAATATCAACATTTATGGGTTTTACTCCTTCATCGACAAATTCTTCCTCATCCTTGAAGAACCAACCATCATCTCTCTTAACCAATCCAATATGGTGAAGAGCATATTTGCCTATTGCATTTGAATGACTCATGATGGTAAATGACTCTCCATCCACATTTACACCAACATACTTAAAACTTTTGACAGAAACACAGAGTAAGGTAATGGATACAAAGGTAGTCTATATGATTTCCTCATGTTATCACTAACAACAACAGGCCAGTCAACCTGAAATCTTGATTTGAGAGTATGTATAATGTACATATCCTCAAGGTTAACTGAGCATGATTGCTCCCCCTAGCAACAAGAATCCAAGTTGTCACAAAAGCTAACATTCTTTCATCCTTCTTCATACCACTAGTTTTATAAATGGAATAATTCCTGGCAGTATTTGGATTCCTAAGACAAGATCTAAACACAACTACTTATTGAAGTTTTCAAAACCACCAGTTACATTTTCTCCTCCTATTCTAAAACCTGCAACATTTTTCCATATTTCTTCATCTAAAATTATGTCTACCCATTTAACTTTAAACTGAATGACTCCATTTATGGTTCTTAAGTTGCATTAGAAAACATTGATCAAATCAGGGTAAAATACCCCATTCATCTCAGTGAACTTCTCTAGTCCTTGATATACTAGTAAATCTTGAAATAAAAATCCATTTTGTCTAAAGAAAGAGATAGAGAGATACTTATGGGTAATCAATCTTCTTTCCTTCCAGTGAATGAGAAACTCTTCTCTCTATTCATCATCACTAACCCAACCTTCTACAGAAGCGGGTATAGGTGGTCTCTTGGAAGCAGTCCTCTTCATTCTCTTGGGTTTTGTAGTGGAAGCCATTTGATTTGACTAAGAAGGTGAAAAGATGGAAGAAAAAAAGTGATAAGAGCAATTGTGGACGAAATAGAAGTTAGGGTTTCGAATGAGGAGACTTGAGGATGATCGACAGAGTGAGAAGATGGAGTTAGTAAAGTGAGATATGTAGATGATTTTAATTGAATTAATTTTGTACTTTAAATAATCAATTATATAAGTGGATAATCGATAAATAGCGCATGCTTTAGAGTCTGAAGAAGATTAATTAATCAATTATGTAATCTGATAATCGATTATCAGCTCATCATATAAAATCCTGAACGATCCAATTTAATCAATTATTTTTATTTTTTACCGATTATTTTAACATCCTAGAGGTAATCTAATCGATTGTGTCAAATATTAATCAATTATTTCTATCAAATTTTATGCAGACCAGTTTTTAATCGAGAGGAATTTATATGTAGGGTGCCTAATTCATTTCTAATAGTATAAAATCTTTCCCTAGGCAATGGTTTAGTAAAGATATATGTTAGTTGTTGATTTGTATTAATATATTCAATTTTATAATTGTTAGAAATGTAGGTTGATTAGTAATACAGATTATCTATTTCAAAGGTTTTGAATTCTGATCACTTCTTGAACCAAGAAAAATAAGCAATTCAATGTAAGACACAAGAGAGTAAAGGTTTAGAGAAAGACAACCAAGATTTATACTGGTTCACCTAAACCACAAGGCTACGTCTAGTTCTTAGTCAAATTCCAGCTGGGTTCTACTAGATTAAATGTATTACAAATTACAATTCTGAATCACACAACACCTAATCTACCACAAAAACCAAATTCCGGTTCTTGTTCAAACCTATAACCAAATTTTAGTCACAGAACCCGTGCCCAACAATTCCAGACACCAACAATTCAGTAAAGAATTAAAGAAATCAAAAAGGAAGAAATTAGAACAATCAAACCCGATTTATGCAGCTCCTGTAGTATGAGTTTCTTCACAAAAAGAAAGCAAAAATGCTTCAAGAAAGAACTTTGTAAAACTCCACAAAACTGGCGCGATTCTTTCTTGAAAAACTCTCTTATGATTGCTTGATCGATTGTTAAAAGATGGTATTTAAAAGACTGAAGCAATCCTCTTTATATAGAGTTGTTTTTCAATTGTTGGTTTAATTAATCGGTTAAAACTTTCTTTTAATCGATTATTAAATCTTGATTAATCGATTAATTCTTCTTTTAATCGGTTAAAATGTGCTTAATCATTTTTCAGATTTATTTTAATTGATGCGATGATTATTCAATTAAAATAGTTAAACAAAAATTCTCTAAGTTGTTTTAATCGATGAATTTGCATTTTAATTGATTATAATTTTGCCAAATATTTTCTCAAAACTTCATAAGTGATTTTAACTTATAAAAGCTTTGTTTTAATTGATTAAAACGGTTAACAAAAATTCCTTAAGTTGTTTTAATCGATTAATTCGATGTTACACCCATTAAAATTCTGGTATAACACTTTTCAAAACATCTCAAGTGATTTTAATCGATTATTTCGAAGTTACATCGATTAAAATACTGACAGAATACTTTTCAAAACATTTCAAGTGATTTTAATTGATTAATTTGAAGTTACATCGATAAAAATACTAACAGAACACTTTTCAAAACATTTGAAGTGATTTAAATCGATTAATTAAAAGTTATATCAGTTAAAATAGTGACAGAAGATTTTCAAATACTCTTTTAGTGAAAATAATCGATTAATTCGAGTGTGTATCGATTAAAACAGTTCCAATGAATGTTTTAAATGGTTTTAATCGATTATTTCGAAAACATATCAGCTTAAAATTCTGTTATGAATGTTCCTAGCTCATTTTAATCGATTAACCTTATATATTATTAGTTAAAACTATTTCTTCAGAACAATTTAATCAATTACATTGATTTTTAATAGATTAAAATATTTTTAGAGGCATTTTCAAATTCTTTTAAATGATCAAACCTCATGCAACAGAGAGAGATGAATGAATACCTATTAATATTGATGATGACTCACTAAATACTTTACCTTTAAACCCCAATAGCCTATGACTTCATTAAATCCACAAGATCTTCATTCTATCATAAAGTTCAATAAGATCTTCATCACTTTCAACAATCCCCTTTAATTATATGATCCCTGATTAAATGATGTCATAATTTCTATATGTTTTGTTCTAGAATGCATAATTGGATTTTTGGTTAGATTTACGACACTAGTGCTATTACATTTCAAAGGAATATGTTCTAAATGTATACCATAATATTCTAAGTGATTCTTGATCCAAATTGATTGAGCACAACTACCTGCAACTATGTATTGAACTTCAGTAGTGGACAATGCAACACATGCTTGTTTCTTAGAATTACCATGATACTAAAGAATATCCCAGCAAGTGACAGGTTCCATTAGTACTCTTCCTATCTATTTTGCATCTCCCAAAATTTGAATCACTATAACCTATTAAAACAAGTTCAATTCCTCTAGGATACCATAGTCCAAGATTTATAGTACCTTTTAAGTATTTCAAAATTATTTTTACAGCAACTAAATGAGACTCCTTAGGAGAAGATTGAAATCGTGCACAAACACACACTATGCATGATGATGATAGAAGATCTTGAAGATTTGATGAAGTCAAAGGATTTATGGGATAAGGGATGTAGTGTTTAGTGAGTCTGCATCAATATTAAATAGGTATAATCATCTATCCATTTCTACTGAATGAGGTTCTATCATTTGAAAAGGATAAAAATGCCTCTAAACTTTTTAATCTGTTAAAAATCCTTTTAATCGGTTAATATGTTCTTAAGTCTTAGATTTAACTGATATATTTAAAGATTAATCGATTAAAATTAGCTAAAAATACTTCTTACACATTTTTAATTGATGTATTTTCAAAATAATCGATTAAAACCAATTAAAGAATGTATTGCCGCTATTTTAATTAATACATATTCGAATTAATCAATTATTTTCAGTAAAGAAGTTTTGGAAAACCTTCTTCCAAGTATTTTAACTAATACATTTTCGAATTAATCGATTAAAAACACTTAAGAAAGTTTTAGAAAAAAATTTGTCAGTATTTTAATCGATGTAACTTCAAATTAATCGATTAAAAAATGTTTTAATCGATTAAAAATGTTTTAATCGATTAAACCAAGTTTTTATTAGTTAAAAACACTTAAGAAGCTTTAAAAAATGTTTTGTTAGTTTTTTTAATCGATTAAAATCATCGAAGAATTTGAGTAACCATTTTAATCGATTAAACTGCGTTGTTATCAGTTAAAATATTTATGGTAAGTGTTGAAGAACATTTTAATTGATTAAGTGGTATTTTCATCAATTAAAACTGTTAGAATCAAGATTTTTTAATCGATTAAAAGACGAATTAATTGATTAATTAAACCAGTTTGTTAGAAAAATCTCTATATAAATAAATTTGCTTCAATGTTTTAAACACACACCTTTTAGAAATCATTCAAGTAATCAATAAAGATCTTTTCAAGAGAGAAGCATGTTATTTTTAGTAGGAATTTTCAATGTTCTTTCTTGAAGCATTTTTGTGCTCTTGCTTGTGAAGAAACTCAATCTGCAGTGGGATTTCTGCATTTACATAACCGAGTTTGATTGTTCTAGTTTCTTCATTCTTTCATTTCTATTTCAATTCTGTACTGTCTGGTGTCTGGAAGATTGGACATTGGTTCTACAACCGGAACTTGGTTGCAGGTTGGGTTCAAAAAATGGAATTTGGTTCTTGGTGCAGGTTGGGTGTTTTGTAATTCGGTTCTGTAATCAATACACTTTCAATCTAATGGAACTCAACTGGAATTTAGTTGAGAACTGGACGTAGCCTAGTGATTTGGGTGAACCAGTATAATTCTTGGTTTTTCTTTTCCTCTTCCATTACTTTCTTTAATTCAACTTGAACCTTATTCAATTCTGTTTGATTTTCTTGGTTTAATACTTGACCAGATTTCTTAATCTTTGAAATTGTTAATCTTTATCTGTAAATTGTGAAAATGTTTGGAAAGATCAATTCACCCTCCTCTTGATCTCAGCCTATGAATCTAACAAATGGTATCGGAGCAGGGTCTTGAAAGTTACTCAAGAATTTCGGTCCTTAAATTTTTTTTTCAATGGCCAAAAACAAATTATGTTTTTCTGAAGGAGATTCTATCAATAGACCTCTACTATTTTGTGGTACAGATTATCAAATTTGGAAGATTAGAATGGAGATCTTTATTGAATCCATTGATAGGAATATTTCGAATATAATTGAAAAAGGTCCTCTTACCACTGATAAAGATTGGTCTGATTTGAATATGATGAAAAGAGAAAAATTGAAAATGATTGTACTGCAAAGAACATTATTACATCTGCTCTTAACATGGATGGATTTTTTAGGGTATTTCAGTGTAAGTCTACTAAAGAAATGTGGGAAGTTCTTGAGGTGACCCATGAAGGAACACCTGATGTAAAGAGAGCTAGAAAGCTCACCCTCATCAGAGAATATGAGTTGTTCAAGATGCAATATGAAGAAAGTATCGTAGATGTGTAGAAGCATTTTACTCACATCATCAATCACTTAATGGGTCTTGGTAAGATTTTTTATAAAGAAGAATTAAATATCAAAGTGTTAAAATGTCTTGACAGGTCATGGCAGCCCAAGGTTATAACAATATCAGAAACAAAGGATCTATCCATCATGAGCACAACCTCTTTATTTGAAAAACTTAGAGAGCATGAAATGGAGATAAAAAGATTCAATGAGCAGGAAGTCTCAGAAAAGAAAGGAAAAAGCATAGCACTCAAAGTAGAAGATGAAGAAGAAGAAACAAAAGAAGAAAGTGAGAATCTTGTCTGTTGGTCAAGAAATTCAACAGATTTCTCAAAAAGAAAATTAAAGACAAATTTGGATTAAAAAGGTATTGTCGCCACTGTCAAAAGAGGCGGTCGAAGCGACGCAGTGGTTTTCATTGACTCGCGCTTTTTAAAGATGGTCAACATTCTTAAGATGTTCGATAACTGAATTGATCTTAAGAATGAGGTTTTTTGAAAAGAGGTTCTATGGAGTCGCCACCAGTGTTTTAACGTTAAACACTGAAAAGGGTAAAAAGGCAGTGGTTTTTAGATAAAAACCAAATTTGGTCATTATAACTAGAGTCGGGTAAGGGAGTTAGTTACGTGTGGGGAAGGTGTTAGCACCCCACAACGCCCCTTTCGGGTTCCCTATGATGAACTAGCTTATGAAATAAAAACTAAAAAATTACGTTTTTATCCTTATTTATTTGTTTTGCTTATAAAAAAATAAATATCTACATGACTCTAATACTTAATATGCATATAAAGAAAGCAATAAAGAAAGCGATAAAAGAGAGTATGTTGAAGAAACCTCTTAGGCAAGCTTTGTATTAATTTCTCAAGTATGAGGTAGCTTTTTTGGCTATCCCCTCTCTTTACAGCAATGCTCACTCTTCTATTGACAGAAAGACTCTAAAGAGTGTATGAAAAGAACACTCGAACTCTGGAAATGCTTCAGAGAGGTTTAAGAAGAGTATAGGAGGATTAATTTTTGGTGAAAGTTGTTCTAAATGAGGAAGAGGAGACCCCTATTTATAGGAATTCGTGCTTGTCAGACTGGGACGACCGTCTTGACCCTTGTCAGGCGAGATGACCATCTCACCAGTCAGGACGACCGTCTTGCCACTTTGGAGTCGAGACGACCGTCTTGCCAAGTGGCGAGATGGTGGTCTCATCTTATAAGTGGCAAGACAGCCGTCTCGCCAAACGAGATGACAGTCTGGCCAATTGGGACGGCTCTCTCGGGCTTCTAGGTAGGATTTCTCTTATTTTTTCTTATTTTCTGTATACAGGAAGCCCTACTATCCTAATTATGGAACCGAAAGGCTTTGCCTATCTTTTAATGGAGGTCTTCTGGCTTTATTGTGAGACCAGACAAGATTTGGGGTCTACAGCTACCCCCCCTTTACCTGACCAATTGACTATGGGTTGGTGTGCCATAAGGTCAATTGGTGGGTAAAGCAGTTAACCCTCTTGCCCGGTTGTCCTTCAGATACCCCTTTTGACGCGGTAGCTGACCCTTGGGACCAAGAATATCATTTGATGATGTCTTCGGGATGGTCCTTTCATGCGGTAATTGACCCCTTGATTTTGGTTTGATGCCTCAAGATGCTCCTTTGACACGATAGCTGACCCTTTGGCTGATGAAGATGTTCCTCTGGGATGCTCCTTTGAAGCGGTAGCTGACCCCTCGGGTGGTATGTGCGAAGCTTCAGGAAGCTCGGTAGCTGACCCTTTTGCTTTAGAGAACCTCAGGATGCTCCTTTGATGTGGTAGCTGACCCCTTTGTCTCGATTTGATGCCTTAGGATGCTCCTTTGAAGCGGTAGCTGACCCTTTGGCTGATATGTGGAACTCTATCTTCTGGATACCCCTTTGCTATGGTGGCTGATCCTTTTGATTGAGAAAAAGGGTGGCAACTTATTGCTCTAGCTCATGCGTCGACTCCATGGGGAGTGGTTGTATTCGAAGGTGGATTTTCTGTGTAGCCTTATAGCTTTATTGATTGTTGGGGATTTTTGATGACTGCCTCTTGAGTAGGTAGGAATCCACTGGGGATTTTGTTGATTCTAAACGATGCCTCTAAGTAGGCGGATATTCGCTTTGGGGATGTTGGCTCTTCTGTTAGTTAGCTTTGTCCATGCGTAGGCGGGCGACTTACTGAGGATGAGTCTTTTGAACGTTGCCTTTGCGATAGGCTTATTGGGGATAGGTTCCTTTCTCTCTTTTTGGTTGATCCACCAGGGACTTGGTTGACTTTCCGGTGGTCAAATTTTGGTTGCCTTCTGGGGAATGGAGTCTTGTCTCCTTGATTATGTTGGTGAAGGGCTTTTATGATTTATTCTCCCTTGGCTGGTGTGATGGAGAATGAATGTACTTAATGACTTGTAGTGTTGAGTCATGCAAAGTTTGTTTTTGTTTGCCTCTGAAGTAGGTGATAACCTGCTTGGGGGATTTTGAGCCTTTCCGTCGGCTTTTTCTTTTTTGATTTTGAAATGTTCTCGATTGATTTCGCCTTTTTCCGCGGTTTACTTTTTCTCGCGATTTTTGAAATTTAGCCTTTTCAGGACGATGCGTATGCCTTTTTATTTCTTAATCTTCTTTTATGTACGCTGGCTTTTTTAGGAGCGAATAGAGGTAGATAGCAAAAAAAAAATTTTATTTACATATATATTTTTTTTTTGGGTTTACAAAAAGATTACAAGTCCCTATTCTGGAGGCAGGTTTGATCCTGAGGCTGAAGAGGGTTCTGGTGGAGGGTACTGGCGGAGCATGTGCCTTTGGAATTCCTCCTGGATCCATATCATGGCGAGTATGTTTTGGTTGATTGCTTCTACGCTCTAGGCAAGTCCCTCTTGCCTCCAGCCGTAGCTCAAAGGTGTCTTGCCTTAGGGACATCTGGTCCATTTATTGGTGGAGGATCTGGGACTCATTGTCTATGTGCTGGTGGACGCTGGCGAAGTCGTCTCCGTACTACCGCCGCTGCTACTGCTGCTGGAACTCCAGGGGCATAGAGATTTCCTCTGACTCATCCAAATCCCGGATGTCGAGTATCATGGCGAGTGCTGGGTGGAGTACTACCTCGGATCCCTGCCTAATGAGCATGCCCATGTGTACGAGCATTGACCCACTAATAGGCTCGGGTCGGAGGGTCGAGGGTATATCTTCCCCGTTAGCACATCCCCATCATTCGGCCAAGGGGGTGATGGCGGGGGAGCTATCAGGATGGCTCCTGTAGGACAGCTCCCGAAATCCTTTAGTGCCCTCAAGAGAAAGTATCCTGGATTGCACCTATATCCATGGAGCATGCAGTGAAGGATGAAGAGGTCAGGTTGGGTGATCTTACCTTGACTCTCCTTCATTCTGTGTACCGTCCCTGCCAGTAACTTGTGGTAGATGCGGAGAGGTGGACTCAGGGGTGATCCCTTCATCTAGGCTAGCAGGATCTGTGACCTAGTGAGATCCTCCCAGATCTCATTGGTTGTGAGGGCAGCTGGCCTCTCACACAGAGCGCTCTGGTACTCTGGGGTCAAGGTGTCTGTTGGCTGGCTAAAGCCCATGACGACGTTAAACGCATCCAACGTCATCATTCTATAACCTCTATTCATGAAGTAGGAGACCGCCCTTGCCGGAGGGACACCCGGATACATAGTTGGCATGTCCACCAATGTCATAAAGGCGAGAAATTCTATGGTGGCCTCTCAAAAGATGCGGGTAGGAGGAGCTCCTAGGAGGAAGTCTCACTCGATACTATGGATGTAATTCCTTACATCCTCATCCCAACCAAACGTGGCTAGGATACCGAAGTCCAAACGAAGCATGGGGTGCCAGGTGTAGCTCCGGATGTTGTCGAGCCTGGCCTGATGCTAAGGTATGAGTTGAGCAGGGTTTGGTGGCACCTGCGGAGCCGGGGCGCCCCAGGTGGGTCCCGGACCACGCTTCCTAGGTCTGGAAGATTCTCTTTGATGCATTTTTGCTCAATCACACTTAGATATGCAAGAAGATGTAGGAGATGAAGGGAGAATGCTGGAATGAGGTGCCTAGAATTGCCCTGGACCGCGCCTTATATAGGCAAAAAAATGAAGTTTGGGACGACCGTCCGGGATTCGGGACAACCATCTCGTTCTAATGATAGCCCGGGACGACCATCTCGGATACTGACACGGTCATCTCGCCATTTGTGACCGGCGAGACGACCGTTTAGAAAATCGAGACAACCATCTCACCATTTGCGAACGGCGAGACAACCGTCTAGGAAATTGAGACGACCATCTTGCCAAATGAGACGACCATCTATGCATGCAATGTCTATGATATGCATCCTATAATATTAGTTTAGTTAACATTTTCAGAAAGATTAACTGATGTGTGTTTGACGATGAAGATTTTCTGTCGTCATGTCTAGCTGTATCGTTCTTACCATTTCAGATTTGCCATGATCGAAGAATAATTGTATTGAAGTGCTTTTTGCCATTTTAGTGTACTTCTCCCTTTCTTTAGGAATTTCAATCCTCCTATTGATTACTTTGTTTCCACATTGCCCGGTTAATCACTAGAATGGTGTAATGATAAGGGTCAAGAGAAAAGAAGGAAGAGGATAATTAATTCAAAAGTTTGTGTTTTAGAAGGGATTTTTCTTTGAAAAAGGTTTTTTGTAAGAATGACTAACCGAGGTTGGTGAGACTGTTTAGGCTAGTTTAAACAAATGTTTGTTTACGATGTTGCATCTTTAAGTGATTTGTTTTGTGGCGCTTATTATGACCGATCGACTTTCGTAGACCTCCCTTTGGGTTTTCAATCTAGGATGTTGTGCTTTGTCCCAACTTTTGTCTAGGCTTCCTTTTTATTTAGTTTTAGGGATTTTAGGGGACTTTATTTTGTAACCCTAATTTTTGCCTAGACTACCCTTTATTTTTGTTCAGGTTTGCTAGCGGGTTGACCCTAATTTTTGCGTAGCCCCTTTGTGGGTTTCCTACCAGGTAATTTTCCCTTTTCTCTTTTTTGGCCTTTGGCTTCTATGGGCTTCCCCCCCTTTTTTTCTTTTTGCACAACATTAGCGAAACATGGCTTTATTATGACGTGGTAAACCTTTCTTATGTTTCTAATCAACCAGTGATGGCTAATTTTACTTTTTGATGACAACGCCTTCTTGATTATTTGGACGCATTTTAAAAACGTTCGCTTAAACATGGTTATTGATGAGGTATAAACATGAATAACAAGAAAAGAAGCAAATAATAAGAATCACATTCTTTATGATTAAAAGGGAAATGTGTACCCTAAAAATGCCCGGGGGTCGGGCTTACCCCGGGGAGTAATCTCTAATAGTCATTGGGTTTACATTCCTTAAAATCGAAAGAAGGACACCTAATAACTAAAGTTGTTCTTGAAACTTGTACCCCTCTGCTTCGAAAGATCTGATTCAATGTTTAGAGGGGAGACTTTCCCTTTCTTCTTGTAGCTCGATCCTTTGTAGGGTCGTACCCTAGGCTGCGCTTCAAAGGATTGTCTTTAAAATCCAGTGGCTCCCTTATTCCTTGGGAATTTGTACCGAACCCTTGGCCTGGGCAGTATCCATACTTTAACATCATGTGGGCCACCTTCACATTACTAGGAAGTCTTTCAACATTGGCGATTTCAAGCGCTTGAAAGGAGGTTTCAAAGGCCTCTTCAGCTGCATCCACATAAGGTATAGTAGATGACTTGCTGATCAAGATGTCGTCTTCAGCTTGAATTGTGACCAGCTTGTCACCTACCACGAACTTGACTTTTTGGTGGAGCGTTGAAGGTAATGCCTTAGCATCATGAATCTAAGGTCTGCCGAGGAGACAATTGTATGCTAGAGTGATATCCATCACGTGGAAGTCCACATTGAAGATAGTGGGACCAATTTGAATTGGCAAGTTGATCTCTCCTACTACTTCGCGTCTTGATCCATCAAAGGTTCGAACAATGGTGTTGCTTGGGCGCATATGAGTTCCTTGTATCATCAATTTGTCAAGAATTCACTTGGGTAGTACATTCAAGGATGACCCATTGTCCACAAGAACTTTAGAGATGAGGTACCCCTTGCACTTTACAGAGATGTGCAAGGGCTTGTTGTGGCTCGACCCTTTAGGAGGGAGTTCTTCATCTGTGAAGGTTAGATGATCATTGGTAGTGATGCTACCAACGATCCCTTCAAACTTGTCTTGGGATATGGTATGCGACACATAGGCTTCGTTCAAGACCTTTAGCAGTGCAGTTCGATGTGGTTCCGAACTCATTATTAATGATAATAGAGTTATCTTCGCAAGCGTATGATTGAGTTGATCTATGATGGAGTACTCACTTTGCCTTATAAACTGGAGTAATTGGTCTCCTCCTTGGATTCCTTTTTATTTTTTCTTCGGTCTCTTTATTTTTAGGGGCGTCTTCTTGTGACTCCTTGGGGGAGTAGATCCGTCCGCTTCTAGTCATGCCCCCAATGCCGACTATATTGGAAATATCTTCATTTATTGCGTATTTCCATGGTACAACTTTATTCGATTCATAGAGGAAAGGATGAGGCATAAATAGGCGCAATGGCATCCTTGCCCCCTCTTTTCTATTGACTTTGATAACCAACAATTGAGGGTTATTGTCTCCTTTAGGTGGCTTAGTCGTTGGGGAGAGATTGATGATGAGTGGTTTCCTCTCCATTCTTCTGATTTACAGAAACACATCAGTTACCCTTTCCTTTTTATTATCTTATTAATTAAAAGTGAAGGAGAGATGTGTGAATGTATGCAACTTATGAATGCAGTAAACGGTCGTAATGATAAACAAAAGGGTATTTTTATTTATCAAAGAAAAGTGTACATTCCCTTATACCATGCTACGAAGCACGTTCTGACAGAAATGGAAAAGCCTAAAGAAACCCACAGGCGGGTTCTGATCCTTATTTAATTCCTCTTCGGCTTCTCGTACGTGGTGAGCGAGTGCTTTGGACTGTCGATGGACTGCCTGACTCATATCTTCATTGTACTTTTGAGCCTCTTTTATTTTTGCCTCTTGATGGATGACCAAGGCTCATAAGTTATCAAGCTTCTCGATGGCTTGGTCTTTCTCTTGTAGCACTTGGCCATACTGAGCTAACCCATCTCTTTCTTTGCAGCGTAACTTAGTAAGGCTTCTATTAAGTCTTTGGGTGGTCTCCCTCCCTTGATGTTTTTCAGACCGGGCCTTCGCAAGATCTTGTAGCATCATCTTGGTCGTCTGTGCTTGCTTTGCGTATTCTGTCTCAAGGTGTGCTAATTTGGCAGTCACTTCTTGGAGTTGATCATCCGGGTTGATTCTTGGAGCTTTGGATACTCAGATAACCTTCTCATTGAAGTCAACACATTTATCCTTGAGGCGCTCTATCTCCTGGTCCTTCTTCTTCCATTGCCTTTGCAGACCATCAATGGCAAGGATAGATTCTTGTTCCTTTTCCTCCAAGGCCCTTATTTGAGCTCCCATTATTTCTATCCTTTGGGTCAAGGCATCGACTTGAATTTGAAGCTCTTCGTTTGCTGATGATGTAATGGGTGGAGCGGATGGTTGTGGCATCCCTCTGCTTCTTCTCCATTCCTCGTAGTCACTGGAAACAGCCACTCGAGCTTTGCCTAGCTCTCTATCCCCCATGTAGACTGGTCTCTCCCATGCTCTCCGTATAGCAAGTGAGTTCGCAATGTTGCATGGGCCTCCGAAGAAACATAGTCCTCCGAGCTCTTCTCGTGACAGCGTGGTTTGGGTTCTCATGAGTTGTCTCATAGCCACCTTTGGGGAGTAAACTATGCAACCCCTGAGACCCAACAATGGTATGCTCGCATAGTCTCCACATTTGATGAGGATAGGACCGGGTCAGAACTAAGGACAAGCCTAAGATAGGTGGTTTATGTTCCAGTGTTCCAACTCGATTTTCCACTCCATGGCGTGACGATGGCGGAGAGGGATCTTTGAAAAACTCCTCAAAGGATCGGGGAATGATCCCATGTAACTTGAGGCATAGAAATGAGTGATGCCCCAAACATACAGCAACGAAGAGCAGCATCTGAGTGTTTTTCCTTGCTTATGATGACAGAACTCTACTGATAGCAAGGTGTCGGCAAGAAGTGCAGGCACGAGACTCTTCAAGTGTACATCCCAGGCAAAAAAGGCATCCATCACGGTGTGATCCACGGTGTCGGTATGGAAAGGGAACAGAAAGGTCCCAAACACAATTAGTTCTAGAGTCTTGTTGAAAGTAGACCAATCCCCTTTATCGGCCAAAAAGGATAAATGGTTTTCCAATAGCGAGATCTTCCACCCTTAGATCTTCCCTTTTCCTATTAGGGCAGACTGTGGAAGTGGAAATCGGATAAGGTCGGCAACCTTATTTGTCGAGATATAAGCTCCTTGGTTAATGTAGACCCCGACTGACTTTGGCCATCGAATCATGAGCTCATATTCTTCCAAGGTCGGAACAAAATCAAACTGAGGGAACTCAAAGTAATGCAGTCTGGAGCTCCAAAAGTGGATCAAGACTCTGACAAATACGTGGTCAACGCAAATTTTCAAGAGGTCGAGGATTCGTCCATAAGATCCCTCGAAGTCGGAACGAACCTCTGACGGCATTAACGCGCATAACTGTTCCAACCTCTCGACAAGGTAATGGGGAATATCCTCTTTTCTCAACTATTTATGCTGGATCTCTCCATTTTCTAGAAACAATAAATGCAAGCTATGAGTATGATGCTTTGTGAGGGCATGCATGAAAGTGTTTTATTTTTTCTAAACATTATCATGTTTTATTTTCTACATGGTGCATGATAGTGTTTGGATTTTTGTTTTTTCTTTCAAAAGAAAGGACACTACATATATGGATATTCATGAATTCGATGCTTAACACCATGAACAAGGTCCCATTTTCTCTTATTATGATTTTTTGATTTTTATAACCATTTATCTCTTTTGTCGGTCCACATGACTACTTAGCTTACAAAGAACCTGAAACCATACTAGCTAAAATGTAGATTATCCGAGATAAAAGTGGCTTATTATAAAAAGAAAGGTTTTAGAATCTCGTATCTCTTCTGTCGGTCCACATGGCTACTTAGCTTACAAAGAACTTGAAACTAGGCTAGCTAAAATGTAGACTGCTCGAGATAAGGGTGTTTATTCTGAAAAGGTTTTTGAGATTTTGTTTCTATTTTTGTTGTTTGTATGGTTATGCTATGCAACAAACAAATGCAACAAATGAATGCACAAGCAATTCACTCATCCACAAATAGAGTGATGTCGTTTCATTAGGAGGTAGGGGTATCCTGTAGAAAAGTGCGTTGGCAAAGGTAGGTTCTAACTGTTCTCACCAAGGCTAGGCCCCCAAGGTGCCCCCATTATAGGGTTCCCTCTATCTGCCAATCTTCAATCCATGCACGAGTCTCTGTGTCAACGTTCTTAGACCAAAAGAAGAAGGTTATCACCTTGAGTGGTGGTTTTCGACTATGACCTGCTGGCACTAAGGCCATTACCACGGTCGACCGTACCTGCAACCCACTCCCTATGTGTACTCTCTCTTACCCCCGGGTATAGAGGGACTATTGTGTGCAAGGGTTTGTGTACAATTGTTATTTCAAACATTTGCAGAAAATAAACATACAATAGTTATTAAAGCCAAACAGTAAAACATGTTATAAAGCAAGGAAGGATAAAAGCATAATTTCAAGTTTTTATTTCTAAACTTAGTCCATCACTAAATGGGATCAACTCTCAAGCTTCCCCAGTAGAGTCGCCATCTGTCGCTGCCATCAAAAGAGGTGGTCAGAGCGACGCGATGGTTTTCATTGACTCGCGTTTTTTAAAGATGGTCAACATTCTTAAGATGTCCGATAACCAAACTAATCTTAAGAATGAGGTTTTTTTGAAAAGAGGTTCTATGGAGTTGCCACCAATGTTTTAACCTTAAACACTGAAAAAGGTAAAAAGGCAGTAGTTTTTAGAAAAAAAAACCAACTTTGCCCATTATAACCAGAGTCAGGTAAGGGAGTTAGTTACGTGGGGGGAAGGTGTTAGCACCCCACAACGCCCCTTTCGGGTTCCCTATGATGGACTAGCTTATGAAATAAAAACTAAAAAATTACGCTTTTATCCTTATTTATTTGTTTTGCTTATAAAAAAATAAATATCTACATGACTATAATACTTAATATGCATATAAAGAAAGCGATAAAAGAGAGTATGTTGAACAAACCTCTGAGGCAAGCTTTGTATTAATTTCTCAAGTATGAGGTAGCTTTTGTGGCTATCCCCTCTCTTTACAGCAATGCTCACTCTTCTACTGACAGAAAGACTCTAAAGATTGTTTGAAAAGAACACTCGAACTCTGGAAATGCTTCAGAGAGGTTTAAGAAGAGTATAGGAGGATTAATTTCTGGTGAAAGTTGTTCAAAATGAGGAAGAGGAGACCCTTATTTATAGGAATTCATGTCTGTCAGACCGGGACGATCGTCTCGACCCTTGTCAGGCAAGATGACCGTCTCACTAGTTGGCACGACCGTCTCGCCACTTTGGAGTCGAGACGGCCGTCTGGCCAATTGGGACGGCTGTCTCGGGCTTCTGGGCAGGATTTCTTTGATTTTTTTCTTATTTTCTATATACAGGAAGCCCTACTATCCTAATTATTGAGCCTAAAGGCCTTGCCTATCTTTTAATGAAGGTCTTCTGGCTTTATTGTGAGACCGGATAAGATTTGGGGTCTACAGGTACACAAAGAAATTTGACTCAAATTCTTTCAATTACTAATGTTATGGTTGTGGTAAACAGGGTCATGTGAGAATGGAATGTCCTGAGAAAAACAAGAATCAAGACAATAAAGGAGAAAAGTTGAAAAAGAGAGCCTATATTGCTTGGGATGATAATGATACATCATCAACAGAAAATTCAGATGAAGAAGAAGCAAATTTGTGTTTGATGGTGTTAGATATTGTTTAGATATTATTTGATATTGTTAAGATATTATTAGATATTGTTAACCACAATATCAAACAATATCTTATGTTTATTTTGTTACTTTCAATTACTCTTTTAGTTGTATCTCTCTATTATAAATAGATTACCCTATGTGTGAGTTATACACAAGGAAGATTAATCTCAAACTCTATTTCTTCTATATTCAACATGGTATCTAGAGCTTAAGGTTATTTTGAAATTTTTTCTCCTTTGATCACTGTTGGAGCTGCCACCACCACCGCTATCGCTGCCAGTTAAACTGATCTTCCACATCAGAAAAGACTTATTTTTGTTATTGGATATTATTTGGTAGTGTGAAAGTGCATGTCTAGGAAGGTTCTGATAAGGAAAGACTTGGTATTTAAGCGTGTCCATTAGTGACTCACCTCTCTTTCTTGGGAACTTACCTGGTGTACTGGTTCACGCGGCTGTCACTGTCGCCTTCGCCCTTTATGACTTCTTCTGCTCCTTCTAGGACTTCCAATTCAGTCAGTACTGCGTCTGATCCTTCCATCTACACTAACTATGTTAATGTGCACTTATCTATTGACAAGTTAATTAGCCCTAATTATGCCACATGATCATCAGATGTCAGATTATGGCTTAAGAGTCAAAAGTATCTTGATCATTTTGCCCCGAAAGCACCTACTCTCACTCCTGGTGAGGAAGATCGTTGGGACACCATTTATGCTCAATTATGTGTGGTTCTCAAGGGTACTCTTGATCTTTCATTAAAACAAATTTTTTGTTCCTACGAAACATGTGCCAAAATCTGGGAACATGCCAAGTTATTATACACCAATGATACTCAACGTCTCTATGATGTCTGTTCTAAATTGGTAGATGTTATTGCCTCTAAACATCAAGATTCTATGACTGATTATATGGGCAAAATTCATGCTCTTTTTCATGATTTCAATGAGTTATTGCCTCCTTCCCCCAACCCTGCCATCGAGATAGTACAACGATTAAAGTTCTTCATGCTAGGGGCATTACACGGACTTGCTGATCAATATTCACATATTCGTGATCAGATTTTGGGTTCTCCTGTTGTCCCCACCTTAACATCGACCTGCTCCACTCTTTTACGTGTACCGGCAAAACCCAACCCTGACACACCTGCTTCTGTTAATGATTCTTCTACATTGGTATCTTACCGTGATAATCGAACTCACCCTCGTAAACAGGGTAAAGGGCATCCTAAGTGTGAACATTGTGGCAAGCTAGGTCACAAGATTGACAAGTGTTATGCATTACATGGTCGTCCTCCTCGATCTGCTACAGTTGTTTAGACTGATCTTTCCCCACCTTTATCTGCTAAGGATCCTCCTTCTTCTATTTCATCAGACACGCCTGCTATGTTCAACAAATTTCTCAAATGGTATAAGGATCAACAGTCTTCTAGTTCCATTATGTCTGTCGCACACACAAGTACATCTTTTGCTGGTCTGACCCAATCTTCTTCTGGTCCTTGGGTTTTTGATTCAAGAGCCACTGATCATATTACTGGTAACAAATCTTTGTTCTCCTCTTTATCCTCTCCTAATCCTTTACCTTCTGTTACACTGGCTGATGGCTCTAGAGTATCATCTCATGGTGTTGGAACTATTAAACTTTTCCCTTATTTAACCATTGATAATGTTCTTTATGTCCTTGGGTCTCCTTTTAACATGTTATCCATCATTTGTCTAACTCATTCTCTTGATTGTGTTGTTTCTTTTACCAACAATTCTATCTGTTTACAGGATCGGAGTTCGAAACAGGTGATTGGCACAAGATGTGAGTCTCATGGTCTTTATCATCTTCGTCCCTTTACACATGTTGGTGCAGTTATAGAGTCTCCCTCTCTTCTCCATGCTCAGTTAGGTCATCCAAGTCTTGCCAAGTTACAACAGCTTGTCCCTGCCTTATCTAAGTTGTCTAGTTTGGCATGTGAGTAGTGTCAATTAGGCAAGCATAGTAGTACTTCCTTTCCTCATAGTGTCACACTTGGTGCTTCGTCGCCTTTTGTCGTGGTTCACTCTGACATTTGGGGACCTAGCTGCGTTAAGTCTACTTTAGGTTTTCAATACTTTGTTACTTTCATTGATGATTATTCCAGATGTACTTGGTTATTTTTGATGAAAAATCGTTCTTAAGTATTTCATATATTTCAATCTTTTTTTAATGAAATAAAAACTTAGTTCAGTGTTTCTATTAGAGTTTTGCGCAGTGATAATGGTCGTGAATATCTTTCTCATTCTTTTAAACAATTCTTGACTTCTCATGGTATTTTGCATCAAACTTCTTATGCTTATACACCTCAACAAAATGGTGTAGCTGAACGTAAAAATAGACATCTTATTGAAACAACTCACACTCTTTTAATTCATGGAGAGGTTCCTCAGCATTTTTGGGGTGATGCTCTTCTTCTTGCATGGTATCTTGTTAATCGCATGCCATCTTCGGTTTTAGATAATAAAATACCTCATTCCATTTTATTCCCTCATGAACCACTTCATCCCTTACCTCTAAGAGTTTTCGGGTCTACATGTTTTGTTCATAATTTCAGTTCTGGTCTTGACAAGCTTTCTCCTAGATCACATAAATGTGTTTTCTTAGGATTTACAAGATCACAAAAAGGATACAAATGTTTTTCTCCTTCTCTTAACTGTTATTTTATGTCTGCAGATGTCACCTTTGACGAGTTCTCTTTTTATTTTAAAAGTCAATCTTCACCTCTGTCTCCATCCAATTTTGTTAACACTCCTAGTACATTTAATGTTCTTGTTGTTTGTGACCCTCTAAATGTGTCTTCTTCACCATTAGTTTCTGCTTCGTAGTCAGCTTCTTCTTCACCGCCTCTTTAGGTTTTTAGTTGCTAAAACCAATTACAACCACCACCATATGACTCCACTCAAGTGCCAACTACTCTATCTCCTCCGGATATGACACCTGTGTCTGACCTTCCCATTGCTCTCCAAAAAGGTATCCGTTCTACACGTAATCTCTCTCCCCATTATATTAGTTTGAGTTATCATCGACTGTCATTACCTTTTTATACATGTCTTTCCTCTCTTTCTTCTGTGACCATTCCAAAAATTGTCCGTGAAGCTTTAGCCCATCCTGGTTGGCGTCAGGCCATGTTAGATGAACTAAGTGCTCTTCATAATAGTGGAACTTGGGAATTGGTCTCGTTACCGTCTAGGAAATCTGTTGTTGGTTGCAGGTGGGTGTTTGCTATCAAAGTTGGACCTGATGGTACTATTGATCACCTCAAAGCTCGTTTGTGGCCAAAGGTTATACTCAAATTTTTGGGTTGGATTATGGAGATACCTTTTCCTCCGTGGCAAAGATGACTTCTGTTCGTTTATTTATTGTCATGGCTGCTCTTCAACAATGGCCTCTTTATCAACTAGATGTTAAAAAGGCTTTCATTAATGGTGATTTGCAAGAAGAAATCTATATGGAGCAACCTCCTGGGTTTGTTGCTCAGGGGGAGTCTTTTGGGATGGTATGTCGTCTTCGCAAATCCCTATATGGCTTAAAATAGTCTCCTAGGGCATGGTTTGGAAAGTTTAGCAAGGTTGTTCAACAATTTGGTATGACTCGGTGTGAAGCAGATCACTCTGTCTTTTATCGACACTCGAGTGCTGGATGTGTTTACTTGATAGTATATGTTGATGACATCGTTCTTACAGGTAGTGACAACCATGGCATCTCTCAGTTGAAGCAACATCTCTGTCACCATTTTCAGACTAAAGATCTTGGCAAACTTAGATATTTCTTGGGTATTGAGGTGGCACAGTCCAATGATGGTATTGTTATATCTCAGAGGAAGTATGCCATGGATATTTTGGAGGAAACTGGGTTGATGAATTCAAATTCTGTTGATACGCCCATGGATCCCAATACTAAACTTCTACCAAATCAGGGGGAGCTTATACCTGATCCTGAGCAGTATAGAAGATTGGTTAGAAAATTGAATTATCTTACAGTTACTCGTCCTAACATTTCCTTTGTAGTCAGTGTGGTAAGTCAATTTCTTATTTTCCCATGTGAAGATAATTGGAATGCAGTCATTCGTATCTTAAAGTATATTAAAGGATCTCCTGGAAAAGGATTGTTATATGATTCTAATAACCATACAAGAGTTGTTTGCTACTCAGATGCTGATTGGGCAGGATCTCCTTCGGATAGAAGATCTACATCTGGATATTGTGTCTCCATTGGTGGTAACTTGGTCTCATGGAAAAGTAAAAAACAGAGTGTTGTGGCAAAATCTAGTGCAAAAGCAGAATATAGAGCTATGGCCTCAGCTGCCTGTGAACTTGTTTGGCTCAAGCAATTTCTTAGAGAGTTACAATTTGGAGATGCCACTCAAATGTCACTTGTGTGTGACAATCAGGCTGCTCTTCATATTAGCTCTAATCTTGTCTTTCATGAGAGGACCAAACACATTGAGATTGACTGTCATTTCATTCAAGAAAAGATTATGTTTGGAGACATCAAGACTGAGTTTGTTAACTGTAGACCCCTAATTTTGCCCGGTCTCTCAAATAAAGATAAAAGAGATCACCCGTAACAAGATAAAGCTCGTCTAGCATTACAAATAAGAGCCAAGGAGACTTCCTACATGAAGATAAAGCTTCAATAGACGCATATCGGCATCAACTGACGTCCAAAACAGGCAAGGAAAGCTTCCCGGAGTCCCGAAACGCGCGAAACTGGCCAGAACAGTCGAGACGGCCGTCCCAAAGGTGGGACGGCCGTCCCAACTTGCTCCAGCCAGCTTGGGACGCGCGTCCCGAAGCTGGGACGGCCGTCCCAAGCCCCGTAAAAGTGGGACGGCCGTCCCGGGTCCCCGGGGGTCCCAGCTGTGTAATTTTGCCATTTGGGACGGCCGTCCCGAGTCCAGCACGGTGGTCCCGAAGTGCGCCAGCTTCGAAAACTATAAATAGGAGGCTCATTTGTCACTTTTTCACACCACAGACATCCCGTAGAGCTCGAAACACTTTCTAAAACTCAGAGCACTTGTCTATTTCTCTCCCTCTCTTGAATGATCTTTCCGATTGCCTTAAATAGGTAACAATCGGTTAAGGAATTATATTCCAGGCATTCGATTCTTCTTTAAATTTTTAGTAGAGTCGATCCTGTATTGGTGAGGAGAGTCTCGTGTAGAGAGAGGGGTTGCCAAAACGCATCCTCACGGCTCGAGATTCTCAATATCAAGCTTGCTACTGAGGTTCTTTTCAATTCTCTTCTCTTTTATTACTTTATTTATTGTTTTATTTAGCTTTATTTATGCCATATAGAATAAAATCATGTAGATAGCTATTTTGTCTCTTTTATTGCTTTATTTAGCTTTATTAATCATTTTATGCATGCAATATAGAATAAAATCATGTAGATAGCCATTTAATATTATGTAATAAAATAGGGTAATCGCGTAATTTCTCGTAGTCTTTACTTAAATGAATTAATCTGTCATAGGGAACCCGAAAGGGGCGTTGTGGGGTGCTAACACCTTCCCCACACGTAACTAACTCCCTTACCTAACTCTGGTTATAATGGCCAAGACTGGTTTTTTATTAAAAACAACGCCTTTTCCTCCTTTTCCAATGTTTATGGTCAAAATATTGGTGGCGACTCCATAAGAACCCCTTTCGAAAACCTTGCTTTTTCAATGTTGAAGCAATGAACATATTTTAAAACAAATACGCGAGTCTAAACCATCTTTTCGCGACCGCTCGCATAAACGTTTCTAAGACGTCCCTCCGGACGTCGAAAGGGACGACGGCGACGGATGGCGACTCCACCGGGGAAGCTAGAGAGTTGATCCCATTTAGTGACGTATAAATTCAAACTAAGTAAAAATTTGAAATTACGCCTTTACCCTTCCGTATGTTTTTACCGTATGGCTTTAATAACTCGCTGTATGATTATTTCGCAAATTGTTTGAAATATAAACCGCACACAAAAACCCTTGCACACAACGAGTCCCTCTATACCCGGGGCAAGAGTGAATACCTATAGGGAGTGGGTGGCAGATACGATCGGTTAGTTGGCACACGGGCTACCGCCGTTGTCTGAAAACCACCAACTCAAGGTGATAACTCTCTTCTTTTGGTCTAAAGGTGTCGCCACGGAGTTCCGTGCATGACCCGAGGATTGAGAGATTGAGAGGTCCCTATAATGGGGGCACCTTGGGGACCTTTGGCCTGGTGAGAACAGTTAGAACCACCTAAACCAAGCACGTTTCGCAGGAAAACCCTACCTCGTAATAGCGTGGCTCGCTCGTGGATGTATGAATTGTGTGTGCATACGTTTGCTGCATTTGTATTGATGCATTAGCATAGGATAATCATACAACAAAAAAAAATGAAAAAACCTAAAAATCATAAAAAATATATAATCAAATTAAAGTCATAAAAATACCTTATAAAAAAATTTTTTCTTGACAAAGTCGTATCATTCATACCATATCATTCAATAAGTGGTAAAACCAAGAGAGAGAACCAATGCATTAAGAAAGGTATGCATAAACATCATCATAATAAAATCTCTCATACATAAACACATTCATCCTAGGACATATCTATTCCACACTAATCATTTAAAATAAAAGTTATAATAAGAATCATTAAAATCATTTAGAAGGTGGTCGGTCTTCCGCCCGTCCTCACTCGTGCTCAAAAAGCCAAGAAGATGGAACAGCTAGAAGAACAAAACCGAAAGCTCACCGCGGAGCTTAATACGCCGAAAGAGCAAATGGCTCAAATGTTAGATATGATGCATCAACAAAATATTCATCGGGAGGGTCCTCGAATGGACAATCCTCTCACCAGGAAGAAGAAGAGGAACCTCGAGTGAGCCCGATCCATCTAGCACAAGAGCAAGACATATTCATGCTCCCGAAATATCAAAACAACAAATCATTGCTCTTGAAGAGAGGCCGAGAGCTATGGAAGGACATAACTTTGATATAAGAGAGGCTGCCGATATGTGCCTCGTTAAAGACATCCAATTCCCTAACAAGTTCAAAACTCCGGACTTCCCGAAATACATAGGGTTAACTTGTCCCAAAAACCATCTTACAATGTACCGCCGTAAGATGGTCGCATATGTCGATAATGAGAAACTCCCGATCCATTGCTTTCAGGAGAGTTTAGTCGAATCGGCCTTAAACCGGTATATGCAACTAGAAGGGGGCCAAATCCAAACCTGGAGACACCTGGCAGATGCCTTTCTTCGTCGATATAAATACAATATAGATCTCGACCCCCGAAAGAGCAGCATTTACAACTATTAAGCAAGAAAGATGATGAATCCTTCAAAGCATATGCCCAAAGATGGAGGGAATTGGCAAGCACAAGTGGAACCTCCTTTATCCGACAAAGAGACTACATCCCCTGTTCATCAATTCTTTGACAGGTCCTTATTATGACAAAATGATAGGGAACACATCAACACTCTTCGCAGATGTAGTCATTATAGGAGAAAGAGTAGAGCAAGGTCTCGAAGAGCGGAAGGATTGCACAGCAGAACTCCTCCAACTCCTCTACTCCATTCATTAAAAAGAGCCTCGGGAAAAAGAAAGAAGGAACCGTAAATGCAATCAACTTGGCCATTCCTTCTTCCTCCTCTCAAGCAAACTAAGTCACGTAGACCGTAGAGGAAGTTCACCCCAATACCCACTTCTTATGCAAGCTTGCTCGTTAAAATTACTAGACGCCAAGCTCCTCGTACGCATCCCTCCCAAGAAGATGGAGCCACCATATCCAGAATGGTATAAGCTTAATGAAAAATGCAACTATCATTCGGACGCTCCAGGACATTCTACAGATAACCGCATAACCTTAAAGCATAAGGTCCAAGATTTAATAGATGCGGGATGGATCACCTTTGACGCATC
Source organism: Sphenostylis stenocarpa (assembly GCA_963425845.1). Lineage (NCBI taxonomy): Eukaryota > Viridiplantae > Streptophyta > Magnoliopsida > Fabales > Fabaceae > Sphenostylis > Sphenostylis stenocarpa. Next base: position 46,705,680 of record OY731400.1, read on the forward strand.
TACTCCAAAGGTGGACGACCAGCCCTTATCAAAGCCCGAGTAAAAGACGGGATAAGGGAGACCAGCTAGATTAGGGCTCATCATTTTTACTTTTTTTGCAATAAAAATAAAGAAATAATAAAAGCTTCCGATGTATTTCTCGTGATCCTTGTCCATGATTATGAGATTTTTGGTTAAATTGGGCTTTGTAAATATTTTCTTCTATCAATACAATGAGGCATTTTTTTAATACACATATTCTCTTTCATTCTTTTCTCTCTCATACATTTAATAAAAGAATCTAAAACAAAGCATAACCCATACAATCATGTCTCGTGATTGAAAACTCCTTGGAAGATCCGAAAGCCGAAGACGAATGGATTGAGTCGACAGATGAGGAGGGGACCATTTCCCGGATATGCAAAGACTCGTTAGAAAAAGAAGCTCAATCAATACAGCCCCATCAGAGAAAACTCGAGGCTATCAATTTGGGATCGAAGACGATAAGAAAGAAGTAAACATCGGTACCCAAATTAATAATGACGTCAGTGGAAAGGTTAATACAATTACTAAGAGAATATATGGATGTGTTTGCTTGGTCCTACCATGATATGCCTGGGATTGACAAGAGCATAGTAGAGCATCTGGTTACCAATAAAAGAGGGAATTCGGCCAGTCAAGCAAAAACTCGAAGAGTAAAACCGAATGGTCCTTAAAAATTAAAGAAGAAGTAGAAAAACAATTGGATGCCAATTTTCTAATTGTATCAAAATACCTCGAATGGTTGGCCAACATTGTGCCAACCATAAAGAAAAATGGAAAAATCAGAGTATGCGTAGATTACGTGGATTTAAACCGTGCAAGTCCGAAAGATGATTTTCCCTTACCACATATCGATATGCCGGTAGATCATACTCGCTACAAATACTCTCTATTCTTTCATGGATGGATATGCAGGGTATAACCAGATTAAATTGGCTGTCGAAGATAGAGAAAAACTTCCTTCATTACACCATGGGGTACATTCTCGCTATAGAGTAATGCCTTTTGGACTCAAGAACGCAGGGGCTACTTACCAAAGGGCTATGGTCACACTATTTCATGATATGATTCACAAAGAAATCGAAGTATATGTGGATGATATGATCACCAAGTCCAAAAATGAAATAGATCACCTCCAATATTTAAAGAAGTTATTCAATCGACTTCGAAAATACCAGATTAAGCTCAACCCGGCTAAATGCACATTCGGAGTACGATCGGGAAAACTCCTTGGGTTTATTGTTAGTAAAAGAGGAATTGAGGTGGACCCCGATAAAACAAAGGCAATCATAGAAATGCCCCCACCAAGGACGAAAAAGAAATCGGAGGATTCTTGGGTCGAATAAACTACATCGCACCTGCTCATCGCGCAATTAACTGGACAAGTGCATGCCTATCTTCAAGCTATTGCGTAAAAACCAACCAAAAGTTTGGAACGACGAATGTCAACAAGCTTTCGAAAAATCAAAATGTGCCTAACCAATCCCCGATACTCGGTACCACTCGTGGAAGGAAAGCCCCCGATTCTTTACCTTTCAGCACTCGACGAATCCATGGGATGTGTGCTCGGTCAACAAGATGAAACGGTAAAAAAGAACAAGCCATATATTACCTCAGCAAAAAATTTCTAAACTATGAGACTCGTTATACACCACTCGAAAAAACATGTTGTGCATTGGTGTGGGCAACTCAACGTCTTCGACAATATATGGCCAGACATACAACTTGGTTGATTTCCAAAATGGACCCAATCAAATATCTCGTTTGAAAAACCCGTTTTGACCGAAGGATAGCCAGATGGCAGGTACTCTTATCGAATTTGATATCGTTCATGTCACTCAAAAAGCTATCAAAGGAAGCCCTTTAGCAGATTATCTAGCACATGGACCAATAGACGAATATCAATCCATACAAGATGATTTTCCAGATGAGCACATAATGCACATCCAACATGAAGAACTAGAGAATAATGAGTGGATCATGTTCTTCGATGGAGCTTCAAATTTACTAGGACACTGGATCGGAGCTATTTTAATATCTCCTGAAAAGAAGTATATACCAAGAATAGCCAGATTAAACTTTGATTGCACAAACAATATGGCGTAATACGAAGCTTATGCTCTAGGTATTCAAACAGACTTTGGATCATGGGGTAACTAGACTCAAAGTATTCGGTGACTCTTCCCTTGTTATTTATCAACTCAAGGGTGAATGGGAAACTAAAAATTCCAAGTTAATCCCTTATCCGGAACACATTCGTAACATGACTTCAAAAATGGAAAACATCAGCTTCGAGTATGTCCCTCGGAAGACAACCAAATTGCAGATGCATTGGCAACATTATCATCCATGTTCACATTAGAACAAGAACATGAGATGCCCATCATCCAAGTCAAAAGGTACAATAAACAAGCCTTTTGTATGATGATAGACAGTGAAAAAGATGAAACCCCTTGGTATCATGACATAAGGCGATACTTAACAAAGGGTGAATACCCCGAGGGAATCAGTGACAATGATAAAAGGATTATTCTGAAAAGGGCCGTAGGGTTTATGTTGATAGGAGAAACCCTTTATAAAAAGAATTTTGACTCCACTTTGCTAAGATGCGTCAATCTCAAAGAATCTCGAAACCGATTAGGGAAATACATGAAGGAGCCTTCGGGACGCACGCCCCAGGGCATATCATGGCTAGGAAAATCCTCAGGGCAGGATATTTTTGGTCCACAATGGAAAAGGACTCGTCATCGTATACCGTAAAATGTCACAAATGTCAAGTACATGCGGACAACGTGCATGTTCCACCTGGTACCTCTCAATGTTATGGCTATCCCATGGCCATTTGCCATGTGGGGCATGGATGTTATTGGTCCCATTGAACCTAAGGCATCCAATGGTCATCGATTTATTCTGGTGGCTATTGACTACTTCACTAAATGGATAGAAGCTGCATCCTACGCGCATGTGACTAAAAAGGTAGTGGTCACCTTCGTTCAAAAGAATATCATATGTCGATATGGTACCCCGCATCGTCTCATTACCGATAACGGGTCCAATTTGAATAATAAGATGATGGAAGAATTATGTCAAGATTTCAAAATTCAACACCATAATTCTTCTCCTTATCGGCCCAAAATGAATGGCGCGGTCGAAGCGACCAATAAAAATATCAAGAAGATTGTTCAAAAGATGGTTAAAACCTATAGAGATTGGCATGAAATGTTACCTTTTGCTCTTCATGGTTATCGAACATCCGTGCGGACTTCAACAGGGGCTACTCCATTTTCCCTGGTATATGGTGTGGAGGTCGTGTTACCAATAGAAGTCGAAATACCTTCCTTGCGAATCATAATGGAAGCAAAACTAACGAAGCTGAATGGATTCAAAGTCGATACGATCAATTAAACCTTATCGATGAAAAGCGGCTGAATGCTATATGTCATGGACAAGCCTATCAAAAAAAGATCAAGAAGGCTTATGATAAAAAAGTCCACCCTCATACTTATCAAGAAGGGGATCTAGTTATAAAGAAATTGCTTCCAACCCGTAAGGATAAAATTGGAAAATGGGCAGCAAATTACGAAGGACCCTTTGTGGTCAAAAGAGCTTTCTCAGGAGGGGCACTTATCCTCACCAATATGGATGGAGAGGAATTTCGACACCCAATCAATTCAGACGCGGTGAAGAAGTATTATGCTTGAAGACATTGCTCAAGACCCGTCAGGAATGAAAATCCGCAAAGGACGTTCCTGGGCAAAAGATAGGGTCCATATTCCTCGCTAGGATACGTCCTAGGCAAAAAGTAGAGGTAAAAAAAAAAAAAAAAAAAAAAAAAAAATCTAACTAAGAGCAATTGTTACTTTAGTCGAAAACCGAAAAGGCGGCTAAAGTAACATTCTTCCGAAGCAAGCAGTCTGCATAGTCTTCACTCTGAGCTCGAGCATCTCAACTCGAAGTAATTAGGAGAACCAGGGGGCGATATCATGGACATGACTCGTATAAGCCTAAACAAGTACAGACCAACCTTGACTACCCATTCTTCTAAATACCTTTTGTAATCCTTCTATAAAAGAAATAAAATTTTGCTCATTTATCAATAAAATTCCCTTCCATTTCCTTTCTCTTGACCAAATATTATGGAAATGCCTCTTTATTGATATGCGCAAAGACTTTTAATCAAAGATCAAACATGCATCTAAAAAAGGGAAGCGTATAAAAATAATAAGAGAATAAACGCCTGCTAGGATATTCTTAGGTAAAAACTAGGGTAGCCTCGCTAGATCGCAAACCCCAAAAAAAGACGGTCTAGGCAAAAAAATAAGGCAAAAGCCCCCTAAGATATCCTAGGCAAAAATTGAGGCAGCCCGCTAGATCGAAAACCCGTAAAGGGCGGTCTAGGCAAAAGATAGGGCTAAAACCAAAAGATGAGTAAAAGATGAGCCCATCATTAAGGTCATAAAAAGAGGAGCCCATAGGCATATTCATAAGAAGCCAACGGGAGAAGGCCAGCTTACTTTCTAAATGCATTAAAAATAAATAAACAATAGATTGCATTTAGGACATTCACACACAAAATAGTTGCATAATATGACTTTGTCAAAATCAAGAAAAATAATTTTCTTCAAACAAAAATATTAAACATGCATATAAGGAGGTTAGTCTCCGCACTTGTGATTGAAAACAGGAAGCGCCGTAATCCAGTCTCCATATGAAAATCAAAATCGCGAAAAACGAAATCAAAATCATTTCAAGCAACATAAGGAACTTCAAAGAAACTAGTTCCAACCATCAACCTTCTACAATAATAAAAGAAGGAAGCCATCAAAACGAAAAATGGCCAACTGAAAAGCTTGATCATCCCCAAGCGGATCCTTGCCTACTCCGGAGGCAAGACAAAAAGATTACTTCGCGACTCAGCTTCATCACCACATGAATCACCAAGCACACTCACGCAAGAGTCTCCATTTCATTCCCCAAAGAAGAATAAGGACTACACAAGAGTCCATCGAAAGAAAGCACAGAATCAAATCACCCAAATCACTGGGGGCAACAAAAAGAAAGAAGAGAAAAGCCTTTCATCCTCTAACAAAGGCCACTGCATGAAAAAGCCAAAAGAAAATCCCCGGGAAGAGCACATCAAGAAAAATCTATAAAAGAAAATAAGAAATTTCCATCCCTAGGAGACCAATAAAATTCCTCAGGGATCATTCCATCTAACGTGCATAAAAGGCACACATACGAACCCATTCCCCTAGCAGAAATAAAAGCATAGACAAAAGCCAGCTTCAAGCAATAAGGAGTCAAAAACTCCATTTTCCCTCTAAGGGGGCAATTCAAAAGAGATCCCGATCGGAGCAATCAAATTCTCAAAAGAAAAATTTCACCGGTGAGCTTACAACGTAACTACTCGTTTGCTCAAAATAAGCAAAGAGCTAATATCCCGGAGAAATGGGAAATCAACCTATGCGAGAGGTAATGCAAGCCCAAAAGCATAAAAGTCTTCACCATCGCCGAAGCAATTGCCTAATCAAGAGGCACAATCAAAGTCCCCAATAAATTCCCGCCCAAAAGGCAACCAACGAAGAATCCCTGTAAAACCGGATAACTAAAATAGAAAAGTCAAAAAGAAAGAAAATCAATCATTCCTCATGGAATAGGCGCATGATCGGAGACAATAAGTCGCGTAAACCGGGTGGGGGTACGTACTCACCTAAGCCTTGCGTAACTGGGCTTACCAAAAACTTCATACCGGGTGGGGGTACGTACTCACCTAAGCCTTGCAAAACGGGGCTTACCAAAAACTTCATACCGGGTGGGGGTACGTACTCACCTAAGCCTTGCGGAATGGGGCTTACCAAAAAACTTCATACCGGGTGAGGGTACGTACTCACCTAAGCCTTGCAGAACTGGGCTTACCAAAAACTTCATACCGGTGGGGGTACGTACTCACCTAAGCCTTGCAGAACGGGGCTTACCAAAAACTTCATACCGGGTGGGGGTACGTACTCACCTAAGCCTTGCAAAACGGGGCTTACCAAAAACTTCATACCGGGTGGGGGTATGTACTCACCTAAGCCTTGCAAAACGGGGCTTACCAAAAACTTCATACCGGGTGGGGGTACGTACTCACCTAAGCCTTGTAGAACGAGGCTTATCAAAAACCTTGCAGAACGGGGTTCATACCGGATGGGGGTAAGTACTCATCGAGTTAGTCAAAATGCGGACTCCTACCAGGTGAGGGTAAGTACTCACCGAACATTATATAGTGAAACTCAAAAACTAGATGGGGGTTCGTACTCATCAAACACCGGATGGGGGTGTATACTCATCAAGCCTTACAAAAAGGAGCTTACCCGACGAGGGTTCATTCTCATCAAACCGGATAGGGGTTGGTACCTATCAAAACTATTCATCATCCAGAGGATCAAGCAACGTCAGCAAAGCAACGATCCGAAGGATAACCGGCAAAAAGGGTTAACTCCTTCTCCTACCAGCCTAATTTTATCGGCATATTAGGCCAATAAATTAGCTAGGCAGAGAAGGGGGGCAACTGTAGACCCCTAATTTTGCCCGGTCTCTCAAATAAAGATAAAAGAGATCACCCGTAACAAGATAAAGCTCGTCTAGCATTACAAATAAGAGCCAAGGAGACTTCCTACATGAAGATAAAGCTTCAACAGACGCATATCGGCATCAACCGACGTCCAAAACAGCAAGGAAAGCTTCCCGAGTCCCGAAACGCGCGAAACTGGCCGTAACAGCCGAGACGGCCGTCTCAAAGGTGGGACGGCCGTCCCAACTTGCTCCAGCCAGTTGGGACGCGCGTCCCGAAGTTGGGACGGCCGTCCCAAGCCCTGCAAAAGTGGGACGGCCGTCCCGGGTCCCCGTGGGGTCCCAGCCTGTGTAATTTTGCCATTTGGGACGGCCGTCCCGGCCCGGACGGCCGTCCCAGTCCGCACGGTGGTCCCGAAGTGCGCCAGCTTCGAAAACTATAAATAGGAGGCTCATTTGTCACTTTTTCACACCACAGACATCCCGAGAGCTCGAAACACTTTCTAAAACTCGGAGCACTTGTCTATTTCTCTCCCTCTCTTGAATGATCTTTCCGATTGCCTTAAATAGGTAACAATCGGTTAAGGAATTATATTCCGGCATTCGATTCTTCTTTAAATTTTTAGTAGAGTCGATCCTGTATTGGTGAGGAGAGTCTCGTAGTAGAGAGGGGTTGCCAAAACGCATCCTCACGGTTCGAGATTCTCAATATCAAGCTTGCTACTGAGGTTCTTTTCAATTCTCTTCTCTTTTATTACTTTATTTATTGTTTTATTTAGCTTTATTTATGCCATATAGAATAAAATCATGTAGATAGCTATTTTGTCTCTTTTATTGCTTTATTTAGCTTTATTAATCATTTTATGCATGCAATATAGAATAAAATCATGTAGATAGCCATTTAATATTATGTAATAAAATAGGGTAATCGCGTAATTTCTCGTAGTCTTTACTTAAATGAATTAATCTGTCATAGGGAACCCGAAAGGGGCGTTGTGGGGTGCTAACACCTTCCCCACACGTAACTAACTCCCTTACCTAACTCTGGTTATAATGGCCAAGACTGGTTTTTTATTAAAAACAACGCCTTTTCCTCCTTTTCCAATGTTTATGGTCAAAATATTGGTGGCGACTCCATAAGAACCCCTTTCGAAAACCTTGCTTTTTCAATGTTGAAGCAATGAACATATTTTAAAACAAATACGCGAGTCTAAACCATCTTTTCGCGACCGCTCGCATAAACGTTTCTAAGACGTCCCCCTCCGGACGTCGGAAAGGGACGGCGGCGACATTAACTCAAGTGATCAGTTAGCAGATATTTTTACTAAATCTTTATGGGGGCCTAAAATTGATTATATTTGTAACAAGCTTGGCACATACGATTTGTATGCTCCAGCTTGAGGGGGAGTGTTAGATATTGTTTAAATATTATTTGATATTGTTAAGATATTGTTAGATATTGTTAACCACAATATCAAACAATATCTTCTATTTATTCTGTTACTTTCAATTACTCTTTTAGTTGTATCTCTCTATTATAAATAGATTATCCTATGTGTGATTTATACACAAGGGAGATTAATCTCAAACTCTATTTCTTCTATATTCAACAGATGGTTAATCTTGACTCTCCAACTAGTAGTGTAATTTCTACCTCCTCTAATAATTTCATGAATTATAGTTCTTTACAAGATGTCTTTAATGAAATACATGAAGAAGCAAAAAGGCTTGAAAAAGAGAACAATAGATTAATGGGTATGAACAACTGGTTAGAAAACAAAGTCTACTCTCTTGAAAATAAAATTCTTGAAGAAGAAACCGATTCTGAATATTTGAAAATGATTCATAATAATTCTAACTGCCTATGTAAAGATATCAAGACTTGTGAAAATTGTCCTGAATTACAAAAGAAAATTGCATTTCTTATAAAGATTGTCTCTAAGTTTGCACAAGGTAAAGGTAATCTTGATGTTCTTCTTGGTTCTGTAAAGCTAGTTATTGATCGCGCTAGTATTGGTTTCACACCTATCATTGGCAAAAAAACTAGAGCTTTCAAAAACTACTTTTCATATAGAAAACCTGTCTCATCACCATTTCTTAAAAAGATTCCCTATGAACTCTAAAAAGGAAAAAAACCAAATATAAATTACTTTGGAGTGCTTGGATGCAAAGTCTTTGTTTTAAATAATGGAAAAGAGAATCTTGAAATATTTCACATTGATGGTATCACGCAGCAGAATGTTTGCTTCAAGACAAAAATTAAGAGGGGGGTGAATTGGTTTCTTATAAAAAATTATCCCTTTAAAAAACATTTCGCAAGATTTTACCGATTAAACGATAATATAATAGAGTACTTGAAAAATAAAGAGATAAGGGAAGAAGATTACACAAGTAATTTATACTTATTCGGATCAAAAGACCCTACATTCAGTTGCTAATCACTCTAAAAAAGGATTAACTCAGTCACTAAAATAATGGTTTTTAGATAAACAGATTACAAATAAAAAAGGATTAGAAAACACCTCTCTTGAGTCACACAAGAGATGAAAACTTCCTTTGAAGCCACAAAGGATGAAGAGAGCTTTCCTAGAGATGGCACAACACTCAATCCACTGAGAATCCCACTCAATGATTGTCGTTGCCGTCAAAAGAGGCGGTCGGAGCGACGAGATGGTTTTGAATGACTCGCATTTTTTTGAAAGAAGTGGTTCAACACCTTTAGGTTGTCCGATAACCGGGCTAGACCTAAAGGCGAAGTTTTCGAAAAGGTTTGAGGAGTTGCCATCAGTGTTTTAACCTTAAACACTGAAAAAGGTAAAAGAAGAAGAAGGCATTGGTTTTAGAAAAAACCAACTTTGGCCATTACAACCAGAGTCGGGTAAAGGAGTTAGTTACGTGTGGGGAAGGTGTTAGCACCCCACAACGCCCCTTTCGGGTTCCCTATGATGGACTAGTTTAACAAATAAATACTTAAAGAAATTATGCTTTTACCCTATTATTTAAACTACTTGCAGAATTTAAACGTCTATATGGCCCTACTATCTAATGCATACAAAGAACGTGATAAAGAGAGTAGTAAAAGAGAGAGAATAGGGAAGGAACCTCTGAAGTGAGCTTTATATTAACTCTTTGAAACTTGAGGATGCTTTTTGGCAGTCCCCGCACTCTACAGGCACGCTCCTCTCGTAAAAGAAAAGAAAATCACTCTATCGAGTGTTGAATGTCTCAATAGGAGACTTCCTTAACCGATTTCTACTTAAAATTAGAAAGCTCACTCGAACTCTGGAATAATGCTCAGAGTCACTCAAAAGTGCCAAAAGGCTTCCTAGAGAGTGGTAGGAGTGAAAAGGTGTGAAAATTTGAGGAATGGGAGCTCCTATTTATAGGGAACCGCACCAGGAAAAAGTGGACAACTGTCTGAACATAGTGGATGGCTGTCCATGCCAAAAAGTGGCCATGGACGATCGTCCATGTTGGGTGGACAGTCGTCCATGGCCAAAAGTTGCCATGGACGGTCATCCAAGCTAGGTGGACAGTCGTCCATAGCCTTAAAGTTGGCATGGACGACCGTTTGACTGTCTTGGACGACTGTCTGACTGTCCTGGATGGCCATATGTTGTGTCCGACGGATTTTCCAATTTTTATTGCCTCTAAAAACCCTTCCTATCATAAATGGAACTTAGAAAAAGCTACTAGGGACTTAACAAAGTCTTGACCATCATCGAAACGGGTTATCTCTAGCTTTATTGGGAAGTCAGGAAAGATTTAGGGTCTACATATGCCCCCCCTTCACCTGACCAATTGACTTTTGGGCTAACGTACCATAAGGTCGATTGGCAGGTGAAGGAGTTGACCTTCTTGCCCGATTGTCCTCTGGATGCTCCTCTTGTTGTGGTAGATGACCCTCAGGACTGTGAATTTAGTCTGGTGTTGTCTTCAGGATGCTTCTTTGCTGCGGAGGCTGACCCTTCAGACGATATGTGTGAAGCTTCAAGATGCTCCTTCGGTGCGGTAGTTGACCCTTTGACTGATGAAGATTTTTTGCTTGGGATGCTCCTTTGATGCGGTAACTGACCCCTTAGGTGGTGAACTATTGTCTTCAGGATGCTCCCATGCTGCGGAAGCTGACCCTTAGGATAGTAGAGGCGGGTTGTATCTTCTAAATACCCTTTTGTAACAAGGCTGATCCTTTGGATGATGTACATCCCTCCTTCAAGATACTCCTTTGCAGCGGAGCTGATCTATCAGATGATGACGACGGATTGTGTCTTTCGGATACTCCTTTGCGACGAATTTGATCCTCTAGTAATGTGTAGAACTCTATCTTCTGATGCCACTTTTGCTGTGATGGTTGATCCTTCTGATAGAGAAGGTGGTGGCGGCTTACTGCTCTAGCTCATGCGCCAACATTTGTCTTCAGGACACTCCCTTGCAACGGAGCTGGTCCTTTGGATGATGTATGTGGTGGTGACTTACTACTCTAGCTCATGTGCTGACTCCATGGGGAGTGATTGTTCTTGACTCTTCTTGTAGTCTTCCGGTGTGTTGACTTCCGGAGATATCTCTGAAGCAGGCAGGAATCCACTGGGGGATTTTGTCGATTTAGATGGTGCCTCTGAGTAGGCGGATTGCTTCCTCGGAAGTTAAGGCTTTCGGTTTGCATTGTTTTGCCTCTAAGTAGGCTGATACTCCCTTTGAGGATGTTGGCTCTTTGCTTGCCAGGTTTTGCCTATGCGTAGGTGGGCGACTCGCTGAGGATGAGTCTTTTGAATGTGGCCTTTACGGTAGGCTCATTGGGGATAGGTTCCCTTCTCTCTTTTTGGTTGATCCACCAGGGACTTCCTGGTGGTTAAATTTTGGTTCCCTTATGGGGAATGGAGTCTTGGCTCCTTGATTATATTGGTGATAGGCTTTTGCGTAGCCTTTATTCTCCTCTGATGGTGGTGAAGAATGGGCGAATCTTCTTGATGACTTATCATGGCGATGATACTGAGAATATTTTTGTTTGCTTCTGGAGTAGGCATTGATCTGCTTGGGATAGAGCCTTTCCGTTGGTTGCATTTTGAATGTTGTCTTTTCCTTATTTGAATGTTGCCTCCTTGAGGGAGAGCATTCTTTGGAGACTTGGTCTCGGCGTTTCCTGTTTTTCGATCACAAACATGAAGCTAGTCTCCTCATGCATGATTAAAAAGGTTTAATTTTCATGATTTTGACAAAGTCTTTGTGTGCGACTATTTGTGTGTGAATGCTTTAAATGCAATCCATTTTCTTATTAGATGCATCTAGAGAAGTGACTGTCCTTTCCCGTTGGTCGTTGGACGCTGACGAGTTCCTTCGTTTGCATATTTTTTGTTTTAGCCCTATTTTAGACCCCAAATCTTGCTCGACCTCAAAATAAAGAACAGAAAACTCCCATTCGAAGATGGGCAAGGCCTAAAAGGTCCCTAGGATTGATCAATAGGCCCCATATTAGAATAGGAAAGACTTTTGTACAAGAAAAATAAGAAATTCCACCTAAAGGGCCGAGAATGTCGTCTCGTTTGGCGAGACGGCGGTCCCGACCTTGTCAGGCGAGACAGCGGTCCCGACCTTGTCAGGAGAGACGGTGGTCCTGACCTGACAGGTGCGAATTCCTATAAAAGGGGGGACTTTCTCACTCTTTTCACATCATTCTTCTACTTTCCCTTCTGCACTTCTTTCGAATTACTCTCCTAGGACCCCTTTGAAGCATTTCTAGAGTTTCTTAGTATTCTTAGAAAGCGTTCGGTAGTGTTGCGAGGAAGAGCGATCAACATTGTAGAGTGTGGGGATTGCCAAAAAGCACCCTATTTCAAAGAATTCACTATAAAAGCTTACTTCGAAGGTTCCTATATACTCTCTTCTCTACTTTACTGCTTTTTAGATAGTATTATTATGAATTAATCATTTAGGGCCATGTAGTCAATATTTTAATTTCTACAATAAATAAATAAGGGTAAAAGTGCAATTTATAGTTATTATTTCTTTATATTAACAGTCCATCATAGGGAACTCGAAAGGGGCGTCGTAGGGAAGCTAATACCTTCCTTACACGTAACTAACTCCCTTACCGGACTCTGATTGTAATGGCCAAAGTTGGTTTTTCTAAACCAATGCCTTCTTTTTTCTTCCTTTTCCAATGTTTCTGGTAAAAAAATTGGTGGCGACTCCTCGAACCTTTCGAAAACCTCGTCTTTAGGTCCAGATCGGTTATCAGACAACTTAAAGGCGTTGTACCACACTTAACACGGGTCGAACGAAACCATCGCGTCGCTCCGACTGCCTCTTTTGACGGCGACAACACCTATCTTTTGCCTAGACTACCCTTTTTTGGGGTTTTTGATCTAGCAGACTGCCTTTATTTTTTCCTAGGATTTTTCCTAGCAGACTTTTATTCTTTTTCCTTTCTTTTCTTATGCTTTCCTGTATTGGTTTTTTATGCATGCTTATGATTCATTTAACACAGAGGTATTTTCATAATTTGGTTAAGAGAAAAGAAATGAAAGACAATTTTATTAATATGAACAAATAGTTTTTTTTTTACAAAAGAATTTACTAAGGGATTTAGAAGCATGGCTGGCCAAGGTTGGCTACACTGTATAAGCTATAACAATCATGCCTTTGACATCTGCCCCCCCTGATTCTCCTAGTTGCCTTAGTCGAGATGCTCGAGCCCGGAGTGAAGACTATGCAGAGATTGCCTGCTTCTGGAAGGACTTTACCTTAGTCGTCTTGCAGTTTTCGGCTAGGGTAACCATTTCTCTTTTTATTTTATTTTTGTTTTTGAAACCTCTAACTTTTGCCTAGGACATGTCCTAGCGAGGTGTGTGGATCCTAACTTTTTCCCAGGACGCCCTTTGTGGGTTTTCATCGTGGCGGATCATGAACAATGCCTTCAAGCATGATACTTCTTCACCGCATCTGAATTGACTGGGTGTCAAAGTTCTTCTCCATCCATGTTGGTGAGAATAAGAGCTCCTCCTAAGAAGGCTCACTTGACCACAAAAGGTCCCTCATAATTTGCCACCCATTTTCCAATTTTATCCTTCTGGGCTAGAAGCAGTTTCTTTATCACTAGATCCCCCTTGTGATAAGTGTAGGGGTTGACTTTTTTGTTGTAAGCCCTTTTGATTTTCTTTTGGTAGGCTTGTCCGTGACATATGGCATCCAATCGTTTTTCTTCGATTAGGTTCAACTGATTGTACCAATTTTGGACCCATTCTGCTTCTGTCAACTTTGCTTCCATAATAACTCGCAGGGAGGGTATTTTGACTTCCACTGGTAGTACGACCTCCATGCCATAGATGAGGGAAAAAGGAGTGGCTCTTGTGGAGGTCCGTACGGAAGTTCGGTATCTGTGCAGGGCAAAGGGTAACATTTCGTGCCAATCTTTATATGTTATTACCATCTTTTGGATGATTTTCTTGATGTTCTTGTTGGCCGCCTCTACTGCACCGTTCATTTTGGGTTGGTATGGAGAGGAATTGTGATGTTGAATTTTGAAATCTTGGCATAATTCTTCCATCATCTTATTGTTCAGATTGGTCCTATTATCAGTAATGAGACGATGAGGGATGCCATACCAAAACAGGATATTTTTCTTGACGAAGGTGGTCACTACTTTCTTGGTCACATGTGCGTAGGATGCCGCTTCTACCCATTTGGTAAAGTAGTCAATGGCCACCAGGATGAAGCGATGACCATTGGATGCTTTGGGCTCGATGGGTCCAATAACATCCATGCCCCACGTGGAGAATGGTCATGGTGTAGCCAAGATGTTGAGAGGTGCCGGTGGGACATGAACATTGTCAGTATAGACTTGACATTTGTGACATCACTTGGCGTATTGATGACAATCACCTTCCATCATAGACCAGAAGTATCCTGCCCTTAGGATCTTTTTTGTCATGACATGCTCTAGCATGTGGGTTCTGAAGGCTCCTTCATGAATTTCCTTAATTAGGGTTTGAGCCTCTTCGTGGTCCACACACCTCAACAAGCTGGAGTAAAAATTTTCCTTATAAAGGGTTCCTCCAATCAACGTGAACCCTACGACTGTCTTCCGAATGGTCCTTTTATCATTATGATTAATTCCCTTGGGATATTCACCCTTCGTGAGGTATCGCTTGATGTCATGATACTAAGGAGATTTGTCTTCCTCTTTAGTTACTGCCATACAAAAAGCTTGTTTATCATGAAGCCTTATTTGGATAATTAGTATCTCACGTTCTTGATCTAAGGCGAACATGGATGACAAAGTAGTGAGGGCATCTGTGAACTGATTGTCTTCCCGAGGGATGTACTCGAAAGTGACGTTTTCCATCCTTGAAATCATATTCTGGATGTACTATAATATGGGATCAATTTGGAGTTTCTGGTTTCCCATTCACCCTTGAGTTGGTAGATGACAAGGGATGAGTCATCGAAAACTTTGAGTTTGGTCACCCCATGATCTAGAGTTGCTTAGAATCCTAGGGCGCAGGCTTCATACTTAGCCATGTTATTGGTGTAGTTGAAATTTAGCCTGGCTATTACCGGGATGTACTTCTTTTCAGGGGATATTAAAACAGCTCCTATCCCATATCCAAGCATGTTCGAGGCTCCATTGAAGAACATAGTCCATGCAACATCTTCAGGTTCTTCGTGTTGGATATGCATGATGTGTTCATCTGGAAAATCGTCTTGTAAGGATTGATATTCGTTTGTTAATCCGTGTGCTAGGTAGTCTGCTAGGGGACTACCTTTGATAGCTTTTTGGGTGACATAGACGATGTTAAATTCTGAAAGGAGTACTTGCCATCTAGCTATTCTTACAGTCAGGAGGGGTTTTTCAAACAGGTATTTGATTGGATCCATTTTGGAAAACAACCAAGTCATATGTCTAATCATATACTGCTTGAGACGTTGAGTTGCCCACACCAATGCACATGTTTTTTTGAGTGGTGTATAACGGGTCTCATAGTCTAGGAATTTTTTGCTGAGGTAGTATATGGCTTGTTCTTTCTTTCCCATATCATCCTGTTGACCGAGCACACATCCCATAGATTCATCGAGTACCGATAGATAAAGAATCGGAGGTTTTCCTTCAACGGGAGGCACCAATACCGGTGGATTGGTTAAGCACAACTTAATTTTCTCAAAAGCTTGTTGGCAATCCTCATTCCAAACTGTTGGTTGGTTTTTGTGCAACAATTTGAAGATGGGTGCACATTTGTCTGTGAGTTGTGCGATGAACCTTGCTATGTAGTTAATCCAGCCAAGAAATCCTCTGATCTCCTTTTCAGTTTCCGGTGGGGGCATTTCTAAAATTTCCTTTGTTTTGTTGTGGTCTACCTCTATTCCCATTTTGCTGACGATAAACCCAAGTAGTTTACTTGACCGTACTCCAAATGTACACTTAGCCGGATTTAGCTTCAGTTGATACTTCTGAAGTCGATCAAATAATTTTCTCAAATAGAGAATGTGGTCTATTTTGTTCTTGGATTTGGTAATCTTGTCATCCACATAAACTTCAATTTCTTTGTGGAACATGTCGTGGAATAATGTTACCATGACCCTTTGATAGGTAGCCCCTGCGTTCTTGAGTCCAAAAGGCATGACTCTGTAACAAAACGTTCCCCACGGTGTGATGAAGGAAGTTTTTTCCCTATCTTCGATGGCTAGCTTAATCTGATTATACCCTGCGTATCTGTCCATGAAGGAATAAAATGTGTTCTTGGCGGTGTGATCTACCAACGTGTCGATGTGTGGTAGGGGAAAATCGTCTTTTGGACTTTCTCGATTTATATCCTTGTAATCTACACACACTATGATTTTCCCATTCTTTTTCATGACTGGTGCGATGTTTGCCAGCCATTCAGGGTATTTGGACACGATCAGGAAATTAGCGTCTAGTTGTTTTTGTACTTCCTCTTTAATTTTTAAGGACCAGTTGGGTTTCATCCTTCTTAGCTTTTGCTTTATTAGCCAGAAACCCTCTGTCAAAGGTAGTTTATGCTCCACTATGCTTGTGTCGAGTCCAGGCATGTCATGGTAAGACCAAGTGAATATGTCCACATATTCTTCCAATAACTGTATTAACCCTTCCCTGATGTCACTATCAATTTGGGTACCGATATTTACTTCCTTCTTATCGTCCTTCTGTCCCAAATTGACGATCTCTGTCTCTTCCTGATAGGGCTATATGGAGCGAGCTTCTCTTTCCAGCAATCGTTGCATGTCCGAGAAAATGGTCTCTTGCTCATTGTCGGATTCGACCCATTCGCCTTCGACTTCCGGATCCCACAGAGATTCATCAATCACAGACATGATCGTTTTAAGGGTTCTATTTTAGGTATAGATTTTATTATTAAGTTATTTTGGAAGAATAATAAATAGAAGAGGGAAAAGAATAAATGTGAATATGGATGAAAAATTCATCATGTATTGAAATAAAGGAATATGTACAAAATTCCCTTTTAATCGATGATCTCACGGCCACGGGCTGGGACTGTAAGAAATACAAAGAAAGCTTTAGAAAGAGAAAGAACCCTAACAGCAGGTCCTCCCTATCCAACCCTATCACTCTGGTTGTGATAGAGGCTTGACTTCTATGTTGGGGGCAGGAGCATTAAAGTTGTGACCCATCTGGCGTCTATTAACTCCTGGACCTTATATTTTAAGGCCCGACAGTTCTCTACTGAGTGCCCGGGAGCACCTAAGTGGTAAACGTATTTCTCATTAGGTTTATACCACTCAAGGTAAGGTAGGTCAACCTTTCTTGGCGGGATGTATGCCAGAAGCTTGACCTCCACCAGTTTAGGCAATAAACTCCCATAAGAGGTTGGAATGGGAGTGAACTTCCTTTCCTGCCTCTGGGATTGCCTAGCTGTCTTTGAAGAAGAAGAAGGAGTGGTGAGGCTAATGACATTTATGTTTGCCTCCTTCTTCTTGTCCAGGGATTTCTTGAATGATGCATTGGAGGAGGAAGGTCGCGCTATCCTTCCACTCTTCAATCCCTGCTCCACTCTCTTGCCTATGGTGACCACGTCTGCAAAGAGGGTTGACGTGTTCCTTATCATTTTGTCGTAATAGAGTCCAATCAACGAGTTGATGAACATAGACACAGTCTCCTTGTCTGATAGCAAAGGCTCCACTTGGGCGGCTAGTTCCCTCCATCGTTGGGCATACGTCTTATAGGATTCGTCGCCTCTCTTGCTCAGTGTTTGGAGATCTAACCTATAGGGGGTCAGATCGATGTTGTACTTATAGCGACGAAGAAAGGCGTCTGCCAACTACTTCCAGTTCTAGACTTGTCCCTTCTCTAGCTACATGTACCAATTTAGAGCTGAATCAGTCAGGCTCTCTTGAAAGCAGTGTATCAGGAGTTCCTTGTTGTCGGCGTGGGGAGCCATCTTGCGACAGTACATAGTAAGATGACTCCTGGGGAAAGTCATTCCCATGTATTTTGGAAAGTTTGGGACCTTGAACTTTGGAGGGAAACAGATGTTCTTAACAAGGCACATATCAGCTACCTCCTTCACATAAAAGCTTCTATGGCCCTAAGTCTCTCTTCCAGAGCGGAGATTTGTTGCTTGGAGACTTCAGGGGGCTGGATGAGCACCACCCTTGCTTCGGACTACACGGGAGCTTTTTGCTCGTAGAAGAATTCCTCTTCTTCTTCCTCATGGTGAGATGCGCGGTCACCATGAGTATCGCCCTTATTGAGGTTCTGCTGGTGCATTAACTCCATCATCTGCGCCATTTGTTCCTTAAGGAGTTAACTTCAGTAGTGAGTTTACGGTTCTGCTCTTCTAGCTACTCCATCACTTTATTCTTTTGTGCACGGGTTCGGACCACAGAAAGACTATCCACTTTCTAGGATGCAAAAAATGAATTTTATTACTTAAAATGCATGATTGGTGTGGGATAGATACACCTTAAGAAAATGACTTTAGTATCATCCTTAAAGCTTTAAGCTTCACGCAGCACCATACCCACTTCGGTATAATGGTTCCTTCCCCATCATGGATTTGACAAGTATAATGAAGGTCACCATATACCTTAGTACACTTGTCCTTTCCTTGTGGATGGTTACAAATGTGCTTGGGGCCTCTTTCGCCTTTGTCTTAGGGATATCTAATGCCCCCTAGCATGAATGTGTTTTTGCATGCACTAGTACAAAAAGGTGGAAAATGTTCAAAGTAGGATAACTTTTGACTGGGATGTCGGATTTGGACGCACAACATATCAAAACGAAGAGGAAAAAGTGAAGAACAGGTGGAAAATTCCCAAAGGGGGGGTTTGTCCCAACAATTTTTCCAAAAAATGCTCCTAAGACTCATTAAAACCCATTTTGCGCTAGTGATAAGGGATTTATTAAGATGATACGTATGCATACTTTCCTTATGCATTTATTTTCTCTCCTGGTTTTACCACTCATGAGATGATGCGGGTATGAATGGTTGAATTTGTCAAAAATCTTTTTATAAATGTTTTGATTTTATTATTATTTTTTATTTTATTTTAACCTTTTATCTCTTCTGTCGGTCCGCGTGGCTACTTAGCTTACAAAGAACCTGAAACCAGGCTAGCTAAAATGCAGACTGTCTGAGATAAAAGTGACTTATTATAAAAAGAAATGTTTTAGAACCCCTTATCTCTTTTGTCGGTCCACGTGGCTACTTAGCTTACAAAGAACCTGAAACCAAGCTAGCTAAAATGTAGACTGTCCAAGATAAGGGTGTTTATTATGAAAAGGTTTTTGAGATTTTGTTTTTATTTTTGCTGTTGTATGATTATGTTATGCAACAATCAGATGCAACAAACAAATGCACAAGCAATTCACTCATCCGCGAACAGAGTGACATTTTATTCACGAGGTAGGGGTTTCTTGCAGAAAAGTGCATTGGTAACCGTAGGTTCTAACTGTTCTCACCAAGGCTAGGCCCCCAAGGTGCCCCCATTATAGGGACCCTTCAATCTCTCAGTCTTTGAACCATGCACGGATCTCCGTGTCGACATTCTTAGACCAAAAGAAGAAGGTTATCACCTTGAGTGGTGGCTTCTGACAATGACCTGCTGGAACTAAGGCCATTACCATGGTTGGCCATTACCATGGTTGGCCATACCTGCCACCCACTCCCTATGTGTATTCTCTCTTACCCCCGGGTATAGATGAACTGTTGTGTGCAAGGGTTTGTGTACAGTTGTTTATTTCAAACAATTGCAAAAAATAAGCATACAACAATTATTAAACCCAACCAATAAAGCATGTTATAAAAGCAAAGAAGGGTAAAAGCGTAATTTCTAGTTTTATTTCTTAAACTAGTCCATTACTAAATGGGATCAACTTTCTAACCTCCCTAGCAGAATCGCCATCTGTCGCTGCCATCAAAAGAGGCGGTCAAAGCGACGCGATGGTTTTGATTGACTCGCATTTTTTGAAAGAAGTGGTTCAACACCTTTAGGTTGTTCGATAATCGGGCTGGACCTAAAGGCGAGGTTTTCGAAAAGGTTCAAGGATTCACCATCAGTGTTTTAACCTTAAACACTGAAAAAGGTAAAAGAAGAAGAAGGCATTAGTTTTAGAAAAAACCAACTTTGGTCATTACAACTAGAGTTAGGTAAGGGAGTTAATTACGTGTGGGGAAGGGTGTTAGCATCCCACAACGCCCCTTTCGGGTTCCCTATGATGGACTAGTTTAACAAATAAATACTTAAAGAAATTATGCTTTTACCCTATTATTTAAACTACTTGCAGAATTTAAACGTCTCTATGGCCCTACTATCTAATGCATACAAAGAAAGCGATAAAGTGAGCAGTAAAAGAGAGAGAATAGGGAAGAAACCTCCGAAGCGAGCTTTATATTAACTCTTCAAAACTTGAGGACACCTTTTGGCAGTCCCTGCACTCTACATGCACGCTCCTCCCTTAAAAGAAAAGAAAATCACTCTACCGAGGGCCAGATGTCTCAATAGGAGATTTCCTTAACCGATTTCTACTTTAAACGAAAATTAGAAAGCTCACTCGAACTCTGGAATAATGCTCAGAGTCACTCAAAAGTGCCAAAAGGCTTCCTAGAGAGTGGTAGGAGTGAAAAGGTGTGAAAATTCGAGGAATAGGGGCTTGTATTTATAGGGAACTGCACTAGGAAAAAGTGGATGACCGTCTAGACATAGTGGACGGCCGTGCATGTAGGGTGGACGGCCGTCCATGGCCAAAATTTTCCACGGATGGCCATCCAAGCTAGGTGGATGACCGTCCATAGCCTTAAAGTTGGCATGGACGACCGTCTGATTGTCTTGGACGACCATCTGCTGTCTCCGACAGATTCTCTGATTTTTATTGCCTCTAAAAACCCTTCCTATCTTAAATGGAACCTAGAAAAAGCTACTAGGGACTTAACAAAGTCTTGACCATCTTCAAAATAGGTTATCTTTGGCTTTATTGGGAAGCCGGACAAGATTTGGGGTCTACAATGATTCTTATCGCTTCTAGCTCACACTAGGTTTTCAAAGCCCCTTTTTCTTCCTACTCAAAGTTCTCCCAACAATCACAACTCTTATCTTTCTGAGTATGAAAAAGGTTTTTCCATTTGCTGAGAGTATGAGAGTCCTTTAAATAGAGTTTTAGGGTTTCTAATTTTAGGGTTTTCAAAAATTAGGTCTAAAATTCGAAATTCAAATTCATAACTAACACAAATAATCGATTATCATTAGGGATAATCGATTATCACAGAGCCAATATAAGAAAATCAATTTTGTCTAAGATAATCGATTATCTTGAGTGATAATCGATTATTCTAGAGCCAATTTTGAATTTATATCCTTAACAACCATAGATAATCGATTATCCACAAAGATAATAAATTATTCCAGATCCACTTTCAAAAAAACTAAATTTTATCCAGGATAATCGATTATCTTGAGTAATAATCAATTATTCTAGTGCGACCTTGATAAAAATGAAGCTTTTGTGGATAGACTAAGTGTTGGCTATCATGAACTCTAATTTTACAGACTCAAAATGACAAAACAAAGTTATTACAAGTAATTTCAAATGTATATAAGTCTTGTAATCTTGAATTCCTTTGTTCTTGTATCATCATCAAAATCTTTTGTCACCATATCCTTGCATTTTCAACAATCTCCCCCTTTTTGATGATGATCAAAATTTGCTTTAAAGCCTCTTTGTAATAACCTGTTTTCTGTCACAACTATCATAGAAATTTATTTAACATAATAGGTTATTAAATAAATTCTCCCCCTTTTTTATCATAAACAAAAAGACAACCAGTAAACATAAGCAAAAGCTCTCCCTCAATAAATGCTGAAAAATAAATGACTCCCCGTAATAAAGCAATTTATGAATAGAAATTTATTAATAAAAAAATCACAATATTGATGGGAAAAGAACTATGCTGATGAATACAACAATTAAAATTCATCAGATTGAGAATCGTCATTAAATTGGTAATCAAATCGGCCTTCAAGGGTTGACACCCGTAAATCCACGTCTGAAATGAGATTTAAAATCTCTTGATGCCGATCTTCAGAGAGTGAAAATAAGTCCTGCATTTGTTGGTTCATGTTAGAAATCATATCTTCAAGGGAGGGGAGGGATTCAGTATGGGCACCAGATGAAGTCCCTCCTACAGGAACATCAATAATAATCATCTTATCATCGTCAGAATCAGCAACAACAATGACATTTGGCACATCATCCTTATGAAAATAAGTTCCATCAATGTTGACCATTTACAATTGAGATAGTGTACCATCATGCATGTGATTGGAATTCAATGTGTGCAACCTTTATTCCCCTTCAAGATTGACTCCTTTGTATTCAAGAATTCTGGAGAGCATAGGGAATTTTGAAGGTAGGATGGCGCTTGACTTTGAGCATAGTGGATAGGATGAGACTGGGTCAATCAATCGACTCATTGCTCATAATCGCATGGATGATGCGAAGATTAGCAGTAGAACATTGAGCATGATTGGTGGCTCGGGGACAGAGAATCCAGACAATAAGATGAAGTAGAAGACATTCATCTTTCTTTAACGGTCCTGCAAGAAGTGGTCGCCTAATCTGCTGTGCAGGATTACGAAGGAAAGAACGATAAGCCAGAATCCTGTCAAAGTTGTCCATATCCATGAGCACATTCACAAAATCATCCCGAATAAGAAATTTTGCTACATTTTCCCATATGTCATCATCAAGAATGATGGTTACTCCTTTGACTCTTGAGGTAGCAATATAGTCTCTGAATTTGAATTGAGTGTAAAAGACACATACCAAATCTGGGTAGTAAGTGCCTTCCATCTCAACAAAGGGTAAGACACCCTGTTGTTCAAGAAGAGTTGGGAATTGGAATCCCCGATTGATGAACTGATCTCTGTTTAAGAATTTTGGAGAAATGATACTCTTTTCTTTCCAAAATGTAAGAAATTCTTGTCTCCTATCGTCAGCGGATATCCATCCTTCAATGGAATTTGGATGGGGTTGAGAAGTAGGAGCAAATCTTCTCCTTATGGGGATCTTCCTTCTGGATTATTCATCCATTTGAGAGTAATTTAGAAAGGATGGGTATTTTAAGAGAGAATGGAGAGATAAGAACTTGAAGGAGACAAGAATGGAGCTTGAAATCAATGCAGAACTCTTGGAAGAGAGGCAAGAAGTGATGGAATGAGTTTCTGAGTCCCTTTATAAGTAGAGATCACTTCTAACAGCTATAAATGACTATAAACGGCTATAAATGCAAGAATTGAGGCAAATAGACCCATTGCCAACGACTAGTTTTCATCCAATGACACAGGATAATCGATTATCAACCTGTGATAATTGATTATTTGTTCATCAGCTTCCCAAAATTTTTCATAAACGCATGGATAATCGATTATCACTTGAAATAATCGATTATTCTAGATAGTTTTCAGATTTTGCGGAGTAGTAGGATAATCGATCATTCTAGAGAGATTTGCAAATGTGAAGATGTATGAGACTCAGAATAATTGATTATTTCACTTGATAATCGATTATTCCAGAACGAATTCTAAGAATTTTACTCTATTTTAGTTTTTACTAAGTTAGGATATTTCTAGAATGCCTAAGTCTCTCCTAAGTTCATAGAATCTTTCTTTGGGAAGAGTTTTGCTAAATATATCTACTACTTGATGTTTTGTATCAATGTACTCAATTTTACAATTTCCTTTACTAATGTAGACCCCAAATCTTGCTCGGCTCCCCAATAAAGCTGAAGATAACCCGTTCTGAAGATGGTCAAGACTTTGTTAAGTCCCTAATAGCTTTTTCTAGGCCCCATTTAAGATAGGAAGGGTTTTCAGAAGCAATAAAAATAAAAAATTCCGTCAAAAATAGCAGATGGCCGTTTAGGACAGTCAGATGACCGTCCATGCCAACTTTAAGGCAATGGACGACATGTCCACTTAGCTTGGACGACTGTCCATGTCAATTTTTTGCCATGGATGACCGTCCACTCTATATGGACAGCCGTCCATGGTCACTTTTTGCCATGGACGACCGTCCACTAAGTCCGGACGACCATCCACTTTTTCCTGGTGCGGTTCTCTATAAATAGGAGCCCCAAAAATTCGGCCATCTGCTGTCTCCGACGGATTTTTTGATTTTTATTGCATCTAAAAACCCTTCCTATCTTAAATGGAACCTAGAAACAGCTACTCGGGACTTAATAAAGTCTTGACCATCTTCGAAATGGGCGATTTCTGGCTTTATTGGAGAGTCGGGCAAGATTTGGGGTCTACAGCTGCCCCCCTTCACCCGACCAATTGACTATGGGCTAACGTACCATGAGGTCGATTGGCGGGTGAAGGAGTTAACCACTATAAAGAAAATCGCGTATTACCGACAGATATTTACCGACGTATTTATAGCCGTCGAAAAATAATCATTACCGACGGATAAAATAATAATTAGTTATCGACGGATATATCCGTCGATAAATCCGTCGGTAATTTATAGATGAATTTATTGATGGAAATATCCGTTGGTAAATCCGTCGATAAATTAACAATTAATTACCGACGGATATATCCGTCGGTAAATTCATCTGTAAATTACCAATTATTTACCGACGGATATATCCGTAGGTAAAATTATATAATATAATTTAATTATTCACCTAATTAAAAAATAAAATATTTTTTATTTAATAATTTAATTTAATCATAATTAGATTAATTTATAATAATTTATTAAATTAAATAATTTAAAAAAATAAATATTTAATTATATATAAATATATAAAAATATAAAAATATAAAAATATATAAATATAAAAATATATAAATATATAAATATATAAAAATATATAAAAATATAAAATATATAAAAATATAAAAATATAAAAATATAAAAATATAAAAATATATAAATATATAAATATATAAATATATATAAATATAAATATATATATAAATATATATAATTATATATAAATATATATAAATATATATATAAATATATATATAAATATATATAAATATATATAAATATATATAAATATATATAAATATATATAAATATATATATATATATATATATATATATATATATATATATATATATATATATATATATATATAAATATATATATAAATATATAAAAATATATAAATATATATAAAAATATATAAATATATATAAATATATATAAATATATATAAATATATAAAAATATATGAATATATTTGTATATAAATATAATTTATTTGTAAATTATTATCAAAAAATTCTAGTAACCTAGTGGTTGGAGTATCGACCTCTAACTCTAAGGTACTCGGGTTCGAATCCTTCTAATGACATTTCTCTATCTAAATTTAATAATAATTCAAAGTTATAAAAATATAATATGAAGAAATAATAAATAATAAGAATATAAAGGGGAGGGGTTCTATAAAAAAAATGCTATAAATAAGTAAATTTTTTAATAAATATTAAAATTATTACTGACGGATTCTAGTCCGTCGGTAATTTTGTAACACATTTACCGACGGACTATTAAATCTGTCGGTAATATTTACCGACAACCGAATTTGCGACGAATTTTGACCGTCGATAATTTTAATATTTCTTGTAGTGAACCCTCTTGCCCGGTTGTCCTCTCGATGCTCCTCTCGTCGTGGTGGCTGACCCTGGGGATTGTGAATGTAGTCTGGTGTTGTCTTCAGGATGCTTCCTTGCTGCAAAGGCTAACCCTTCGGACGATATGTGTGAAGCTTTAGGATGCTCCTTTGGTGCGGTAGCTGACCCTTAGGATAGTAGAGGCAGGTTGTATCTTCTGGAAACCCTTTTGTAATAGGGTTGACCCTTCGGATGATATACATCCCTCCTTCAAGATACTCCTTTGCAGTGGAGCTGATCTGTCGGATGATAACGACGGATTGTGTCTTTCGAATACTCCTTTGCGACGGAGATGATCCTCCGGATGATGTGTAAAAACTCTATCTTCTCGTGCCACTTTTGTTGTGATGGTTGATCCTTGTGATAGAGAAGGTGGTGGCGGCTTACTGCTCTAGCTCATGCGCCGACATTTGTCTTCAGGACACTCCCTTGCAACGGAGCTGGTTCTTCGGATGATGTATGTGGTGGCGACTTACTGCTCTAGCTCATGCGCCGACTCTATGGGGAGTGATTGTTCTTGACTCTTCTTGTGTAGTCATCAGGTGTGTTGACTTCCGGAGATAAATGCCTCTGGAGTAGGTAGGAATTGATTGAGGATTCGTCAATTTGGACGATGCCTCTGAGTAGGCGGATTGCTTCATCGGAAGTGAAGGCTTTCGATTTGCGTTGTTTTGCCTCTAAGTAGGCTGATCTGTTTGGGGATAATGCCTTTCTGTTAGTTGCATTTTGGTTGTTGCCTTTTCATTATTTGGTGGAAGTATAGCGGTCAGAATTTATTTGGTTCCAGAAGCTCTTGATTAATTTCACCTTTTACCACAATTTTATTCTTTTTTCTCGCAATTTTGAAATTTGGCTTTTTTGGAGTGATGCGTGTGCCTTTTTATTTCCTAGTTTCTTTTGTGCACGCTGGCTTTTGTAAAAAAAGGAGAGGCAACTAGATAAAAAATGTAAAATTTTTATTTATTTTGTGGGACTCGAAGTACAACAGGAAATTTATTAAAGATCTCAACTTTCTGGCTCTGAGTTGGATGCTGAGGACAGTGCTGGCGAAGGGAGTTGGTGGAGTATGCGATGCTGGAATTCCTTCTGGTTTTGGATCATGCTGTTTAGGTTCTGACCTATCTCATCCACCCTTTGTGTGAGGCCATCTACCCTATGGCTAAGACTTTCCTACGCTCTTTCATAACCCTCTTGCCTTAGGGACATCTGGTCGATCTGTTGGCGCAGGTACTGGAATTGTCTATCCGTATCGGTCCTCTCGTCACATATATGCCGATGTATGCTAGTGAGGTCATCCCCATACTATGTCTGCTACTACTGGGATCCTGGAGGGATGGGCATCTCTTGTGACTCCAATGCGTCCATATCGTGAATGTCGATCGTCATAGCGAGGAGGGGGTGTAAGACCCAAGAGATGCCCTATCGGGTGAGCATGCTCATGTTGGCGAGTACCGTACCATCTATGAGCTCTGGTTGGAGGGCGGTAGGGATGTCTTCTCCATCAGCACATCCCCAATATTCGGCTAGAGGGGTGATAAGGGGGCCTATCATGATGGATCTTGTCGGGCCTCAAGTCCCGAAGTCTTTTAGCGCTTCAAAAAAAAGTAGCCAGGATTGCATCAGATTCCTCGATGCATGCAATAGATGGCGAAAAGGTCCGCCTGAGTGACCTTGCCTTGGATTTCTTTTCGGCTGTGAAGGGTGCCAGCCAGTAACTTGTGATAAATGCGGAGAGGAGGGAGGAAGGTGGTCCCCTTCGGGTTGGCAGGAATGTGCTGGGAACCGGTAATCTCTTCCCATATTTGACCGGTGGTGAGGGTGGCTGGCCTTTCACAAAATGCCCCCCTGTACTATGGGATTTGGATCTCTGTTGGCTGATGAAATCCCATGAGGACGTTGAACTCATCTAGGACGTTGGTCTGGTAGGCCCCATTCATCCAGTATGTAACTTCTTGGACAGGAGGAACCCTAGGGATCATAGATGGTAGGTCTATGAGTGTAACAAAAGCGAGGAATTCCAGCGTGGTAGTGCGGTGAATGCGGGTAGGTGGATCTCTGAGCAGGAAGTCCCACCCTATGCCTTGGATGTATCTCCTTACATCTTGATCCCAACCAAACATAGTTAGGATCCTGAAGTCTAGCCAGAGCATAGGATGCCAGGCATACTGGCTGATGTTGGCGAATCTAGCCTGGTGCTGCTCCGTTAGCTAAGTGGGAACCTGAGGAGTGGGGATGCTCCTTATGGGTCCCTGGGAGCGTTTCTGACGTGTTGATGATTCCCCACGCTCCATTACTCAATCAAAAACACTCAAATATGCAAGGGAAGGTAAAGGAGGAAGAGGGAATGCAAAAATGGGATGCCATGAACTATTTGGGGCGCCTAAATTTATAGGCAAAAAAATGCAGGGGCGGACGACCGTCTGGTGTAGGTGGACGACCATCTGCCCCTAACGACCACTCCTGGACAACCGTCTGCCCCCAACGGCTACCCTTGGACGACCATCTGCTCTGAATGGACGTCCATCTGGCCCCAACGACAACTGGCAGATAGGCCGTCTGGCCTAAGTGGATGGTCGTCCGCTACCTCTTTTTTTTTTTGAAGAAAATAGGGCCTTGTTCATCAACATCTATGCATGTAATGTTTATGATATGCGTCCTATAATGCTATTTCAGTTAATATTTTCAGAAAAATTAACTGATGTGTTCCTGACGATGAGGCTCTTCTGGTGTCACATTCAGCTGTACCGTTTTTGCCGTTTTGGATTTTGCATAACCGAAGAATGATCGTGTTGAAGAGCTATTCACCATACCAGTGTGTTGCTTCCCCTTTTTGTTTGGAATTTCAATCCTCCTATTGATCACTATATTTCCACATTACCCGGTTAATCACTAGAATATCATAGCAATAAGGGTCAATAGAAAAGAAGGAAGAGGATAATTAATTCAATGGTTTGTGTTTTAGAAGGGATTTCTATTTTCAAAACAACGGTATTTGTAAGCACAACTAGCCAAGGTTAGTCAGACTGTTTAGGCTTAGTTTAAACAAACATTTGTTTGCGAGGTTGCGTCTTTACTTGATTGTTTTGTGGCGCCTATTACAACTGATTGACTTCCCTAGACCGCCCTTCGGGTTTTCAATCTAGGATGTTGTGTTTTGTCCTAACTTTTGTTTATGTTTCCTCTAACAACCTTTGTTTTGTAACCCTATCTTTTGCCTAAGCTACCCTTTATTAATGTTCAGGTTTCCTAGCAGGCTGACCCTAACTTTTGCGCAGCCCCCTTTGTGGGTTTCCACCGGGTAAGTTGCCCTTCCTTTTTTTTGGCATTTGGCTCCTAAGGGCTCTTTTTATCATTTTTGTTTTCTCTTTTGCACAACATTGGCGAAACACGACTTTATTATGATGAGGTAAAACCTTGCGTTTCGAATCAATCAGTGATGATAGTGCGCTCTTAATTTTTAGATGCCTTTTGGAAACATTTTCTTAACACATGGTTATTAAATGAGGTATAGACATGGATAGTAAGAAAAGAAGAAGATAGTAAGAAACACATTCTTTATGATTAAAAGGGTAATATGTGCCCTAAAAATGCCCGGGGGTTGGGCTTGCCCCGGGGAGTAATCTCTAATAGTCATTAGGTTTACATTCCTTTTAAAAATTGGAAGAAGAACACCTAATGACTAAAGTTGCTCTCGACGCTTGTATCCCTCCACTTCGAAAGATATGATTCAGTGGGCGGAGGGGAGACTTTCCCTTTCTTCTTGCAGTTTGATCCTTTGTAGGGTCGTACCCTAGGCCGTGCTTCAAAGGATTGTCTTTAAAATCTGGTGGCTCCCTTATTCCTTGGGAATTCATACTGAGTCCCTGGCCTGGGCGGTACCCGTATTTTGACATC
Organism: Sphenostylis stenocarpa; assembly: GCA_963425845.1. Lineage (NCBI taxonomy): Eukaryota > Viridiplantae > Streptophyta > Magnoliopsida > Fabales > Fabaceae > Sphenostylis > Sphenostylis stenocarpa. The sequence goes on from OY731400.1 coordinate 46,735,306, forward strand.
ATATGTGCCACCTTCATATTGTTGGGAAGTCTTTCAACATTGGTGATTTCCAGCGCTTGAAAGGATGTTTTAAGGGCCTCTTCGACTGCATTCACATAGGGTAGGGTAGATGGCTTGCTGATCAAGATGTCGTGTTCAGCTTGAATTGTGACCAGTTTGTCACCTACCACGAATTTGATTCTTTGGTGGAGCGTTGAAGGGATCGCTTTGGCATCGTGAATCCAAGGTGTGTCGAGGAGGCAACTATAAGCAGGAGTGATGTCCATCACATGGAAATCCACATTGAAGATAGTGGGACCTATTTGGATTGGCAGGTTGATTTCCCCCACTACTTCGCATCTTGATCCGTCGAAGGCTCGAATGACGGTGTTGCTTGGGCGCATATGGGCTCCTTGTTTCGTCAATTTATCGAGTGTGCACTTAGGCATAACGTTCAGGGATGACCCATTATCCACAAGGACTTTGGCGATGAGATATTCTCTACACTTGACGGATATGTGTAAAGGTTTGTTATGGCTTGACCCTCCAGGAGGGAGTTCTTCACCGGTGAAGGTAAGATGATCATTGGCTATAATGTTGCCAATAATCCCTTTGAACTTGTCTTGGGATATGGTATACAACATGTATGCTTCGTTCAAGACCCTCAACAGCGCATTCTGGTGTGGTTCCGAACTCATTATTAAAGATAACAAAGTTATCTTCGCGGGCGTGCGGTTGAGTTGGTCTATGATGGAGTACTCACTTTGCTTTATGAATTGGAGTAATTCATCAGCCTCCTCCTTGAATTTTTCTTTGTTTTCTTCTTCGGTTTCTTTATTTTTTCCTTTATTTTTGGGGGCGTCTTCTTGTGACTCCTTGGGAGAGTAGATTCGTCCGCTTCTGGTCATTCCCCCGATACCGGCTATATTGGAAATATCTTCGTTTATTGCGTATTTCCATGGTACAACTTTATTTGATTCGTAGGGGAAAGGACGAGGCATAAATAATCGCAGCGGTGTACTTGTCCCCTCTTCTTTATTGATCGTGATAACCAGTGGTTGAGGCTTATTGTCTTTTTTAGGTGGCTCAACCATTGAGGAGAGACTGATGATGAGTGGTTTCCTCTCCATTCTTCTGTTTTATGAAAATACATCAGTTAAACTTTCCTTTTTATTGTCTTATTAATTTTAAGCAAGGAGGGATATGTGAATGAATGCGAGATGAATGCAATAAATAGTTGTAAAGATAAACAAAAGGTGATTTTATTCATCAAGGAAAAAGTGTACATTCCCCTAGACCATGCTACGAAACACATTTTGGCAGAACTAGAAAAGCCTAAAGAACTGTCGATGGACTGCCTGGCTCATATCTTCATTGTATTTTTGAGCCTCCTTTATCTTTGCCTCTTGATGGATGAGCAAGGCTTGTAAGTTATCGAGTTTCTCGACGACTCGGTCTCTTTCTTGCAGAACTCGGTCATACTGAGCTAATCCGTCTCTCTCTTTGCATCGTAGCTCAGCCAAGTTCCTGTTAAGTCTTTGGGTGGTTTCCCACCTTCGTTATGCTTCAGACCAAGTCCTTTCAAGATCTTGTTGCATCATCTTGTTGCATATTCGGCCTCAAGGTGTGCTAGTTTGGCCATCATCTCTTGGAGTCGATCATCCGAGTTTACTTTGGCAACTTTGGATGCTCGGATAACCTCCTCGTTGGAGTCAGCACATTGGTCCTTGAGACACTCTATCTCTTGGTCTTTCTTCTTGCATTGCCTTTGCAGATCGTCAATGGTAAGGATAGACTCTTGTTCTTTCTCCTCAAGGGCCCTCAACTAGGCTCCCATGATCTTTATCCTTTGGGTCAAGGCATCAACTTGGGTTTGCAGTTCTCCATTTACTGATGGTGAGGCAAGCAGAACGTGTGGTTGTGGCACCCTTCTATCTTTCCTCCATTCCTCATAGTCACTAGAAACAACTACTCGAGCCCTACCAAGCTCTTCATCCCCTATCTAGACTGGTCTCTCCCATGCTCTTCAGATTGCAGGAGCATCCTTGAAGTTGCTAGAATTATAGAAGAAACACAGTCCCCCGATTTCTTCGCATGTTGGCATGGTCTAGGTCCTCATAAGCTGCCTCATAAATATCTTTGGGGAATAAGCTATGCAGCCCCTAAGGCCCAACAATGGTACATTCGGGTGATCTCCGCATCTGATGAGAATAGGACCAGGTCAGAACCAAGGACATGCCCAAGATATGTGATCTATGTTCCAGTGTTCCAACTCAGTCTTCCACTCCATGGCGTGACGACGGCGGAGAGGGATCTTTGAGAAACTCCTCAAAGGGTCAGGGAATGCTCCCATGTGACTTGAGGCATAGAAGTGAGTGATGCCCCAAACATACAGTAATGTAGAACAACATCAAAGTGTTTTTCCTTGCTTGTGATGACAAAATTCTACTGACATCAAGGTGTCGGCAAGAAGCGCAGGCACGAGACTCTTCAAGTGTACGTCCCAGGAAAAGAAAGCATCCATTACGGCGTGATCCACGGTGTCGTTATGGAATGGGAACAAAAAGGTCCCAAACACAATTAGTGCTAGAGTCTTGTTGAATGTGGACCAATCTCCTTTATCAGCCAAAGAGGATAAATGGTCTTCTAAAAGTGAGATCTTCCACCCTTGAACGCTCCCTTTTCCCTTCAGGGCAGACTGCGGAAGCAGCAATCGGATAAGGTGAGCGACCTTGTTCACCAAGATATAAGCTCCCTAGCTAATGTAGACCCCGACTGACTTGGGCCATCTGATCATAAGCTCATACTCTTCTAAGGTCGGAACCAAATCAAAATGAGGGAACTCAAAGCAATGCAGTATGGAGCTCGAAAAGTGGATCAAGACTCTGACAAACACGTGGTCAACGCAGATTTTCAAGAGGTCTAGGATTTGTCCGTAAGATCTCTCGAAGTCGGATCGAACTTTCGATGGCATTAACGCGCATAACTGCTCCAACCTCTTGACACGGTAATGGGGAATATCCACTTTTCCCAACTGTCTACTGTTGGATCCCTCCATTTTTCTAGAAACGGAAAAATGCATGCTATGAGTATGATGCTTTTGCATGCATGAAAGTGTGTTTTTTTTTCTCTAAATATTATCATGTTTTATTTTCTACATGGTGCATGATAGTGTTTTTTTGCTGTATGTATTTTTTTGAAGAAAATGAAACTACCTATATGGATGATGGATTCGATGCTTAACACCATGAAGGGGGGCCCCATTTCCTCTTATTATGGTTTTTATTTGATTTATTTGGTTTTTAAAACCTTTTATCTCTTTTGTCGGACTGCGTGACTACTTAGCTTACAAAGAACCTGAAATCAGGCTAACTAAAAGGTAGGTTGTCCGAGATAAGGGTGTTTATTGTGAAAAGATTTTTGAGATTTTGTTTTATTTTTTTATTTTTTGGTGTATGATTATGTTATGCAACAAACAAATGCAACAAACAAATGCACAAACAATTCACTCATCTGCGAGCAGAGTGACGTTATTTAATTACGAGGTAGGGGTTTCCTGCAGAAAAGTGCATTGACAAAGGTAGGTTCTAACTGTTCTCACCAAGGCCAGGCCCCCAAGGTGACCCCATTATAGGGACCCTTCAATCTCCCAGTCTTTGAACCATGCACGAATCTCCGTGTCGATGTTCTTAGACCAAATGAAGAAGGCTATCACCTTGAGTGGTGGTTTCCAACAACGACCTACTGGCACTAAGGCCATTACAATGGTCGGTCGTACCTGCCACCCACTCCCTATGTGTATTCTCTCTTGCCCCCAGGTATAGAGGGATTGTTGTGTGCAAGAGTTTGTGTACAATTTATTTCAGACAATTGCAAAAAATAAGCATACAACAATTATTAAAGCCAAACAGTAAAACATGTTATAAAGCAAGAAAGGGTAAAAGCGTAATTTCTAGTTTTTATTTCTTAAACTAGTCCATCACTAAATGGGATCAACTCTCTAACTTCCCTAGTGGAGTCGCCATTTGTCCCTACCATCGAAAAGAGGCGGTCGGAGCGACGCGATGATTTTGATTGACTCGCGTTTTTTTTTAAAGAAGTGGTTCAACGCCTTTAGCTTGTCCGATAACCGGGCTGGACCTAAAGGCGAGGTCTTTGAAAAGGTTCGAGGAGTCGCCATCAGTGTTTTAACCTTAAACACTGAAAAAGGTGAAAAAAGAAGGCAGTGATTTTAGAAAAAAACCAACTTTGACCATTACAACTAGAGTCGGGTAAGGGAGTTAGTTACGTGTGGGGAAGGTGTTAGCACCCCACAACGCCCCTTTCGGGTTCCCTATGATGGACTAATTTAGAAAATAAATACTTAAAGAAGTTATGCTTTTACCCTATTATTCTATCTATTTGCAAAATTTAAATGTCTACATGGCCCTATGATCTAATGCACACAAAGAAAGAGATAAAGAAAGTAGTAAAAGAGAGAGAGAATAGGGAAGGAACTTCCGAAGCATGCTTTATATTAACCCTTCGAAACTTGAGGACGCTTTTTGGAAGTCCCCGCACTCTACAAGCACGCTCCTCCTGCAAAAGAAGGAAAAGTCACTCTACCGAGGGTCGGACGTCTCAATAGGAGACTTCCTTAACCGATATCTACTTTAAACGGAAATTGAAAAGCTCACTCAAACTCTAGAATAATGCTCAGAGTCACTCTAAAGTGTCAAAAGGCTTCCTAGAGAGTGGTAGGAGTGAAAAGGTGTGAATTTTCGAGGAATGGGGACTCCTATTTATAGGGAACTGCACCAGGAAAAAGTGGATGGCCGTCTGGACTTAGTGGACAGTTGTCCATATCCTTAAAGTTGGCATGGACGACCGTCTGGCTGTCCTGGATGACCATTTGCTGTCTCCGACGGATTTTCCGATTTTTATTGCCTCTAAAAACCCTTCCTATCTTAAATGGAACCTAGAAAAAACTATTAGGGACTTAATAAAGTCTTGACCATCTTCGAAACAGGCGATTTCTGGCTTTATTGGAGAGCTGGGAAAGATTTGAGGTCTACAGGGCGGTCTAGGTAAAAGATAGGGCTAAACAAAAAATATGGAAATAAGAGCCTATCAGCATCCAACAACGGAAAGAGCAGTCACTTTGTAGATGCATTAAATGAGATAATGAATTGCACATAAAAGCATTCACACACAACAAGTTGCAAAGAAAAGACCTTGTAAAAAATTAAATTAATCATACATATAAGGAGACTAGACTCCATGCTTGTGATTGGAATCAAATAAGCTTCAACTATCGTCCTTCCAAAAAGAGAGAAGACAACTATCCACCAAATCAAAAAGGCTCTATCCCCCAAGCGGGTCATTGCCTACTTAGGCAAACAAAAACAACTTCGTATGACTCATCATCATCATCATCATCATCATCATCATTATGAGTCATCATTCATTCTCTATCGCACCCACCAAGTGAGAATAAAGGCTTCATTAAAGGACCTTCACCAACATAGTCAAAGAAAGCAAGACTCCATCTTCCTCCTCGGAAGATTATCAAAATTAGATCCCCAGGGAAGCACAAATTCCCCAAAAAGGGTCGCCAAAAAAAGAAGACCATCCCTAGTGAGCCTACTGCAAGGGCAAGACTTCAAGCTTATCCCTAGTAAGTCGTTCGCTTGCGCATGGGCAAAACTAGCAGACAAAAACCAACATCACCAAAGGGAATATCCTACTCAAAGGCACCATCAACAAATCCCCAGTGGATTCCTGCCCACTTCAGAGGTACTTATCAAGAATCCCCAGCAATCAACAAGTTGGATGGCTACATAGAAAAGCCAAAAATACACCTTCAAATACAACCACTCCCCATGGAGCCGGCACATGAGCTAGAGCAGTAAGCCGCCACCCTTTTTCTCTATCAAAAGGATCAACCACCATAGCAAAGGGGTATCCCGAAGATAGAGTTCTACATATCAGCCAAAGGGTCAGCTACCGCTTCAAAGGAGCATCCTAAGGCATCAAAATGAGACCAAGGGGTCAACTACCGTATCAAAGGAGCATCCTGAAGTTTCACACATACCACCCAAGGGGTCAGTTACCGCTTCAAAGGAGCATCCTGAAGGAAAATCTACATATTAGCCAAAGGGTCAACTACCACTTCAAAGGAGTATCCTAAGGCATCAAACCGAGACCAAGGGGTCAGCTACCACATCAAAGGAGCATCCCGAGGTTCTCTAGCCATTGTAGACCCCTAATTTTGCCTGGCCTCTCAATAAAGGCTAAGAAGACTTCCTATTTGAAGATAAAGCTTGCCCGGCATCTCAATAAAGGCCAAGAAGACTTCCTATATGAAGATAAAGCTTCAATGGATGTCTATCGGCATCAATCGACGTCCGAATAAAGAAAGGAAAGCTTCCCGGGGGTCCCAGAACACAAAATCTGGAAAAAACAGTTGAGATGGCCGTCCCAAGTGCCAGACGGCCGTCCCACCTTGTTTTGATGCTTGGGACGGCCGTCCCAAATCCCAGACGGCCATCCCTGTTTTCCAAGCTCCAAACGGCTGTCCCAAGCTGCCAGGCTGCGAAAACTATAAATAGGAGGCTCATTTGCCACTTTTTCACACTTCAGATACTTGTCTTCTCTCCCTACTTCGAATGAACTCTCCGATTGCCTAAAAAAGGTAACAATTGGTTAAGGAATTGTATTCCAACATTCGATTCTTCTTAAAATTTTAGTAGAGTCGATCTTGTATTCAGGGAGGAGAGTCTTTGTAGAGCGGAGGATTGCCAAAACACATCCTCACAGTTAAAGATTCGCAATACAAAGCTTGCTACGGAGGTTCTTTTCAATTCTCTTCTCCTTTATTGCTTTATGTATGCAATATAAAATAAAATCATGTAGATAGCCATTTTTTAATATTATGCAATAAAATAGGGTAATAGCGTAATTTCTCGTAATCTTTGCTTAATGAATTAATCCGTCATAGGGAACCCGAAAGGGGCGTTGTGGGGTGCTAACACCTTCCCCATACGTAACTAACTCCCTTACCTAACTCTGGTTATAATGGCCAAGTTTGGTTTTTATTAAAATCAATGCCTTTTTATCCTTTTCCAATGTTTATGGTCAAAACATTGGTGGCGACTCCATAAGAACCCCTTTTCGAAAACCTTGCTTTTATTAGAGGATAATTCAGTTGTTGAGCACCTCGGAAGCAATGAACACATTTAAAAATATAACGCGAGTCTAAACCATCTTTTCACGACCGCTCGCATAAACGTTCGAGATGTCCCTAGACGTCGGAACGGATGACGTCGACAGATGGCGACTCCACTGGGGAAGCTAGAGAGTTGATCCCATTTAGTGACGGATAAAATGCAAACTAAGTGAAGATTTGAAATTACGCCTTTACCCTCTTCTGTATGTTTTATTGTATGGCTTTAATAATTGCTGTATGATTATTTTCTGCAAATTGTTTGAAATATAAATTGCACACAAAATCCCTTGCACACTATAGTCCCTCTATACATGGGGGCAAGAGTGAATACCTATAGGGAGTGGGTGGCAAATACGACTGGCTTGTTGGCACACGGGGCTACAACCGTTGTCGGAAACCACCAACTCAAGGTGATAACTCTCTTCTTTTGGTCCAAGGATGTCGACACGGAGTTCCGTGCATGACCCAAGGGCTGAAAGATTGAGAGGTCCCTATAATGGGGGCACCTTGGGGACCTTTGGCCTTGGTGAGAACAGTTTAGAACCACCTAAACCAAGCACGTTTCTGCAGGAAAACCCCACCTCGTAAATAGTGTGGCTTTGCTCGTGGATGAATGAATTGTGTGTGAATTCATTTGATGCATTTGTATTGATGCATTAGCATAGGGTAATCATACAACAAAAATAGTGAAAAACCCTAAAAATCATAAAAGTGATAAGAATAAACCAACTTTATCTTAGACAGTCTTCAGTTAAGCTAGCCTGGTTTTCATGTTCTTTGGAAGCTAAGTAGCCACGTTGACCGACATAAGAGATAAAGGGTCATAAAAAATATAAAAACAATTCAAAGCCATAAAAATGCCTTTTATAATAAAAAGATTCTTGACAAAAGTCTCATGATTCATACAACATATGTTCATAAAAATAATAAGAGAAGAAAATATGACTCTCTTCATCAAAATCTATAAACATTCATATAGATAGTTTCCTTTTCAAGAAAAAACAAGCACTATCATGTATCATATTAGGAATAAAACATGATAATATTTAGAAAAACAAACACTTGAATGCATGCATTTACAAGGACTCATCCTCATATCATGCATTTTCATTTCTTTTAGATAATGGAGGGATCCAGTAATAGACAGTTAAAGAAAGTGGAAATCCTTTTATGCCGTGTAGAGAAGTTAAGGCAGTTGTGTACATATATGCCGCCAGAGGTCAGTGCTAATTTTGAGAAATCTTATGGAAAGATTCTTGACCTCCTGAAAATCAGCATCGATCATATCTTTGTTAGAGCATTGGTCCACTTATTGAATCCCAATCTACACTGCTTTGAGTTTTTGCAGTTCGATTTAGTACCAACCTTAGAAGAATATGAACTCATGGTTAGATGGCCTCAGTCAGTTGGGGTCTATATCTGCTCAGGAATATATGTTGTCGTGAGTAAGGTTGCTACTATCATACGATTGCCTCCTCATCAATCCATCCTAGAGGGAAAAGGGAACATCCGAGGTTGGAAAATGTTAATAATAGAAGACCACTTAATCTCTTTGGCTGAAAAGAAAGATTGGTCTACCTTCAACAAAACTCTAGTATTAGCAATGTTCGGAATCATATTATTCCCATTTCATGTGAACGTTGTGGATCATGCTGCAATAGATGCATTCTTTGCCTGGGATGTATACTCTAAGAGTCCTATACCTGCAATTCTCGCTGATACCCTGCTTTCAGTAGATTTTTGCCGACAGAAATAGGGAAAAACACTTAGATGTTGCACTTCATTACTATATGTATGGGGCATTACTCACTTCTACGCTTCAAGCTACATGGGCATATTCCCTGATCCTTTAAGAAGTTTTTTCAAAAATCCCTCTTCAGCATCATCAAGCTTTAGAATGGAAAACTGAGTTAGAAAATTGGAACATAGAGCATGTATCATGGGTTTTCCCTTGGTTCCGACTCGGTTATATTCTTATACGATGCGGAGATTACCTGAGCATACCACTACTAGGCCTCAGGGTTTGTATAGCTTACTCTCCAAAGATAGCTATGAGACAACTCATGAGAACCCAGACTGTGCCAACACAAGAAGAACTCAGAGGGTTGAGTCTATGCCATTATTCCCATAGCTTTGAAGAAGTATCCGTTGTTCGGAAAGCATGGGAAAGACCAGTCTATATAGGAGATAAAGAACTCGGAAAGGTTCAGGTATCTACGTCCCATGAATATGAGGAATGGAGGAAAAGTAGAAGGATACCCCAACCATCTGCTACATTCACGACAACATTAGTCAATGAAGAGCTACAATTGCAGGTCCATGCCTTAAATAAAAGGGTAGAAGTAATGGAAGCTCAATTGAGGGCCTTCGAAGAAAAAGAGCAAGAAGCAACCCTTATAATAGATGGTCTAAAAAGGCAATGTAAAAAGAAGGACCATGAAATAGAACGCCTTAAGAATGATTGTGCTGACTATCAAGAAGAGACTAAACAAGCATTGAAAATTCCGAAGCTTGAACAAGATAGTCTATTCCGGGACATGAATGATGAAATAGCACATCTTGAGAGTGCATTTGCAGAACAGGCAAAAACGATCAAGTTAATACAGGATGACCTAGCAGAAACTCGGTCAGAAGCACAAAAGTGGTGGGAAACCGCTGAAAGATAAAGAGAAAACCTGGATGAGCTACATGATAAAGAAAGAGATGGATTAGCTCAGTATGGTCAACTACTTCGTGAAAGAGACCAAGTAATAGAGAGGTCTGACCAACAGCAAGCCTTGATCGTTCATCAGGAAGAAAAGATAAAAGAGGCTTGTCGATATAGTGAAGATATGAGCCAGGCGGTACATGAGCAAGTTAAGACATTCAGAAATCATGTGAGAATAGCTGAAGATGAATTACGAAGAAAACCTAATTTACCTATAGGATTCTTCAAGCTTCTCCGTTTTTGTCAACACTTGCTTCAAAGCATTGTATAGAAGGATAAACAATTTCTAGATAAATAAAAAGGATTTTCCTTAAACTGTCTATTGCATTCATAAGTTGCATACATTCATACATCCCTCCTCATTTTAATAATAAAGATAATAAAAAGAAAGGATTAATTGATGTGCTTTCCACAAATCAGAGTAAATGGAAAAGAAGCCTTTCGTCATCAAAATCTCTACAACGGTCGATAGACCCAAAGATGATAACAAACAAGCATCGTTGATCATTCCAATCGATAAAAGGGAAGAGGCAATAACGCCTTTACAGTTATTCATGCCTCATCCTTTCCCTTATTCATCAAATAAAGCTGTACCTTGGAGATACTCAGAAGAATCACCAGTTAATCAAGATATCTCCAACATAGCCGGTATTGGGGGCATGACTAGAAGCAGAAGAATATACTCCCCCAAGGAATTACAAGATAATATTCCTAAAGATAAGGCAAAAAATAAGGTCGAAGAGGAAAAAGAATCCAAGGAGGAGACAAATGAGTTACTCCAGTATATAAGACAAAGTGAGTACTCCATCATCGATAAACTCAATCGCACTCCTGCAAAGATAACCTTGTTATCACTTATAATGAGTTCGGAGCCGCATCGAAATGCACTGTTAAAGGTCTTGAATGAATCATTCGTTCCGCATGCAATATCCCAAGACAAATTTGAAGGAATCATTGGTAACATTACAACCAATGATAATCTTACCTTCACAAATGAAGAACTCCCTTTAGAAGGGTCAACTCACAATAAGCCCTTGCATATTTCTGTCAAATGCAAGGAATATCTGATTTCCAAAGTTCTTGTGGATAATGAGTCATCCTTAAATGTCATGCCTAAAGGCACACTTGACAAGCTAACAATGCAAGGATCCCACATGCGCCCGAGTAATACAATTGTTCGAGCCTTTGATGGATCAAGACGTGAAGTAGTAGGTGAGATTAGTCTACCAATCCAAATTGGTCCTACTATCTTTAACATAGACTTCCACGTCATGGATATCACACTAGCATATAGTTGTCTCCTTGGTAGACCTTGGATTCATAGCGCTAAGGCAATACCTTCAACGCTCCACTAGAAAGTCAAGTTTGTGACAAATGATAAACTCGTCACAGTTCAAGCTGAAGAAGACTTTCTAATTAGCAAACCGTTTGTCCAACCGTATGTGGATGCGGCTGAAGAGGCTCTTGAAACATCTTTTCAAGCGCTCGAAATTGCCAACATAGAAAGACTTCCTGGTAATACAAAGGTGGCCCATATGATGAAAAGATATGGAAATCACCCAGGACAGGGGCTCGGAAAGAATGCTCAAGGAATAAAAGAGCCACCGGATTTCAAAGATAATCCTTTAAAGTATGGTTTAGGGTAAAACCCTACAAAAGGTCAAACCATACGAAAAACAGGAAAGTTTTACCCCTCAAAGACGATATTCCGAAAAGGAGGAGTATTAGCGCAAAGGGTAGCGTTAGTCATTAGGTGTCCTTCTTCTAATTCTAAGGGATGTAAACCTAGTGACTATTAGAGATCACTCCTCGGGGTATGCTCGGTCCCTGAGCATCTCTAGGGCACACATTTCCCCGAAATTACAAAAGAATGCTATTCTTACTATCTGCTTCTCTTCTTGCTAAATATGTCTATACCTCATTTTAAATAAACAAGGTTTAGATAGACGTTTTGTTCCAAATGCGTCAGAACAATCAAAGCGTCGCAAAGTAAAGTCAAATATGATTGGTTAACTAGAAACACAGATAAAATTTATCTCGATAGAATCAAGTTTTGACAATGTTGTGCAAAAAAAATATATATATACAAAAAAGAGAGCCCGTCAAGGCCAAAGGCCAAGATAAGAAAATAAAAGGGCAAAATACCCGGCAGGAAACCCACAAAAGGGGGCTGCACAAAAGTTAGGGTAAACCCGGCAGGAGACCCGAACAATAATAAAGGGTAACCTGGGCAAAAGTTAGGGTTACGAAAAGTCCGCTAGGTATTCCTAAAAAATAAATACAAAAAGGGAAACCTAGACAAAAGTTAGGACATAAGCATAACATCCTAGGCTGAAAACCTGAAAGGGCGGGCTAGGAAAGTTAATCAATCACAAAAAGGTGCAACAAATCAGTAAAACAAAGACGCCACATTATAAGAATAAAACATTTATCTAAACTAGCCCAAACACCGACCAACCCTGGCTAGCCATTCTTACAGAAACCTTTATTACAAAAATATCCTTCTAAAACACAAGCCTTTGTTACAAATCCTTTTCTTTTTTGTCTTCTCTTGACCATTTCACTATAAAGCATTCAAGTAATAAAGGGGAATGTGGAAACATAGTGATCAATAGGAAGGTTGAAATCCCTAAGGAAAGGAAGGGAGGCATTGATATGGCAGTTGCCCTACGAACAAAAGATTGCTCTTCGGCTATAGCAAGAAAAGTCCAAGACGGAAAATCGGTACAACTAAGCTTATTGATCAAGAAACTTGATGACAGAAAGGTACAACACCAAGAATGCACCCGAAGTCAAAGCACATCAGTTAAAACTTTTGAAATACTAACTGAAATAGATCATAGGATGCATATCATGAAACATTACATGCATTAAAACATCAATGAATGGAGTCCTATCTTCATTCTCATCAAAACACATGAAAACCAACTTGAAAAGCTCGGGACAGTCGTCCCAACCCCAGACGACCGTCCCAACTCTCTTGGCTCCTCCTATATATGTTAGGCACGAATCCTTGCCTTGGTACCCCATTCCAAGCATTCTATCTTGCTTCTCCTCCCTTTCTACACACTTCTAGCATCCTTAGGTGAGTAAGATATACAATGGAACGTGGAGAGGCTTCATCCAGGAGAAAACACACCAGGACCTCCGCTAGAGGAACTCCTGTCACCAACACTCTGCTGGTAGAGCCACATCAACAAAGGTTGGCAAATATCCAACAATTCTCCTGGCATCCCATGCTATGTTTGGATTTTGAAATCCTGACTACATTTGACTGGGATCAAGATGTTAGAAGATTCATCCGTATAACATAGGATGGGACTTTCTGTTTCGTAAGCCACCTGCTTGGATCCACCGTACTGCTATGCTAGAATTCCTTGCCTCTGTCAATCTGGTGGAGATTCCTTCCACGACTCCCGGAGTGCCGCCTACTCAAGCCGTCTCCTATTGGATGGACAGAGCATACCGGACCACTTTTCTGGATGACTTTAATGTCATAATGGGCTTCTACCAATGAGCAGACACGAGAACACCGGAATATAGGTCTGCGTATCTCGAGAAACCCGTTGCTCTCACTACCACCAGCATGTGGAAAGAAGTCACCGGAACACATACCCTGCCATCACATCTGAAGGGTGCAACTTTCTCTCCACCGCTCCGCATATGCCATAAATTGCTAGCTGGGACCATACATAGCCGGAAGGAGAGCCAAGGAAAGGTAACACTGGCTGACCTTTTTATTGTCTATTGTATGCATCAAGGGCATCGATGCAACCCAGGATATGCCTTCCTGAAAGCCGTAAAGGATTACGGAACTCGTGGCTCAGCAGGAGCCATTATGGTGGCTCCCTTTCTCACCCCTTTAGCTGAATATTGGGGATGCACTGACGGAGAAGACCTCCCAGCTAGCCTCTAGCCAAAGCCGATTAACGGAGGAACACTGGTCCACATGAACATCCTTAGTCGACAAGGATCAGGGTTTATTTTAAACCCCATAATCTCGATTTCGCTGGATATGCATGATTTCGACACACCACAGGACATCCCTACGACTTCAGAATCCTAGCAGCAATCATACGATCCAGACTTCGCCGGCTTATACCGACATATGGATGATGAGCATGCCTACATGGAAGGGTAGTTCCAGTTCATGAGACAGTAGTTCAGTCAGCTGACCATGAGGCAAGATAGGACGGACCGCCAAATAGAAAATTTGGTCCAGACTCAGGCAAGGTTTCAGCGTCGCATACTCTGCCGCATCCCTTCGCCAGCACCATCCTCCCATTCCAGTCCAGAAGCAGATGATTAGGAGGTCGTTAGATATTTTCTAGTAGTTTAAAAATGCTTGAATGTATCACCAAGAAAAAAAAAGAGAAAAAATGAAGTAATAAATAAAAGTTGTTATTTCTGTTTACATTTAAAAAAAAAAGCCTACGTGTACAAAAATTTTATAAAATAAAAAGTCACACGTGATATATTAAAAAGCCAGATTTCAAATAACTCGCGATAAAAATCAAAATCGCGAAAGAAAAAGGCGAAATCAAAACCATTTCAGCAGAACAAAGAGCTTTAAGAAAACCATAGCTCCAACCATTCTCCTCCAAACCCAATAGAAGGAGGGTACATAAAAAAAAAGGCCAACGGAAAGGCTCGATCATCCCCAAGCGGATCCTTGCCTACTCTAAAGGCAAAACAAAAATTACTTCATGACTCAGCATCACCACATGAGTCGTCAAAAAAGAGTCATTTAAAGCTTCAATCAACATCCTTCCATCCAAGGAAAAGGAAGCCATCAACGTAGAAAAAGCCAACGGAAAGGCTTGATCATCCCCAAGCGGATCCTTGCCTATTCCAAAGGCAAAACAAAAATTACCTTGCGACTCAGCTTCATCACCACATGATTCATCGAGCACACTCATCCAAAATATCCGCCGCATTCCCCAAAGGAGAATAAGGACTACTCAAAGATTAACCAAAGAAGATATAGAGTCAAAATCTCCATATCCTCAGGGGTTCAAAAAAGAAAGAAAATAATTTTTTTTCCCAAATAGAAGCCACAATAAAGGCTGAATAAAAATCCCCAAGTAGAGAATCTCTAAAAAAGAGGAAAACAAGAAAATTTCCATCTTCCAGCTCAAATAAGAGCTTCACAAAGTCGGGAGCCAAGACTCCATCATAAAAAATCAAATCAAAGATTGGATCCCCAGGAAGCCAATAAACTCCCTGGGATCGCCAAAAAGAAAAGAGAAAAAATAAATCTCTTCATCCAGCAGATAACAAAAAAAGTCAGTGTGCATAAAAGGCGCACACATTTTAAAAAGCCAAATATCCAAAATCACGAGAAATAGGTAAAAAACCATTCCCCAGCGGAATAAGAGCATAGGAAAAGCCAACTCAAAACAACAACATCCAACAAGGAGTCAAAAACTCCATTTCTCCCTAGGGGGCAAGTTAAAATAGATCTCCGGGAAAACGATCAAATCCCCGGCGGATCACCAAAAAGAAAAACTATCCCCAGCGGGCCTACGACAGAGGCAAACTACAAATTCATATCCTCAGGGAGTTAATCGCCTATAACACCCAATATGAATATCCCCAGTGAAATGCAAAGCCTTCACTCCCAAGAAAGCCTCTGCCTACTCAGAGGCAAGCAAAGAGCCAATATCCCCAAGAAACGGGAAATCAACCTATGCAAGAGGCAATGCAAGCCCAAAGCATAAAGTCTTCACCATTATTGAAGCATCCGCCTAATCAAGAGGCACAATCAACAAATCCTCAATGGATTCCTGCCTAAATTAAGAGGCAATCATCAATAAATCCCGGCAAAGACCGGACGACTAAATAAAAAAGCCCGAAACCACAAATCCCCAGGAGATTCCTGCCTAAAACAAGAGGCAACCAAAAACAAAGAATCACCGGTAAGACCGGATGGCTAAAAAGAAAATCCAAAAACAAAGAATCCCCGGCAAGACCGGATGGCTAAAAAGAAAAGCCAAAACACAAAGAATCCCCGGCAAGATCGGATGGCTAAAAGAAAAAGCCAAAAACAAAGAATCCCCGGCAAGACCAGATGGCTAAAAAGAAAAGCCAAAAAAAAAAGAATCCCCGGCAAGACCGGATGGCTAAAAAGAAAAGCCAAAAACAAAAATCCCCGGTAAAGCCGGATGACTAAAAAAGAAAAGTCAAAAAAGAAAAATCAATCATTCCCCATGGAATAGGCGCATGATCAGAGACAATAAGCCGCCAACACATCTCCAAACACCGGATGAGGGTTCGTACTCATCAATCAAAAGAGTAAATGCCGAGAAAGAGCATCCCAAGAGCCTTATAGAATAGGGTTCGTACTGGGTGAGGGTAGGTACTCATCAGAACCTTATATAATAGGGTTCATACCAGGTGGGGGTAGGTACCCACAAGAGCCTTATAGAATAGGGTTCGTACCAGGTGGGGGTAGGTACCCACAAGAGCCTTATAGAATAGGGTTCATACCAGGTGGGGGTAGGTACTCACTGGAGCCTTATAGAATAGGGTTCGTACCAGGTGGGGGTAGGTACCCACCAGAGCCTTATAGAATAGGGTTCGTACCAGGTGGGGGTAGTTACCCACAAGAGCCTTATAGAATAGGGTTCGTACCGGGTGAGGGTAGGTACTCACCAGAGCCTTATAGAATAGGGTTCGTACCAGGTGAGGGTAGGTACTCACCAGAGCCTTATAGAATAGGGTTCGTACCAGGTGGGGGTAGGTACCCACAAGAGCCTTATAAAATAGGGTTCGTACCAGGTGGGGGTAGGTACCCACAAGAGCCTTATAGAATAGGGTTCGTACCAGGTGGGGGTAGGTACTCACCAGGCCTTATAGAATAGGGTTCGTACCAGGTGGGGGTAGGTACCCACCAGAGCCTTATAGAATAGGGTTCGTACCAGGTAGGGGTAGTTACCCATAAGAGCATTATAGAATAGGGTTCGTACCGGGTGAGGGTAGGTACTCACCAGAGCCTTATAGAATAGGGTTCATACCCACAAGAGCCTTATAGAATAGGGTTCGTACCGGGTGAGGGTAGGTACTCACCAGAGCCTTATAGAATAGGGTTCGTACCGGGTGAGGGTAAGTACTCACCAGAGCCTTATAGAATAGGGTTCGTACTAGGTGGGAGTAGGTACCCACCAAAACCTTATAAAATAAGGTTTGTACCGGGTGAGGGTAGGTACTCACCAGAGCCTTATAAAATAAGGTTTGTACCGGATGAGGGTAGGTACTCATCAAAATCTAGCAAAAATGCAGATTGATACCAATTGGGAGTAGGTACCCACCAAAGCCTTATAAAATAAGGTTTGTACCGGATGAGGGTAGGTACTCATCAAAATCTAGCAAAACGCTGATTCATACCAGGTGGGATTAGGTACCCACCAAAGCCTTACGAAATAAGGTTTGTACCGGATGAGGGTAGGTACTCATCAGAATCTAGCAAAAATGCAGATTCATACCAGGTGGGAGTAGGTTCCCACCAAAGCCTTATAAAATAAGGTTTGTACCGGATGAGGGTAGGTACTCATCAGAATCTAGCAAAACGCTGATTCATACCAGGTGGGATTAGGTACCCACCAAAGCCTTACAAAATAAGGTTTGTACCGGATGAGGGTAGGTACTCATCAGAATCTAGCAAAAATGCAGATTCGTACCAGGTGGGGGTAGGTACCCACCAGAGCCTTATAAAATAAGGTGTGTACCGGATGAGGGTAGGTACTCATCAGAATCTAGCAAAAATGCAGATTCACATCAGGTAGAGTAAAATACTCACTAGAGCATTACAACAAACGGGTTACAAAGACCTTGCTTCTATTAGAGGATAGTTCAGTGTTGAGCACCTCGGAAATAAGTACCCACAAGAGTTTAGCAAAATGCGAACTCGTACCAGGTGAGGGTAGGTACTCACCAAAGCCTTGCAGAACAAGGTTCGTACCAAGTGGGGGTAGGTACCCACAAGAACCTTATGGAATATGGTTCGTACCAGATCAGAATCTAGCAAAGAACAGATTCATACCTAGTGGGGGTAGGTACCCACAAGAGTCTAGTGAAGTACAGACTCATACCTGGTGAGGGTAAGTATTCACCAGAACCTTGTAAAAGAAGGTTCAAACCAGATAGGGGTTGGTACCTATAAAAAATATTTATCATCCGGAGGATCAGCAAACTTCAAGCGAAGGAGCATCTGAAGGACAACCGGGCAAAAAGGGTTAACTCCTTCCCCTACCAATTAACTTTGTCGGCATATTAAGCCAACAAATTAGTCAAGCAGGTGAAGGGGGGCAGCTGTAGACCCCTAATTTTGCCCGGCCTCTCAATCAAGGCTAAGAAGACTTCCTATTTGAAGATAAAGCTTGCCCGACATCTCAATAAAGACCAAGAAGACTTCCTATATGAAGATAAAGCTTCAATGGACGTCTATCGACATCAATCGACATCCGAATAAAGAAAGGAAAGCTTCCCAGGGGTCCCAGAACACAAAATCTGGCAAAAACAGTCGAGATGGTCGTCCCAAAAGTTGGGATGGCCGTCCCAGCCAGCCCAGACGGCCGTCCCAAGTGCCAGATGGCCGTCCCACCTTGTTTTGATGCTTGGGACGACCGTCCCAAATCCCAGACGGCCGTCCCGGATTCCCCAGACAACCATCCCTATTTTCCAAGCTCTAGACGGTCGTCCCAAGCTGCCAGGCTGCGAAAACTATAAATAGGAGGCTCATTTGCCACTTTTTCACACTCCAGATACTTGTCTTATCTCCCTACTTCGAATGAACTCTCTGATTGCCTAAAAAAGGTAACAATCGGTTAAGGAATTGTATTCCAGCATTCGATTCTTCTTAAAATTTTAGTAGAGTCGATCTTGTATTCAGGGAGGAGAGTCTTTGTAGAGCGGGGGATTGCCAAAATGCATCCTCACAGTTAAAGATTCGCAATACAAAGCTTGCTACGGAGGTTCTTTTCAATTCTCTTCTCCTTTATTGCTTTATTTATTGCTTTATGTATGCAATATAAAATAAAATCATGTAGATAACCATTTTTTAATATTATGCAATAAAATAGGGTAATAGCGTAATTTCTCGTAATCTTTGCTTAATGAATTAATCCGTCATAGGGAACCCGAAAGGGGCGTTGTGGGGTGCTAACACCTTCCCCACACATAACTAACTCCCTTACCTAACTCTGGTTATAATGGCAAGTTTGGTTTTTATTAAAATCAACGCCTTTTTATCCTTTTCCAATGTTTATGGTCAAAACATTGGTGGCGACTCCATAAGAACCCCTTTTCGAAAACCTTGCTTTTATTAGAGGATAGTTCAGTTGTTGAGCACCTCGGAAGCAATGAACACATTTAAAAATAAAACGCGAGTCTAAACCATCTTTTCGTGACCGCTCGCATAAACGTTCGAGATGTCCCTAGACGTCGGAACGGACGGCAGTGACAGTCGTTAAAGCTAAAGGGTCAGCTGCCATATCAAAGGAGCATCCTGAAGCTTCACAAAGTATCATCCCAAGGGGCAGCTACCATGTTGAGAGGAGCATCCGGAGGACGACTGTGAAAGAGGGTTAACTCCTTCACCCGCCAATCGACCTTATGGCACACCAACCCATGGTCAATCGGTCAAGTGAAGGGGGGGGGGGCAGCTGTAGACCCCAAATCTTGCCTGACTTCACAAATAAAGTCAGAATACCTCCATTCGAAGATGGACAAGACCTCTTTAAGTCCCTAGGCATATATACTAGACTCCATAGTAGAATAGTAAGGCTTCCTGTATAAAAAAATAAGAGAGTCCTCGCCAAGAGCCAAGACCGCCGTCCTATTTGGCCAGACGACCGTCTCACCCTATAAGGCGAGACAACCGTGTTAGAATTGCGCAGCGGAATGATCGCGTTGTCGGACAAAAACCAAGAGAGGGGGTGAATTGGTTTCTTAACAAACATTAGGTTTTAAAAATTTTCCCCAAATTTTACCGATTAAAATGCTGTGTAAACGTAAATAGAATAGAGATATAGTCTTACACAAGAGATTTATACTGGTTCGGATCAAAAGACCCTACGTCCAGTTGCTAATCACTCAAACAGAGGATTAACGCTGTCACTATAATCAAAGTTGTTACAAACAAATAATAATTGAAAAGATAAAGTAAAGAAAACACCTCTCTTGAAACCCACAAGAGATGAAGAACAACTTTCCCTAGAGACGGCACGACACACAATCCACTAAGAACTCCATTTAGTGATTCTTATCGCTTCTAGCCCACACCAAGTTCCAAAAGCCCCTTTTTCCTCCAACAAACAGTTCTCTGGCACTCACAACACTTAACTTTTGTTGGAAAAAAGGTTGCTCAATTTTTCTTAGAGCCATAGAGAACCTTAAGTAGATGAATTAGGGTTTGGGAATTGGGAATTTTCGAAACTAGGAGTATTGGGATTAGGGTTTTCGAAAATAGGTTTAATTTGAAGTTGAAAATCAAAATCTGACTGAAATAATCGATTAAATGAAGTGTTAATCGATTATTACAGAGCCAAAATCAATAGAACCCCAAAACTCTCTGTTTTAATCAATTAAGTGCCCTGTTAATCGATTAACAGGCTTGTTAATCGATTAACAGGTGTGTTAATCGATTATTACAGTGAACAGATACATAAAATGGTTTTTCTCACTGTAATAATCGATTATCTGATGATTTAATCGATTAAACCCGAGGCTAACTGATAAATATGAGTTTTTGAAGCTTCTAAAGAGTAGACTATGTACCGGCTATCTTAGACTCTAATATTACAGACTCAAACTCATCAAAACAAAGTTATTACACAACAATACAAGTCTTCAACACTCTAAGTTCTTTGTTCTTGAATCATCATCAAAATCAACAAGCTTCGTGTCCATGTAAGTTCAACATCAAGTCCTTGTATGTACAACAATCTCCCCCTTTTTGATGATGATAAAAATTTTCTTTTAAAGCCTTGTAATAACCTGTTTTATCTGTTACACTAACAAACACATTAAACATACCAGATAATATTTAAATTCAATCATAAGAGGCTTTAAATATTTCTCCCCCTATTTTGATTATAATCGAAAATTAAGAGCTCCCTCTCAACATATGCATAACTTGGAGATAACTCCCCCTCAAACAAAGCAATAAAAGAGTACCACATTTTATTTCAGAAGTGAAAATACATTACAACACAAGAGAAAATAAAAACAAACTTTAAAATTCTTCACTATCACTATGAAAGTGTGAATCAAATTTATTTTCTAAATGACACACTTTATCATCTACATCAGAGATACGACGAATTATTTCCTCATGCCGTACTCCAGAAAGAGTGCAGAATGCCTGCATCCTCTGGTTCATATCAGATAACATATCTTCCATAGATTGTCGGGTTTCAGGATGAGCAGAGGAAGTGCTAGCAAATTGGATCTGATCAGAGGGAAACTCAGCAGTAGGGGGCATATCTTCATCAGAATCTTCATTATCTTCATCTTCGTTTGGAACGTCATCCTTGTGAACATAAATATTGTTGACACGCACCATTGTTTGTTCACCTTCAACATTTACTCCTTTGTATTCAAGAATGCGAGAGATAAGGAGGGCATATGGAATTTTGAAGGTGGGATGGTGTTTGGCTTTTAACATAGTCATGGTGACAAGAATGCCCCAATCTAGAGGCTCATTATTGATTATTGCATGAATAATGCCAAGATCGATTGAAGAACATTGAGCATGATTCGTAGCCCGGGGACATAGGATCCAGACAAGTAAATGCAAAATCATGCGTTCCTCCTTCTTCAAAGGTCCAACTAGAAGGAGACGCCCAATCTCCATGGAAGGGTTTCGCAGAAAAGAACGGTAAGCCATGATCCTGTCAAAATCATCTAACTCACCAAACACGTTAATAGCATCTTCTCTTATAGGAAATGGGCAACATTTTCCCAAATATCATCATCAAGAATAATTGTTACCCCCTTTACACGAGAGGTAGCTATTTGATCTCTGAATTTGAACCTAGAGAAAAATACCCTAACTAAGTTAGGATAATACGTACCTTGCATTTGGATGAAAGGGAGAACTCCTTGAATTTCAAGGAGATTAGGAAAATTGAATCCCCTATTGATCAATTGATCACCAATAAGGAATTTAGGAGAGATAATACCACGTTCCTTCCAATAAGACAGAAATTCTTGTCCGCCTGCATCAGAGATCCATCCTTCTACAGAATTAGGACGGGGATGAGATGAGGGTGCAGATCTTCTTCTGGTGGGAATTTTAGCACAAGAAGATGAGGCCATTATAGAATTAGAGGATTAACAAGAAAGATTTAGGAAGACAAGTGATGCTAGAAGAAGGCAAGAGTGATAGAATGAGGCAAGAAAGCTTGAATTCAAGAGATAGAAGTGAGTAGAAGTGAAATGGAGGTCCCTATTTATAACCAAGCATCTCCAACGGTCATATGGGAGTAAATAAGGGTCAAGAGAGTCGTTGGCAACGGTTAGAAAACAAAACTTGCCAGGTTTAATCGATTAAATCTTGAATTAATCAATTAAACCAGTACCAGACCCATTTAATCGATTAATTCAAGCAGTTAATCGATTAACACTGAGTTTAATCGATTATCTGGCGAGTTAATCGATTAATCCAAAGAGAAATGTCATGTTTTGGGTGTTTTGGGTGCAAATAATCGATTATAACTCCAAATAATCGATTATTCCAGAGAGTACATCAAATTTTTGAGGTTTATACACAATGATAATCTATTAACATTCTACATAATGAATTATATCCTTACAACCATTCAAAAACTGTATAATTAAGCAGAATTTAAGCTATTTCTAATATCCCTAAGTCTCTTCTAAGATCATAGAATCTATCCTTGGGTAGAGGCTTAGTAAAAATATCTGCTAATTGATGCTTTGTATCAACATACTCAATTTTACAGTTTCCTTTGCTTATATGATTGTAGACCCCTAATTTTGCCCGGCTTCTCAAAATAAAAGCTAGAGGAACTTTGCCCGAAGATGGAGTTCATCAGGCTTCCCAAAATCGAGGAAACCTCCCACAACAAAGACGGAGGTCACCCCATCCACACAATAAAGGCAAAAGAGACTTCCTACACGAAGACAAAGCTCGCCCGACATCTTAATGAAGGCCAAGAAGACTTCCTATATGAAGATAAAGCTTCAACGGACACACATCGGCATCAAACGACATCCGAAAAAAGGAAAGGAAAGCTTCTCGGGGGTCTCGGAACGCGAAGACAGGCCAAAGCAGTTTGGGATAGCCGTCCCAAACTGGGACGGCCGTCCCAAACACACCTGGCCGTCCCAAACACAAAAAATGCATGTGAGACGCACGTCTCACATTTGGGACGCGCGTCCCAAGCCCCTAAATTCAAATGGGACGGCCGTCCCAAATGCACCAGGCCGTCCCAAACTGTCCTAGTGTAAAATGTGTAGTTGGGACGGCCGTCCCAACCCAGACGGCCGTCCCAGATGTCCAGACTGCGAAATCTATAAATAGGAGCCTCATTTGTCTCATTCCACACCCCAGACAACTCAGAAGACTTGTCTACTTCTCTCCCTCTCTCGAATGATCTTTCTGATTGCCTTTAAAAGGTAACAATCAGTTAAGGAATTTGTATTCCGGCATTCGATTCTTCTAGAAAATTTAGTCGAGTCGAGTACGTAATCGAGAGGAGAGTCATTGTAGAGCGAGGAGCTCATGAAAAGCGTCCTTATTGTAA
>OY731400.1:46759067-46854834 GCA_963425845.1 Sphenostylis stenocarpa
ATAGGGACCATTTAAAATAGCGTCCCAAATACCTCTATCAATAGACTCTAAAAAGATTTGCATTCTTACTTTCTAGAAAGGATAATTTTGACCCGCAAAAAGTGAGGGTCTCGTTGATAGACGCACCTTCGGCAAAAGTTTGATTTTGTCCGGCCATTTTCGTAAAGTTTGAATGACTATCAAAGCAAGCTCGATACCACTTGTTAGAATCGCGCAACGGAATGATCACGTTGTCGGACAAAAACCAAGAGGGGGGTGAATTGGTTTCTTAACAAAAATTAGGTTTTAAAAATTTTCCCCAAATTTTACCGATTAAAATGTTGTGTAAATGTAAATAGAATAGAGATGGAGTCTTACACAAGAGATTTATACTGGTTCGGATCAAAAGACCCTACGTCCAGTTGCTAATCACTCAAACAGAGGATTAACGTTGTCACTATAATCAAAGTTGTTACAAACAGATGACAATTGAAAAGATAAAGTAAAGAAAACACCTCTCTTGAAACCCACAAGAGATGAAGAACAACTTTCCCTAGAGACGGCACAACACACAATCCACTAAGAACTCCATTTAGTGATTCTTATCGCTTCTAGCCCACACCAGGTTCCAAAAGCCCCTTTTTCCTCTAACAAACAATTCTCTGGCACTCACAACACTTAACTTTTGTTTGAAAAAGGTTGTTCAATTTTTTTGAGAGCCATAAAGAACCTTAAGTAGATGAATTAGGGTTTGGGAATTGGAAATTTTCGGAACTAGGAGTATTGGGATTAGGGTTTTCGAAAATAAGTTTAATTTGAAGTTGAAAATCAAAATCTGACTGAAATAATCGATTAAATGAAGTGTTAAGCGATTATTACAGAGCCAAAATCAACAGAACCCAAAAACTCTATTTTAATCGATTAAGTGCCCTGTTAATCGATTAACAGGCTTGTTAATCGATTAACAGGTGTGTTAATCGATTATTACAGTGAACAGATACAGAAAATGGTTTTTCTCACTTTAATAATCGATTATCTGATGATTTAATCGAATAAACCCGAGGCTAACTGATAAATATGAGTTTTTGAAGCTTCTAAAGAGTAGACTATGTACCGGCTATCTTAGACTCTAATATTACAGACTCAAACTCATCAAAACAGAGTTATTACACAATAATACAAGTCTTCAACACTCTAAGTTCTTTGTTCTTGAATCATCATCAAAATCAACAAGCTTCATGTCCATGTAAGTTCAACATCAAGTCCTTGTATGTTCAATAGACCGTCTCGCCACTCATGAGACGAGACGACCGTCTCGCCACTCATGAGACGAGACGACCGTCTCGCCACTCATGAGACGAGACGACCATCTCACCACTTGTGAGGCGAGACGACCGTCTCGTTTGACGAGACGATCGTCTCGCTTGACAAGGGTCGAGACAGCCGTCTCACCCCTGACAAGTGCAAATCCCTATAAATAGGCCTCTGTCCCTCCTTATTTCACACACTTCTTCACGAATTTTGAGTTTCTAGCTTCTTCTAAAACCTCTTTGAAGCATTTCCAGAGTTTGAGTGCTCTTTTTAGACACTCTGTAGCTAGAGTCTTTCTGTCGGTTAAGGAGTGGGCAGCGTTGTAGAGCGAGGGGATAGCTATAAAGCATCATCAATCTTCAAAAATCTAATACAAAGCTTGCCTCGGAGGTTTCTTCCACATACTCTCTTTTATTACTTTCTTTATCGCCTTCCTTGTATGCATATTAAGTATTAGAGCCATGTAGACATTTAATTCCTGCAAGTAGATGAAATAATAAGGGTAAAAGCGTAATTTCTTAGTTTTTATTTTATAAATTAGTCCATCATAGGGAACCCGAGAGGGGCATTGTGGGGTGCTAACACCTTCCCCACACGTAACTAACTCCCTTACCCGACTCGGTTGTAATGGCCAAAGTTGGTTTTTCTAAAACTAATGCCTTTTTACCTTTTTTAGTGTTTAAGGTTAAAACACCGGTGGCGACTCCATGTAACCTTTTACGAAAACCTCGCCTTTACGTCCAGCCCGGTTATCGGACAACCTAAAGGCGTTGACCACTTCTTTAGAAAACACGAGTAATTCAAAACCATCGCATCGCTCCAACCGTCTCTTTTGACGGTGATGACAAGGTATTTCCTTTCTCTTTGGAGGATCTTGCTAAGGACTGACTATATTATTTGGCTCCTGGTTCAATTGTAAGCTGGGATGACCTGAAGAGAGTGTTCCTGGACAAATTCTTCCCTGCATCCAGGACCACTACTATTCAAAAGGATATTTTTGGAATCAGGCAAACTGCTGGAGAGAGCTTCTATGAGTATTGGGAAAGATTTAAAATACTTTGTGCTAGTTGTCCTCATCATCAGATTTCTAAGCAACTGTTACTGCAGTATTTTTATGAGGGGCTAAACATATTGGACAGAAGCATGATTAATGTAGCCAATGGAGGAACCTTAGGAGATATGACACTTGCTGCTAGAGGTCTGATCGAGAAGATGGCATCCAACTCGCAACAGTTCAACATGAGGAGTGATGCTATAGTTTTGAGAGAAGTTCATGATGTTGGTTCCTCGGATGCAGCTGCACAAAAGTTGGAGAGTAAGATTGATGCTCTCACCATACTGGTCACCTAGCTTGCTGCAAATCAGGAAACAACACTTGCTGCAAATCAGGGAACAACACTTGCTGCAAGAGTTTGTGGCATTTGCACTTCAAATGACCAATTATACAGATGTTTGTCCATCATTGCAACAAACTACAGGTTATGATGCTCCTCAAGCTTATGTTGCACATATTTACACTAATAGGGTTCCACATCAGCAACAAAACTCTGACTTGTCATCCAACAAATATAATCATGGCTGGAGGAATCATCCAAACTTGAGATGGGGCAATAATCCAGTGCAAAACCAAACACCATTTCAGCAGAATCAACCTTCGAGTTTTGTACAACAGTATCCTCCCTAACAAAGACCTTCACCTTCATTGGAAGAAATGGTCAGGCAAATGACTGAGTTGAATCTGTAGTATTGTCGCCGCCTCCCCGAAAACGGGGGCGCGGTCGGAGCGACGCGATGGTTTTTCGACTCTTCTATTTTCTTCGATTTTCGCGTTTTTTATTGGTGGTTACAACGCCTTTAGGTTGTCCGATAACCAGGCTAACCTAGGGGCGAGGTTTTCAAAAGTATCTCTGAGTTGTCCGATAATCGGGCTAACCCAGGGATTTATTTAGTTGGGTTCTATGGAGTCGCCACTGATATTTTTACCATAAACATCGGAAAAGGGGTTTAAAAAGGCGTTGGTTTTCGAAAACCAACTTTGGTCATTAGAACCAGAGTTGGGTAAGGGAGTTAGTTACGTGTAAAGGAAGTGTTAGTTCCTTTACAACGCCCCTTTCGGGTTCCCTATGATAGGCTGGCTAATTTGAATAAATAATTAAACTGGAAAATAGCGTTTTTACCCTTTTATTATGCGGAATTTAAATATATGACTACATGGCCCTAGCTTTTATTGCGTAATTTAAATAGCAGTAAAAAATAAAGAGTGAGGATATGCACCTCCAAAGCAAGCTTTATATATTAAAAAGAGAGGGTGCGTTTTGGCAACCCTTCACTCTACAACTCTCAGAAACTCCGGAAATGCCTCGGAGGGATTCTAAAGAAGATTTAGAACACTCTGTGTATGCCTAGAGACGCTCAGAAACTCCGGAAATGCCTCGGAGGGATTCTTAGAGAGAGAAATTCTAGAGAGAAGGGAGAGCTCTTGCTGCTGGGTGTGTGAAAAGGGAGAAATGACGCCCCTATTTATAGTTTTTCGCGCCTGACAGGTCGAGACCGCCGTCTCCTCTGACAAGGTCGAGACCGCCGTCTGGAAAGTCCAGACCGCCGTCTCGTTCGAGGCAGAGGGTCGAGACCGCCGTCTGGAAAATCCAGACCGCCGTCTCGACTTGGCAGGAATCGAGACCGCCGTCTGGAAAATCCAGACCGCCGTCTCGAATTTGCGAGTGACGAGACCGCCGTCTGGAAAATCGAGACGGCGGTCTCGTCCTGGCGTTGAAACGAGACGGCGGTCTGGTATTCCCAGACGGCGGTCTCGTCCCTTCAGGGCGAGAAACTTTATTTTCGGGCCAAAAAACCTTCCTATCTTAGTACGGGGGCCTAATAGTCTCTCCTAATGGCTTGTTAGGCTTCGGTCGTCTTCAAATAGGAAGCTTTCTGACTTTATTCTGAGACCGGGCAAGATTTGGGGTCTACAGCTGCCCCCCCTTTACCCGACCAGTCGACTGCTGGCCTTTTGTGCTGAGGTGATCGACTGGAGGGTAAAGGAGTTGACCCTCTTGCCCGGTTTCCCTTCAGATACTCCGTCTTTGCGGCGGATGACCTTCTGGGGAGATGTGTTGTGCGCTTCCGGGATGCTCCTTCGACGCGGTAGCTGACCCCTTCGGCTGATGAGTACGAACCCCCATCTGGTTTGACGAGTACTAACCCCCGCCCGGTAAGCCCCCTTTTGTAAGGCCTGATGAGTTTACACCCCCATCTGGTGTTTGACCTCCGGATGCTCCTTCGATGCGGTAGCTGATCCTTCGGCTGATGAGTACGAACCCTCATCTGGTTTGATGAGTACTAACCCCCGCCCGATAAGCCCCCTTTTGTAAGGCCTGATGAGTTTACACCCCCATCTGGTGTTTGACCTCCGGATGCTCCTTCGACGCGGTAGCTGATCCTTCGGCTGATGAGTACGAACCCTCATCTGGTTTGACGAGTACTAACCCCCGCCTGCTAAGCCCCCTTTTGTAAGGCCTGATGAGTTTACACCCCCATCTGGTGTTTGACCTCCGGATGCTCCTTCGACGCGGTAGCTGATCCTTCGGCTGACGAGTACGAACCCTCGTCTGGTTTTGGTGCCTCTGGATGCCCCTTCTTGCGGTGGCTGATCCTTTGGCGATGGTGGCGGCTTACTGATTCTGATCATGCGCCGCTTCACTGGGGAGTAATTTCTGTGTTTGTGGTTTGGACCTTTCTGGAATGGTTATCCGGGTTGCCGGAAATCTGGTTTGCTGTTCATCCAGCTTCATTGGTTGCTGGGGATTTTTGCTTTTGATTTTTGTGTTGGTTATCCGACCCTTGCTGGTTGGTCGGGTTTTCTTTGTTTTGTTCGACTTTTGCTTGGCAGTCGAAATTTTGTTTGGTTAATCCTGCCTTTTTCTCGCGGCTTTATCTCTTTTTTCTCGCGATTTTGGATTCTGGCTTTTTATTGAGCACGTGCCTTTTTCTTTTTTAAGCTTCTTTTTGTTACGCTGGCTTTTTGCAAAAGAAGACAAAAGAATGCGGGAAATAAAATTTTATTTATAGGAAATTTTATTACAGCGATTTTTCAACCAGTACAGTCCCTAAGAGTCATCATCATCAGAAGGAGTGCGGTGGGGGAAATGTTTATACATGTGGTAGCGGAAGTCGATTTGTTCCTGGAGTTCGTCGTTGTAATCCTCCTGGAACGCCGCCCACTCCTGCCGCATCCTCTGCTGCTCTTGGCGGATCTCGTTTTGGCCCTCTTGAAGGGCCTGTTGGCGAACGTCTTGGTCCTGCCGCCACTGGGTCTGCTGCTCCTGCCATATCGCCATTTGGCCGAGCTGCTGGCTCAGGTCGTTCATGTGTTGATGGAGGCCAGCAAAGTCCTCTGTGTATGGTGGTGGTTGCTGCTGCTGCTGCTGCCGCTGCTGCTGGGAGCCGGGAGATGTGGGCGCATCCTGCATCGCCACTATTCCCTGGAGGTCCAGCTCAAAGTCCAGGGTGGGATGCAGGGCGAACTGACTTCCTCGGCGTATCAGCATTCCCATGCTGACCAGCATTGGCCCGTTGATGGGCTCGGGTTGTAGATTGCGGGCCAGCTCTTCCCGGCCGGGGCACCCCATTCGCTCTGCTAGAGGGGTGATGAGGGGAGCCACAAGGATGGCCCCTGTGGATCTACTCCCAAAGTCCTTCAGGGCCCTCAGGAGGAAGTACCCGGGATTGCAGCGCCGTCTCTGGTGCATGCAATAGAGAATGAAGAGGTCAGGGAGCGATATCTTCCCCTGACTCTCTTTTCTGGCGTGGACGGTGCCTGCCAGCAGCTTGTGGCAGATGCGGAGTGGTGGGGGGAGTGCAGACCCCCTCATCAATGAAGGCAATGTGGTGGCCCCAGTGAGCTCATGCCACATCTCAGCAGCGGTGAGGTTGGTGGGCCTAGAGCAAATGGCCTCACGGTACTCCCGAGTTAACGCCGCCTCGGGCCGGATGAATCCAATGGAAACATTGAATTCCTCCAAAGTGGTAGTGTGGTATTGCCCACCCATAAAATAATTGACCATTTTGGTGGGCTGCATGCCTGAGGCCATGGAGGGGATCTCAATGAGGGAGACCGAGGCCAGAAACTCGAGTACCGCTTGTGGGTACACATGAACAGGTGGAGGCTGTAGCAGAAAACCCCACCCGATGTTATCAATGTGCGCTCGGACGTCCTCCTCCCATCCGAACTCAGCCAATATGCTGAAGTCCAGTGTCAGCAGGGAGTGCCACTGGTAATTTCTGAGGTTGTCCAGGCGGGCCTGATGTTGTGGTTGAAGTTGAGAAGGGTCTGGTGGTGGTGGTGCTGCTGAACTGCTAGCACCAGCGGTGGCCCTTCTCTTCCGGGAGCCGCTTCTACTGAACATCTTGAGTGGGGAAGGCTTGGAGTAGTAGAATGGGAGTTTTGGAGGCTCTGGAGGCTTAGGAGGCAAGGAGAGTTGTGAGGAAACCCCCCAAGCGCGCCCCCTTTATATAGGATTTTTTCCAGGTCGAGACCGCCGTCTGGGAAGTCGAGACGGCGGTCTCGTTTTGCCTACAGATCGAGACGGCGGTCTCGATAACCCAGACGGCGGTCTCGACTTTGCCTAAGTCGAGACGGCAGTCTGGAATATCCAGACAGCGGTCTCGAATTTTTGGTTTTTTTTTTTTTTTTTTTTTGCATAAGGAATAGGACCTGGTTCAAAAACATTTTATGCATGCAAATGTTTTCATGTTTGATGTCCTATAATGCTTACTTTGTTTAATATTTCAGAAGGACTTAACCAACGTGTCTTTGTAGCACCGAGTGCCTCCTGATCTGTGCTTTTGTACATGTTGTACCATGCCGGACTTTTTGTGACCGAAGAGTAGTTTCTTTCTTTCTCTTTTCTTTTTCTTTTTGTAGAGCACTTTTTGTCATGCAGTGTTCCTTTTTCCTTGCTTTAGGGATTTCAATCCTCTTGTTGACTATATGCCTCCATATTCCCAAATTAATTATTAGAATATTGTCGTGAGGGTCAAGAGAAAAGAAGCAAAAGGGGTAACAATCAATGGTTTGTGTTTTAGAGGGTTGATTTTTATTGATAAAGAATTTGTAAGAATGGCTGGCTAGGGTTAAGCCTAGATGTTTAAGCTTTGTCTGAGCAAACATTTTCCTCTTTCTTCTTTTTGTATTTGCGCTCTCAGGTTTTATTTTCATTGCTTTTTAGATAGCTAGCTGATTTCCCTAGATCGCCCTTTGGGTTTTCGAACTAGGATACTGTGTGTTGGCCCTATCTTTTATCTAGGTTCTCTCTATTGTAAAATTTTGGAGGAATCCTAGTGGACCTTTATTTGTAACCCTAACTTTTTCCTAGGTTACCCTTTATTGTTGTTCGGGTATCCTACCGGGTTGACCCTATCTTTTGTGTAGCCCCCTTAGTGGGTTTCCTACCGGGTAATTTGCCCTTTTCTTTGGCCTTTGGCTTCTCTGGGCTTTTTCTTTGTTTTTTTTTTGTTTTTTCTTTTTTTTTTCACAGTATTGGCGAAGCGTGACTTCCTTCATGGCTTAGGTAAAGTCCTTGTTTTTATGTGCTTCTAATCATCTAACTTGATGATGATGGCAATGATGAAGGTTTGATTATTTGGAAGTGCTTCTTATTCTTCTTTTCTTTTTATGTTTACTTAGACGAGGTTATTTATGTGGTCCAGTCAGAAGTAGAAAGAAGAGAAGCAGATAGAAAGAATCATTCTTTATTAATTAATAAGGGAATATGTGCCCTGAAATGCCCGGGGGTCGGGCTCGCCCCGGGGGATAATCTCTAACAATCATGGGGTTTACATCCCTTAAACAAAGAAAAAGATTTCCTAATGACTAGAGTGGCTCTCGACGCTTGCACCCCTCCACTTCGGAAAATCTGCTTGAGTGTGCGGAGGGGGGACTTCCCTTTTGCTTTTCCCGCTCGGCCCTTGAAAGGGTTATATCCTAGGCCATACTTGTGGGGATTGTCTTTGAATTCCGGGGGTTCCCTCTTTCCTTGGGAATCTGCCCCCAGTCCTTGACCAGGATGGTAGCCATGCTTCAACATCATGCAGGCTACCTTTGTATTTCTGGGAAGTCGCTCTATACTGGCAATTTCAAGCGCTTGAAAAGATGCTTCAAGAGCCTCTTCAGCCGCATCCACATAAGGTTGGGTGGACGGTCCACTGATCAGGATATCGTCTTCTGCTTGAACCGTGACCAGTTTGTCATCCACTACGAATTTGACTTTTTGGTGGAGCATTGAAGGTATTGCCTTAGCGTCGTGAATCCAAGGCCTGCCGAGGAGACAACTGTATGCTGGAGTGATGTCCATTACGTGGAAATCGACGTCGAAGATAGTGGGTCCCACTTGAATTGGCAAATTGATCTCTCCCACTACTTCTCGTTTTGACCCGTCGAAGGCTCGAACGATGGTGCTGCTTGGGCGCAGACGGGTTCCTTGGATAGTCAACTTATCCAGTGTGCACTTGGGCATCACGTTCAGGGACGACCCGTTATCCACAAGAACTTTGGCAATGAGGTATTCCTTGCACTTGACTGAGATGTGCAAGGGCTTGTTGTGCTTTGACCCTTCGAGAGGGAGTTCTTCCTCTGTGAAGGCGAGATGATCGCTTGCTGTAATGTGACCGACGATCCTCTTGACCTTTTCTTGGGATATTGTATGGGGTACATGCGCCTCGCTCAAGACCTTCAGCAGGGCGTTCCGGTGCGGTTCCGAGCTCATTATCAAAGATAGCAGTGTGATCTTTGCGGGCGTTCGGTTGAGCTGGTCTATAATGGAATACTCACTTTGTCTTATAAATTGGAGTAATTCCTCTGTCTCCTCCTTGGATTCTTTATTTTCTTTTTCTTCTGTGGTCTTTTTATTTTTTCCTTTATTTTGAAGGACATTTTCTTGTGTGTCCTTGGGGGAGTAGATTCTTCCACTTCTAGTTGTGCCCCCAATGCCGGCTATGTTTGTTATTTCTTCTTTTATTGGTGAAGATTCCCCATATCTCCACGGTACAACTTTGTTTGACTCGTATGGGAAAGGACGTGGCATAAATAGTCGCACTGGCGTCCTTGCCCCCTCTTCTTTATTCTTGAGGACCAACGGCCGAGGTTTATTTCCCTCTTGCGGTGATTCGACCGTTGGGGTGAGCTTTATTAGGAGTGGCTTTCTCTCCATTCTTCTGAGTTGGAAGACGTGTTAGTTAGTCCTTCCTTTTTTATTATCTTATTTATTAAGTGTGAAGGAGGGGAAATTAATATGCAAATGCATGTTCATGTATGCAAGTAGACAACTGTTGAATAAAGAAAAAGATTTCATTAATTCATCGGAAGGTGTACATTCTCCTATTCCATATTACGAAGCGTCTTTTGGCAAAAACGGAAAAGCCTAAAGAAACCCATAGGCGGGTCTTGTTTTCTTTGTAATTCTCTCTCGGCTTCCCGGACATGGTGAACGAGCGCTTCGCTTTGCTTGTGGATCGCTTGGCTCATTTCTTCGTTGTACTGTTGAGCCTCTTTGATCTTTGCCTCTTGATGTATGACCAAGGCTTGTAGTTCCTCAAGCTTTGCAACAGCTTGGTCTTTCTCTTGGAGTACTTGGTCATACTGAGCTAGCCCGCTTCTCTCCTTAATGCATAGCTCATAGAGACCTCTGCTCAGTTTTCTGTTGTTCTCTCGCTCTTGGCGGAGGTCTATCTGAGCCTGGAGGAGCCCCTCTAAAAACTCCTTGATCGTTTGAGCCTGCTGAGCTGATTCCACCTCAGGTGTGCTGATCTGGCGGTTATCTCTTGCAGTTGGCTATCCGAGCTGGTTCTGGCAGTTTTGGATGCTCGGATAGCTTGTTCGTTAGCGTCAGCACATTGGTCCTTGAGGCGTTCTATTTCATGATCCTTTTTCTTGCCTTGCCTTTGTAGACCGTCAATCGTGAGGATAGAGGCTTGTTCCTTTTCCTCAAGGGCCCGTATCTGGGCTCCCATTATTTCTACCCTCTGGGTCAAGGCATTGACTTGTGCTTGCAGCTCTTCGTTGTTGGCGATTGGCGCGGGTGTGGTGGATGGTCGAGCCATCTCTCTTCTTCTCCTCCATGCCTCATAGTCACTGGTGACAGTCACCCGAGCTTTTCCTAGCTCTCTGTGTCCCATGTAGACTGGCTTCTCCCATGCTTTCCTCACGGTCAGTGAGTTGGCGATTGTGCACGGGTCTCCAAAGAAGCACAGCCCTCCGAGTTCCCCTCGGGAGATAGTAGTTTGAGTCCTCATGAGTTGCCTCATAGCTACTCTAGGTGAGTAGGCTATGCAACCCCTAAGTCCTATCAAGGGTACATTCGGGTAGCTCCCACATCTGATGAGAACTGGGCCGGGTCGGAACCAAGGGCAGACCCAAGATATGCTGTTGGCGTCCTTTTGTTCTAACTCATCCCTCCATTCTATAGTCAGGCGCCGTTGGAGGGGGATTTTGGAGAAACTTCTCAAGGGGTCGGGGAATATCCCCATGTGACTGGAGGCGTAAAGGTGCGTGATGCTCCATACATAAAGTA
Organism: Sphenostylis stenocarpa; assembly: GCA_963425845.1. NCBI lineage: Eukaryota > Viridiplantae > Streptophyta > Magnoliopsida > Fabales > Fabaceae > Sphenostylis > Sphenostylis stenocarpa. The sequence continues at coordinate 46,769,924 of OY731400.1, forward strand.
ACGAAGAGCAGCAGCGGAGTGTTCTCCCTTGCTTTTGATGGCAGAAATCCACCGATAGCAAGGTGTCGGCAAGAATAGCAGGCAGGGGACTCTTCGAGTTCACGTCCCAAGCGAAGAAAGCGTCCATGATGGCTTGATCGATCGTGTCGAGATGGAAGGGGAACAGGATCATTCCGAAGATTAATAACGCCAGGGTTTTGTTGAAGGCAACCCACTCTGCCCTCTCAGCCAGGTAGGACAAGTGATCTTCTAACATTGATACTCTCCATCCCTGGGTGTTCCCTCTTCCTATCAGGGTACTTTGTCGGTACGGTAGATGGATAAGGGTAGCGACTGGTGCTGCAAGAGTATACACCTCATGACGGATATGGACCCCGACTGACTTGGGCCATTTCAACATTGTTTCATACTCCTCTAAAGTGGGCACCATGTCGAACTGCGGAAATTCAAAGCACCGCAGACTGGAGTTCCAAAAGTGAATTAGTACCCTGAGGAAGACTTGATCGACACTGATCTTTAGGAGGTCCAGAATTCGTCCATAGGACTTTTCAAAATCAGCGCGGACCTCCGGTGGCATCGTTGCACTAAGCCGTTCTAGCTTCTCAGTATGGCTTCGGAGAATATCCACCTTCCCCACTTGTCTACTTGTCCCCTCCATTTTCTAAAATCAAAATGTATGATTTGATGAAGATGATGTTTATTGAATGTGAGTGTTTATTTTACTATTTATCATGTTTTTCTACATGATGTATGGTATTTGCGTATTTTTTTTTTGAAAGAATAGACTATCTATATGAATGTTTTATGAATGCAATATTTTTGGACCAGGTCTTATTCGTGAATTTTGAAAAAATGGATTTTTATTTTTATTTGTTTATTTTATAGCCTTTTATCTCTTCTGTCGGAACTGCGTGGCTACTTAGCTTACAAAGAACCTGAAACCAGGCTAGCTAAAAGGCAGACTGTCCGAGATAAAATATGGCTTTATGCGAAAGAATATTTAGCGTCCCTTATCTCTTCTGTCGGAACTGCGTGGCTACTTAGCTTACAAAGAACCTGAAACCAGGCTAGCTAAAAGGCAGACTGTCCGAGATAAGGGTGTTTATTTGTAAAATATATTTTTTGGTGATTTTGTTCTGTTGTTTGTTTATGCTATGCAACATACAAATGCAACAATCATATGCACACACAATTCGATCATCCCCGAACAGGCGAGACTTCGTTTTTATCACGAGGTAGGGTTTTCCTGCAGAAAGGTGTATTGGTCAGGGTAGGTTCTAACTGTTCTCACCAGGCTAAGGCCCCCAAGGTGCCCCCATTATAGGGTCCCCACTCTCCAGCCGTCCAACCATGCTCAGCCTTAAGGCCAGAGTCGGTCTTGTTGCCAAAAGAGGAAGGTTATCACCTTGAGTGGTGGTTTCCGATCACACTGGTGGGCACAAGGCCCTAACTGCAGCGAACCGTACCTGCCACCCACTCCCTATGGTTATCTCACTTGCCCCCGGGTATAGAGGGAACTGTAGTGTGCAAGGGTTTTGTGTGCAATTTATATTTCAGTCAATTGCGTAAGTATAAACAAGCAACAGTTATTTGAAAGCCAAACAATAAAGCATGTTATAATACAAGGTAGGGTAAAAGCGCTATTTTCTTGGTTTAATTATTTTTAAGCCAGCCCATCACTACTCCAGTGGAGTCGCCATCTGTCGCCGCCTCCCCGAAAATGGGGGTGCGGTCGGAGCGACGCGATGGTTTTTCGACTCTTCTATTTTCTTCGATTTTCACATTTTTTATAGGGACCATTTAAAATAGCGTCCCAAATGCCTCTATCAATAGACTCTAAAAAGATTTGCATTCTTACTTTCTAGAAAGGATAATTTTGACCCGCAAAAAGTGAGGGTCTGTTGATAGACGCACCTTCGGCAAAAGTTTGATTTTGTCTGGCCATTTTCGTAAAGTTTGAATGACTATCAAAGCAAGCTCTGATACCACTTGTTAGAATCGCGCAACGGAATGATCACGTTGTCGGACAAAAACCAAGAGGGGGGGTGAATTGGTTTCTTAACAAAAATTAGGTTTTAAAAATTTTCCCCAAATTTTACCGATTAAAATGTTGTGTAAATGTAAATAGAATAGAGATAGAGTCTTACACAAGAGATTTATACTGGTTCGGATCAAAAGACCCTACGTCCAGTTGCTAATCACTCAAACAGAGGATTAACGTTGTCACTATAATCAAAGTTGTTACAAACAGATAACAATTGAAAAGATAAAGTAAAGAAAACACCTCTCTTGAAACCCACAAGAGATGAAGAACAACTTTCCCTAGAGACGGCACAACACACAATCCACTAAGAACTCCATTTAGTGATTCTTATCGCTTCTAGCCCACACCAGGTTCCAAAAGCCCCTTTTTCCTCTAACAAACAATTCTCTGGCACTCACAACACTTAACTTTTGTTTGAAAAAGGTTGTTCAATTTTTTTGAGAGCCATAAAGAACCTTAAGTAGATGAATTAGGGTTTGGGAATTGGAAATTTTCGGAACTAGGAGTATTGGGATTAGGGTTTTCGAAAATAAGTTTAATTTGAAGTTGAAAATCAAAATCTGACTGAAATAATCGATTAAATGAAGTGTTAAGCGATTATTACAGAGCCAAAATCAACAGAACCCAAAAACTCTATTTTAATCGATTAAGTGCCCTGTTAATCGATTAACAGGCTTGTTAATCGATTAACAGGTGTGTTAATCGATTATTACAGTGAACAGATACAGAAAATGGTTTTTCTCACTTTAATAATCGATTATCTGATGATTTAATCGAATAAACCCGAGGCTAACTGATAAATATGAGTTTTTGAAGCTTCTAAAGAGTAGACTATGTACCGGCTATCTTAGACTCTAATATTACAGACTCAAACTCATCAAAACAGAGTTATTACACAATAATACAAGTCTTCAACACTCTAAGTTCTTTGTTCTTGAATCATCATCAAAATCAACAAGCTTCATGTCCATGTAAGTTCAACATCAAGTCCTTGTATGTTCAATAGACCGTCTCGCCACTCATGAGACGAGACGACCGTCTCGCCACTCATGAGACGAGACGACCGTCTCGCCACTCATGAGACGAGACGACCATCTCACCACTTGTGAGGCGAGACGACCGTCTCGTTTGACGAGACGATCGTCTCGCTTGACAAGGGTCGAGACAGCCGTCTCACCCCTGACAAGTGCAAATCCCTATAAATAGGCCTCTGTCCCTCCTTATTTCACACACTTCTTCACGAATTTTGAGTTTCTAGCTTCTTCTAAAACCTCTTTGAAGCATTTCCAGAGTTTGAGTGCTCTTTTTAGACACTCTGTAGCTAGAGTCTTTCTGTCGGTTAAGGAGTGGGCAGCGTTGTAGAGCGAGGGGATAGCTATAAAGCATCATCAATCTTCAAAAATCTAATACAAAGCTTGCCTCAGAGGTTTCTTCCACATACTCTCTTTTATTACTTTCTTTATCGCCTTCCTTGTATGCATATTAAGTATTAGAGCCATGTAGACATTTAATTCCTGCAAGTAGATGAAATAATAAGGGTAAAAGCGTAATTTCTTAGTTTTTATTTTATAAATTAGTCCATCATAGGGAACCCGAGAGGGGCATTGTGGGGTGCTAACACCTTCCCCACACGTAACTAACTCCCTTACCCGACTCTGGTTGTAATGGCCAAAGTTGGTTTTTCTAAAACTAATGCCTTTTTACCTTTTTTAGTGTTTAAGGTTAAAACACTGGTGGCGACTCCATGTAACCTTTTACGAAAACCTCGCCTTTACGTCCAGCCCGGTTATCGGACAACCTAAAGGCGTTGACCACTTCTTTAGAAAAGACGAGTAATTCAAAACCATCGCATCGCTCCAACCGTCTCTTTTGACGGTGATGACAAGGTATTTCCTTTCTCTTTGGAGGATCTTGTTAAGGACTGACTATATTATTTGGCTCCTGGTTCAATTGTAAGCTGGGATGACCTGAAGAGAGTGTTCCTGGACAAATTCTTCCCTGCATCCAGGACCACTACTATTCAAAAGGATATTTTTGGAATCAGGCAAACTGCTGGAGAGAGCTTCTATGAGTATTGGGAAAGATTTAAAATACTTTGTGCTAGTTGTCCTCATCATCAGATTTCTAAGCAACTGTTACTGCAGTATTTTTATGAGGGGCTAAACATATTGGACAGAAGCATGATTAATGTAGCCAATGGAGGAACCTTAGGAGATATGACACTTGCTGCTAGAGGTCTGATCGAGAAGATGGCATCCAACTCGCAACAGTTCAACATGAGGAGTGATGCTATAGTTTTGAGAGAAGTTCATGATGTTGGTTCCTCGGATGCAGCTGCACAAAAGTTGGAGAGTAAGATTGATGCTCTCACCATACTGGTCACCTAGCTTGCTGCAAATCAGGAAACAACACTTGCTGCAAATCAGGGAACAACACTTGCCGCAAGAGTTTGTGGCATTTGCACTTCAAATGACCAATTATACGAGATGTTTGTCCATCATTGCAACAAACTACAGGTTATGATGCTCCTCAAGCTTATGTTGCACATATTTACACTAATAGGGTTCCACATCGAGCAACAAAACTCGACTTGTCATCCAACAAATATAATCATGGTCTGGAGGAATCATCCAAACTTGAGATGGGGCAATAATCCGAGTGCAAAACCAAACACCATTTCAAGCAGAATCAACCTTCGAGTTTTGTACAACAAGTATCCTCCCTAACAAAGACCTTCACCTTCATTGGAAGAAATGGTCGAGCAAATGACTGAGTTGAATCTGTAGTATTGTCGCCGCCTCCCCGAAAACGGGGGCGCGGTCGGAGCGACGCGATGGTTTTTCGACTCTTCTATTTTCTTCGATTTTCGCGTTTTTTATTGGTGGTTACAACGCCTTTAGGTTGTCCGATAACCAGGCTAACCTAGGGGCGAGGTTTTCAAAAGTATCTTTGAGTTGTCCGATAACCGGGCTAACCCAGGGATTTATTTAGTTGGGTTCTATGGAGTCGCCACTGATATTTTTACCATAAACATCGGAAAAGGGGTTTAAAAAGGCGTTGGTTTTCGAAAACCAACTTTGGTCATTAGAACCAGAGTTGGGTAAGGGAGTTAGTTACGTGTAAAGGAAGTGTTAGTTCCTTTACGACGCCCCTTTCGGGTTCCCTATGATAGGCTGGCTAATTTGAATAAATAATTAAACTGGAAAATAGCGCTTTTACCCTTTTATTATGCGGAATTTAAATATATGACTACATGGCCCTAGCTTTTATTGCGTAATTTAAATAGCAGTAAAAAATAAAGAGTGAGGATATGCACCTCCAAAGCAAGCTTTATATATTAAAAAGAGAGGGTGCATTTTGGCAACCCTTCACTCTACAACTCTCAGAAACTCCGGAAATGCCTCGGAGGGATTCTAAAGAAGATTTAGAACACTCTGTGTATGCCTAGAGACGCTCAGAAACTCCGGAAATGCCTCGGAGGGATTCTTAGAGAGAGAAATTCTAGAGAGAAGGGAGAGCTCTTGTTGCTGGGTGTGTGAAAAGGGAGAAATGACGCCCTTATTTATAGTTTTTCGCGCCTGACAGGTCGAGACCGCCGTCTCCTCTAACAAGGTCGAGACCGCCGTCTGGAAAGTCCAGACCGTCGTCTCGTTCGAGGCAGAGGGTCGAGACCGCCGTCAGGAAAATCCAGACGCCATCTCGACTTGGCAGGAATCGAGACCGCCGTCTGGAAAATCCAGACCGCCGTCTCAAATTTGCGAGTGACGAGACCGCCGTCTGGAAAATCGAGACGGCGGTCTCGTCCTAACGTTGAAACGAGACGGCGGTCTGGTATTCCCAGACGGCGGTCTCGTCCCTTCTGGGCAAGAAACTTTATTTTTGGGTCAAAAAACCTTCCTATCTTAGTACAAGGGCCTAATAGTCTCTCCTAATGGCTTGTTAGGCTTCGACCGTCTTCAAATAGGAAGCTTTCTGACTTTATTCTGAGACCGGGCAAGATTTGGGGTCTACAAGTATCAACAGAAAAATCATGCCTCCATTTAGAGTTTAACCAACCAGATTGGCCAATTAGCCATCACTGTGAACCAACTGCAATCACAGAATTCGGACATGCTTCACGGACAAACTATTGCCAATTCGAAGAATGTTAGTGCCATCACCCTGCAGTCAGGCAAGACAATTGTACCTGCCGTCACAGTTCAGATAAGTGATGGAGCTGCGACAGCAAAAGGGAAGGGTCCTATGCAACCAGAAGAGGAGTAGATTGGTAGTAGAAATCTGTCAACCAGTCTTTCTCCAACAAGCCAGTAGCAACAGTCTTCCATCCTCCTTCCGTTTCCACCAAGAGCAGTTCTAAGCAAGAAAATGGAAGAGGTGGATAAGGAGATTTTGGAGACTTTTAGAAAAGTTGAGGTCAATATACCTCTCCTAGATTAATCAAGCAAATTCCGAGGTATGCCAAGTTCCTTAAGGAGTTGTGCACTCACAAGAGGAGGCTTAAAGGTAATGAGCGAATCAGTTTGGGCAGAAATGTGTATGCACTCATAGGTAAAAACTTGTTCCTCATACTCTTGAAAAGTGTACGGATCCTGGCACATTTACCATACCTTGCATCATAGGAAATAGGAAATTTGAAAATGCCATGCGAGACTTAGGAGCATCTATAAATGTCATGCCTATGTCTGTTTTCAATTCTTTGTCCCTAGGACCTGTCGCCGCCGTCCATTCCGACGTCCTGGGACATCTCGAACGTTAATGCGAGCGGTCGCGAAAAGATGGTTGAGACTCGCGGTTTTTGTTAAAAATATGTTCATTGCTTCCGAGGCGCTCAACGCTGAACTATCCTCTAATAGAAGCAAGGTTTTCGAAAAGGGTTCTTTTGGAGTCGCCACCAATGTTTTGACCATAAACATTGGAAAAGGAGAAAAAGGCATTGATTTTAATAAAAACCAAACTTGGCCATTATAACCAGAGTCGGGTAAGGGAGTTAGTTACGTGTGGGGAAGGTATTAGCACCCCACAACGCCCCTTTCGGGTTCCCTATGACGGATTAATTCATTTAAGTAAAGATTACAAGAAATTACGCTATTACCCTTTTTTTATTTGTATAGTATTTAAATATGGCTATCTACATGGTTTTATCTACATTGCATACAGAAAGCAGTAAATAAAGCAATAAAAGGGAAGAGAATTGAGAAGAACCTCCGAAGCAAGCTTTATATTATAAGTCTTTTATACAGAGGACGCTTTGCGGCAATCCTTCACTCTACAATGACTCTTCTCTCGAATAAAATCGACTTGACTAAAATTTTCTAGAAGAATCGAATGCCGGAATACAAATTCCTTAACTGATTGTTACCTATTAAAGGCAATCAGATCATTCGAAGGAGGGAGAGAAGAAGACAAGTCTTGGAGTTGTCTGGGGTGTGGAGAATGACAAATGAGGCTCCTATTTATAGATTTCGCTACCTGGAAATATGGGACGGCCGTCTGGGTTGGGACGGCCGTCCCAACTGCGCGTTTTGCACTGGGCCAAGCTGGGGGGAGAGTGGGACGGCCAGTTTGGGTTGGGACGGCCGTCCCACTTGAATTTTAGGGTTTGGGACGCGCGTCCCAAAGGTGAGACGTGTGTCTCACTTGTCTTTTGATGTTTGGGACAGCTGTCCCAGTTTGGGACGGCTGCCCCAACCTGTCTTGGCCTGTTTTTGCGTTCTGGGACCATTGGGAAGCTTTCCTTTCCTTTTTCGGACGTAGATTGACGCCGATAGATGTCCGCTGAAGCTTTATCTTCATATAGGTAGTCTTCTTGGCCTTTATTAAGATTCCGGGCGAGCTTTATCTTCGTGTAGGAAGTCTCCTTAGTCTTTATTGTGTGGATGGGTGAACCCCGTCTTGTTGCGGGAGGTCTTTCTCGTATGCAGCCGGGTGAACTTTATTTTTGTGTGAAGTTTCCCTAGCCTTTATTTTGAGAGGCCGGGCAAAATTAGGGGTCTACAGCTACCCCCCCTTCACCTGCCTAATTAATTCATTGGTTTTAATATACCAACAAAATTATTTGGCAGGGGAAGGAGTTAACCCTTTTGCCCGGTTATCCTTCGGATGCTGCTTCTTTGCTGATCCTCCGGATGATAAATATTTTGATAGGTACCAACCCCTATCTGGTTTGAGCCTCCTTTTATAAAGCTCTGGTGAGTACTTACCCTCACCCGGTATAAGTCTATATTTTACTAGACTTTTGTGGGTACCTACCCCCACTAGGTATGAACCTTGTTCTTACAAGGTTTTGGTGAGTACCTACCCTCACCTGGTATGAGTTCGCATTTCGCTAAACTCTTGTGGGTACTTTTCTTCGGAGGTGCTCAACACTGAACTATCCTCTAATAGAAGCAAGTCTTTTGTTCCCGTTTTTAGAAATGCTTCTGGTGAGTATTTTTACTCTACCCAATGCATTTTGCTAAGTTTTGATGAGTATCTACCCTCATCTGGTACATACCTTATTTTTAAGGTTTTGGTGGGTACCTACCCCCACCCGGTACGAATCTGCATTTTTGCTAGATTCTGATGAGTACTTACCCTCATCCGGTACAGACCATATTTTTAAGGTTTTGGTGGGTACCTACCCCCACCCGGTGCGAATCTGCATTTTTGCTAGATTCTGATGAGTACTTACCCTCATCCGGTACAAACCTTATTTTTAAGGTTTTGATGGGTGCCTACCCCCACCCGGTGCGAATCTGCATTTTTGCTAGATTCTTATGAGTACTTACCCTCATCCGGTCTGAACCCCGTTCTGCAAGGTTTTGATGGGTATCTACCCCGACCCAGTCCGAATCTCATTCTGCAAGATTCTGATGGGTACCTACCCCCACTTGGTCTGAACCCCGTTCTGCAAGGCTCTGATGGGTACCTACCCCCACCCGGTCCGAATCTCGTTCGCAAGATTCCGATGGGTACCTACCCCCACCTGGTCCGAACCCCGTTACGCAAGGCTCGATGGGTACTTACCCCACCCGGTCCGAATCTCGTTCCGCAAGATTCGATGGGTACCTACCCCCACCAGTCCGAACCCCGTTCCGCATGATTCCGATGGGTACCTACCCCCACCTGGTCCGAACCCCGTTCTGCAAGGCTCTGATGGGTACCTACCCCCACCTGGTCCGAACCCCATTCTGCAAGGCTCTGATGGGTACCTACCCCCACCTGGTCTGAATCTCGTTCTGCAAGATTCTGATGGGTACCTACCCCCACCTGGTCCGAACCCCGTTCTGCAAGGCTCTGATGGGTACCTACCCCCACCCGGTCCGAACCCCGTTCTACAAGGTTCTCAGGATGCACTTTTTGGTAGTTAATCCTGTGATTGGAGATATGTTGGCGACTTATTGTTTCTGTTCATGCGCCCATTCCGTGGGGAATATTTGATTTAACTTTTTGACTTTTCTTTTAGTCATCCGGTTTTTGCCGGGGATTCTTTGTTTTTTGGCTTTTTCTTTTAGCCATCCGGTTTTGACTGGGGATTCTTGTTAGTTGCCTCTTTTTAGGTGGGAATCCTCTGGGGATTTTGAATTCTCTTCTTGATTGTGCCTCTTAATTAGGCGAAGATTCATTTGGGGATTTTGTTGTGCCTCTTGATTAGGCGAATGCTTCAATAATGGTGAAGACTTTGAGGGTTTGGATTGCCTCTTGCATAGGTTGATTTCCCATTTCTTGGGGATATTAGTTTTTTGCTTGCTTGTTGCAAGTGAAGGCTTTGTGCTTTGCTATGGATATCCGTCTTTGGGCGTTATGAGCGATTAACTCCCTGTGGATATAATTTTGTAGCTCGCCTTTGTCGTAGGCTCACTGGGGTAGTTTTCTTGTTGATGATCCACTGGGGAATTAATTTCATTCCGGAGATCTGTCTTCGATTGTCCCTCTAGGGAGAAATGGAGTTTTTCGACTCCTTATTGGCTGCTGTTGTTTGAGCTGGTTTTGCCTAAGCTCTTATTTTGCTGGGGAATGGGTTTTTACCCTTTTCTCTCGATTTCTCCTTTTTTGCGATTTGGTTTTTTGCATACGTGCGCCTTTTTATGCACATTGGCTTTTTGGATGAAAATATATCTTTTTCTCTTTTCTTTTTAGTGATCCTTGGGGAATTTTTCACTTTGGGGATCTAATCCTTTATTAGTCTTGAGCTCCTGACTTTAGTGAAGCTCTTATTCGAGCTGGATGAAGAGATTTTCTTCTTTTCTCTCTTTTTTGGGATTCACCGAGGAATCTGTTGGTTTCCTGGATATCTAATTTTAATGATGGAGTCCTGGCTCCTGGCTTTGTGAAGCTCTTATTTGAGCTGGATGAAGAGATTTTTCTTCTTTTTGTCTTTTTGTAGACTTTTCTCGATATATTCTTCTTGGAGATTTTTATTTGACCTTTTTCGTTATGGCCTCTGTTTGGGGAATGAAAGTTTTTCTTTTTCTTTCTTTTTGTTGCCCCCTGGTGATATGGAGAACTTGACTCCATTTTTTTCTTTTAGTCCTTATTCTCCTTTGGGGAATGAAACGGAGACTCTTGATGAATTTGCTTGATGACTCATGTGATGATGAAGCTGAGTCGCGGGGTAATCTTTTTGTTTTGCCTCTGGATTAGGCAAGGATCCGCTTAGGGATCATCGAGCCTTTCCGTTGGCCTTTTTTTCTTTGGTGCACCTTCTTTTATTAGGGATAGCAAGTTTAGAGCTAGTTTCCTTGAAGCTCTTTATTTTGCTGAAATGATTTTGATTTCGCCTTTCGCGATTTTGATTTTCATTTAGAGGCTGGATTTTGGCGCCTTCTATTTTCAATCACAAGCATGGAGACTATCCTCCTTATATGCATGTTTATTCTTGTTTGAAGAAAATTATTTTTCTTGATTTTGACAAAGTCGTATTATGCAACTACTTTGTGTGTGGATGTCCTAAATGCAATCTAATATTTATTTATTTTTGATGCATTTAGAAAGTGACTGGCCTTCTCCCGTTGGCTCTTATGAATACGCCGATGGGCTCTTCGTTTATGACCATGATGATGGGTTCATCTTTTCCTCATCTTTTAGTTTTAGCCCTATCTTTTGCCTAGACCGCCCTTTACGGGTTTTCGATCTAGCAGGCTGCCTTAATTTTTGCCTAGAATATCTTAGGGGGCTTTTGCCTTATCTTTTGCCTAGATCATTCTTTTGGGGTTTCCGATCCAGCAGACTACCCTAATTTTTACCTAAGAATATCCTAGCGGGCATTTATTATTATTTTTATGCTTCCCTTTTTTAGATGCATGCTTGATTTTTTATTAAAAGTCTTTGCGCATATTTATGATTTATCAATAAAGAGGCATTTCCATAATATTTGGTCAAGAGAAAGGAAATGAAAAGGAATTTTATTGATAAATGAACAAAAGTTTATTTCTTTTATAGAAGGATTTCAAAAGGTATTTAGAAGAATGGGTGGTCAGGGTTGGCTATACTGTATAGGTTTAAACAGTCATGTCCATGATATCTGCCCCCTGGTTCTCCTAATTGCTTCAGTTGATATGCCTGAACTCAGAGTGAAGACTATGCAGACTGCTTGCTTCTGGAAGAATGTTACTTTAGCCGCCTTTTCGGTTTTTGACTAAAGTAACCATTGCTCTTAGTTAGTTTTTTTTTATTTACTTTTTTTTACCTCTTCTTTTTGCCTAGGACGTATCCTAGAGAGGAATATGGACCCTATCTTTTGCCCAGGAATGTCCTTTGTGGATTTTCATTCCTGACGGGTCTTGAGCAATGTCTTCAAGCATAATACTTCTTCACCGCATCAGAATTGATTGGGTGTCGAAGTTCCTCTCCATCCATATTAGTGAGGATTAGTGCCCCTCCTGAGAAAGCTTGTTTGACCACAAAGGGTCCTTCGTAATTTGCCGCCCACTTTCCAATTTTGTCCTTCTGGGCTGGAAGCAATTTTTTTATTACTAGATCCCCTTCTTGATAAGTATAAAGGTGGACCTTTTTATCATAAGCCTTTTTTATCTTCTTTTGATAGGCTTGTCCATGGCATATAGCATTTAGACGTTTTTCATCGATAAGGTTTAATTGATTATATCGACTTTGAACCCATTCGGCTTTTGTTAATTTTGCTTCCATTATAATTCGCAGGGAAGGTATTTCGACCTCTATTGGCAATACGGCCTCCATTCCATATACGAGGGAGAATGGAGTAGCTCCTGTCGAGGTTCGTACAGATGTTCGATAACCATGAAGAGCAAAAGGTAACATTTCATGCCAATCCCTATAGGTTTTAACCATCTTTTGAACAATCTTCTTGATGTTTTTATTGGCTGCTTCCACTGCGCCATTCATTTTGGGCCGGTAGGGAGAGGAATTATGATGTTGAATTTTGAAATCCTGGCATAGTTCTTCCATAATCTTATTATTCAGGTTGGTTCCGTTATCAGTAATAAGACGATGTGGGATGCCATATCTACATATGATGTTCTTCTTAACAAAGGCGACCACTACCTTTTTAGTCACATGTGCATAAGATGCAACTTCTACCCACTTAGTGAAGTAGTCAATGGCTACCAAAATGAATCGATGTCCATTGGATGCCTTGGGCTCAATAGGTCCGATAACATCCATGCCCCACATAGCGAATGGCCAAGGGATAGCCATAACGTTAAGAGGTACCGGTGGAACATGTACATTGTCTGCATATACCTGACACTTGTGGCATTTTTTGGCATATTGATGACAGTCCTTTTCCATTGTGGACCAAAAGTATCCTGCTCTGAGGATTTTCTTAACCATGATATGACCTGGTGCATGAGTCCCGAAAGTTCCTTCATGTATTTCTTTAATTAATGCCTGGGCTTCTTTGAGATTGACGCATCTTAGCAAGGTAGAATCAAAGTTCTTTTTATAAAGGGTTTCTCCTATCAACACAAACCCTATGGCCCTTTTCCGAATGATCCTTTTATCATTGTCACTGATTCCCTCGGGGTATTCACCCTTTGTCAAGTATCGCCTTATGTCATGATACCAAGGGTTTTCATCTTTTCCACTGTTTATCATCATACAAAAGGCTTGTTTATTGTGCCTTTTGACTTGGATGTTGGGCATCTCATGCTCTTGTCCTAATGCGAACATGGATGATAATGTTGCCAGTGCATCTGCAATCTGGTTATCTTCCCGAGGGATGTACTTGAAACTGACGTTTTCCATTTTGGAAGTCATGCTACGGATGTGCTCCAGATAAGGGATTAATTTGGAATTTCTGGTTTCCCATTCACCCTTGAGTTGGTAAATAACAAGGGATGAGTCACCAAATACTTTGAGTTTAGTCACCCCATGGTCCAAAGCTGCTTGAATACCTAAAGCACAAGCTTTGTATTCTGCCATATTATTCGTGCAATCAAAGTTTAGTCTAGCTATTACTGGGATATACTTCTTTTCGGGAGATATTAAAATAGCTCCGATCCCATGTCCCAGTAAATTTGAAGCTCCATCGAAAAACATGATCCATTCATCATTTTCAAGCTCTTCGTGTTGGATGTGCATTATATGCTCATCTGGGAAATCATCTTGGAGGGATTGATATTCGTCAGTTGGCCCATGTTCCAGGTAATCTGCTAAAGGACTACCTTTGATAGCTTTCTGAGTGACATGAATAATGTCGAATTCTGAAAGGAGTACCTGCCACCTAGCTATCCTTTCGGTCAAGACGGGCTTTTCAAACAGGTATTTGATTGGGTCCATTTTGGAAATCAACCAAGTTGTATGTCTGACCATATATTGTCGAAGGCGCTGAGTTGCCCACACCAAATCACAACATGTTTTTTCAAGTGGTGTATAACGGGCGTCATAGTTTAAAAATTTCTTACTGAGGTAATATATGGCTTGTTCTTTTTTACCCGTATCATCTTGTTGACCGGGCACACATCCCATGGACTCATCGAGTACTGAAAGGTAAAGAATCAGGGGCTTTCCTTCCACAGGTGGTACCAATACTGGGGGATTGGTTAGGCATATTTTGATCTTTTCGAAAGCTTGTTGACATTCGTCGTTCCAAACTTTCGGTTGGTTTTTACGCAATAACTTGAAGATAGGTGTACACTTGTCCGTTAATTGCGCGATGAACCGTGCGATGTAGTTTATTCGGCCTAAGAACCCTCTGACTTCTTTTTCTGTTCTTGGTGGGGGCATTTCTATGATTGCCTTTGTTTTATCAGGGTCCACCTCAATTCCTCTTTTACTGACAATAAACCCAAGGAGTTTTCTTGATCGTACTCCGAATGTGCATTTAGCCGGATTGAGCTTAATCTGGTATTTTCGAAGCCGATTGAATAACTTCTTTAAATATTGGAGGTGGTCTATTTTATTTTTGGACTTGGCGATCATATCATCCACATATACTTCGATTTCTTTGTGGATCATATCATGAAATAATGTAACCATAGCCCTTTGAGAAGTAGCCCCCGCATTTTTAAGTCCAAAAGGCATTACTCTATAGCAGAATGTACCCCATGGCGTAATGAAGGAAGTTTTTTCTCTATCTTCAACAGCCAATTTAATTTGGTTATACCCTGCGTATCCATCCATGAAAGAATAGAGAGTATTTGTAGCGGTATGATCTACCAGCATATCGATGTGTGGTAAGGGAAAATCATCTTTTGGACTTGCACGATTTAAATCCCTGTAATCTACGCATACTCTGATTTTTCCATTTTTCTTTACAACTGGCACAATGTTGGCCAACCATTCAGGGTATTTTGATACAATCAGAAAATTGGCGTCCAATTGTTTTTCTACTTCTTCCTTAATTTTTAAGGACCATTCTGGTTTTACTCTTCTAAGTTTTTGCTTAACGGGCCGAAATCCCTCTTTTAATGGTAATTGGTGCTCCACTATGCTTTTATCAATCCCAGGCATATCATGGTAGGACCATGCAAACACGTCCACATATTCTTTTAGTAGTTGTATCGGCCTCTCCCTGACATCATCGTCAATTTGGGTTCCAATATTTACTTCTTTCTTATTATCCTCTTGTCCCAAATTGATGGCCTCAGTTTTCTCCTGATGGGGCTGTATTGATTAAGATTCTTTTTCCAACAGTCTTTGCATGTCCGGGGAAATGGTCCCCTCCTCACTGTCTGACTCAATCCATTCGCCTTCAGCTTTCAGATCTTCCAGAGAGTTTTCAATCACAGACATGACTGTTATGGTTATGCTTTGTTTTAGATTTCTTTATTAAATGTGTAAGAGGGAAAAGAATAACAGAGAATATGAATATTATGAAAAAAAATGCCTCATTGTATTGATAGAAAGAAAATATTTACAAAGCCCTTATTAACAAAAAATCTTGTGATCATGGGCAGGAATCACGAGGAGTATATCGGAAGCTTTTCGATATATTTTTATATATTTTTTATTACATTTTTAGAGATGATAAAAATGATGAGCCCTAGATTGCTGGTCTTCCTTATCCCGTCTTTCATTCGGGCTTTGATAAGGGCTGGTCATCCACTTTTGGAGTTGACGCGTCGAAAGTAATCCATCCTGCGTCTATTAAATCTTGGACCTTATGCTTTAAGGCCATACAATTATCTACAGAATGTCCCGGAGCATCTAAATGATAATTGCATTTTTTGTTTGGCTTATACCATTCTGGATATGGTGGCTCCATTTTCTTGGGAGGGATGCGCACTAGGAGTTTGGCATCCAACAATTTTAGCAGCAGGCTTCCATAAGAAGTGGGTATTGGGGTGAACTTCCTTTCCGGCCTGCGTGACTTGGTCTGCTGTGAGGATGACGAAGGAGTGGTGAAGTTGATAGCATTTATGTCTCCTTCCTTCTTCTTTCCAAAGTTCTTTTTAAAGTTTTGAGTAGAGGAATTGGAGGAGGTTTGTTGTGCAATTCTTCCACTTTTCAGACCTTGCTCTACTCTTTCTCCTATAATGACCAAATTCGCAAAGAGTGTTGATGTGTTCCCTATCATTTTGTCGTAATAGGGACCAGTCAGAGAATTGATGAACATTGATGTAGTCTCCTTGTCGGACAGAGGAGGTTCCACTTGTGCTGCAAATTCCCTCCATCTTTGAGCATATGCCTTAAAAGATTCGTCGTTTTTCTTGCTTAGTAGTTGTAGATCTGCTCTTTCAGGGGTCAGATCAATATTGTATTTATAGCGACGAAGAAAAGCATCTGCCAGATGTCTCCAGGTTTGGATTTGCCTTCCTTCCAGCTGCATATACCAGTTTAGAGCTGATTTATCCAGGCTCTCCTGAAAGCAGTGGATCAGGAGTTTTTCATTATCAGCATGTGCAACCATCTTACGGCAGTACATTGTAAGATGGCTTCTTGGGCAGGTCATTCCCATGTATTTTGGGAAGTCCGGAGTTTTGAACTTGTTAGGGAATTGGATATTTTTGACGAGGCACATATCAGCTGCCTCTTTAACATCAAAATTATGCCCCTCCATGGCTCTCAATCGCTCTTCAAGGGCAGTCAGCTGTTGTTTTGATACTTCTAGTGCATGAATATGCACTGCCCTTGTATCAGATTGGGCTTGTTCATCATTGGGTCCCTCCTCTTCTTCTTGGTGAGAGGCTTGTCCATTTTGAGGACTCTCTTTATGGAGATTCTGCTGACGCATCATTTCTAACATCTGTGCCATTTGTTCTTTTAGCGTATTAAGCTCAGTGGTGAGCTTTCGATTTTGTTCCTCCAAATGTTCCATCTTCTTGGCTTTCTGAGCACGAGTGAGGACGGGCAGAAGACCAGCCACTTTCTAAATGATTTTAACAATTTTTATTATAGCTTTTTAAATGATTGGTGTATCCTGGAATGAATGTGTTTATGTATGAGAGATTTTATTATGATGATGTTTATGCATACCTTTCTTAGTGCATTTATTTTCTCTCTTAATTTCGCCACTTATGGGATGATGTGGTATGACTGATACGACTTTGCCAAGAATCTTTTATTATAAAAAAAAGTTTTATTGGATTAAAGTTGTTTTTTATATTTTTTATGACCCTTTATCTCTTCTGTCGGTCAACGTGGCTACTTAGCTTACAAAGAACCTGAAACCAGGCTAGCTTAATCGAAGACTCGTCCGAGATAAAGGTCTTTTATCTTATCACTTTTTGTGATTTTTAGGGTTTTTCATTTTTTTTGTTTGTTGTATGATTACCCTATGCTAATGCATCAATACAAATGCAGCAAACGTATGCACACACAATTCATACATCCACGAGCAGAGCCACGCTTATTTAATCACGAGGTAGGGTTTTCCTGCAGAAACGTGCTTGGTTTAGGCGGTTCTAACTGTTCTCACCAAGGCCAATGGTCCCCAAGGTGCCCCCATTATAGGGACCTCTCAATCTCTCAGTCCTCGGGTCATGCACGGAACTCCGTGTCGACATCCTTAGACCAAAAGAAGAGAGTTATCACCTTGAGTTGGTGGTTTCCGACAACGGTTGTAGCCTCGTGTGCCAACAAGCCGGTCGTATCTGCCACCCACTCCCTATAGGTATTCACTCTTGCCCCCGGGTATAGAGGGATTGTTGTGTGCAAGGGTTTTTGTGTGCAATTTATATTTCAAGCAATTTGCAAAAGTAATCATACAGCAGTTATTAAAGCCATACAATAAAAATACAGAAAAGGGTAAAGACGTAATTTCAAATCTTTACTTAGTTTGAATTTATCCATCACTGAATGGGATCAACTCTCGACCATCCCCAGTGGAGTCGCCATCTGTCGCCGCCGTCCGTTCCGACGTCCTGGGACATCTCGAACGTTAATGCGAGCGGTCGCGAAAAGATGGTTGAGACTCGCGTTTTTTGTTAAAAATATGTTCATTGCTTCCGAGGTGCTCAACGCTGAACTATCCTCTAATAGAAGCAAGGTTTTCGAAAAGGGTTCTTTTGGAGTTGCCACCAATGTTTTGACCATAAACATTGGAAAAGGAGAAAAAGGCATTGATTTTAATAAAAACCAAACTTGGCCATTATAACCAGAGTCGGGTAAGGGAGTTAGTTACGTGTGGGGAAAGTATTAGCACCCCACAACGCCCCTTTCGGGTTCCCTATGACGGATTAATTCATTTAAGTAAAGATTACAAGAAATTACGCTATTACCCTTTTTTTATTCGTATAGTATTTAAATATGGCTCTCTACATGGTTTTATCTACATTGCATACAGAAAGCAGTAAATAAAGCAATAAAAGGGAAGAGAATTGAGAAGAACCTCTGAAGCAAGCTTTATATTATAAGTCTTTTATACAGAGGACGCTTTGCGGCAATCCTTCACTCTACAATGACTCTTCTCTCGAATAAACTCGACTCGACTACAATTTTCTAAAAGAATCGAATGCCGGAATACAAATTCCTTAACTGATTGTTACCTATTAAAGGCAATCAGAGAGATCATTCGAAGGAGGGAGAGAAGAAGACAAGTCTTGGAGTTGTCTGGGGTGTGGAGAATGACAAATGAGGCTCCTATTTATAGATTTCGCTGCCTGGAAATCTGGGACGGCCGTCTGGGTTGGGACGGTCGTCCCAACTGTGCGTTATGCACTGGGCCAAGCTGGGGGGAGAGTGGGACGGCCAGTTTGGGTTGGGACGGCCGTCCCACTTGAATTTTAGGGTTTGGGACGCGCGTCCCAAAGGTGAGACGTGCGTCTCACTTGTCTTTTGATGTTTGGGACGGCTGTCCCAACCTGTCTTGGCCTGTTTTCGCGTTCTGGGACCCCCGAGAAGCTTTCCTTTCCTTTTTCGGACGTAGATTGACGCCGATAGATGTCCGTTGAAGCTTTATCTTCATATAGGTAGTCTTCTTGGCCTTTATTAAGATTCCGGGCGAGCTTTATCTTCGTGTAGGAAGTCTCCTTAGTCTTTATTGTGTGGATGGGTGAACCCCGTCTTGTTGTGGGAGGTCTTTCTCGTATGCAGCCGGGTGAACTTTATTTTTGTGTGAAGTTTCCCTAGCCTTTATTTTGAGAGGCTGGGCAAAATTAGGGGTGTACAGGACCCTTAAAACCCACAGGTGTTCTTGTAGAGCCCAAATCTCGCCCGACCTCACAATAAAGTTAAAAGACCTCCATTAGAAGATAGGCAAAGAGTCTAGGCTCCAAAAATAGGATAGAAGGGCGTCCTGTACATAGAAAATAAGAAAAATCAAAGAAATTCTGCTCAGAAGAGGGAGACAGCCCTCCCAATTGGCCAGACGATCGTCTCGTCTTGCAAAGGCAAGACAGTCATCTCACCACTTATAAGATGAGACCACCATCTCGCTACTTGGCGAGACGACCGTCTTGAATCCAATGTGGCGAGACATTCATCCTGACTGGAGAGACGGTTGTCTCACCTGACAAAGGTCAAGATGACCATCCCGGTCTAACAGCACAAATTTCTATAAATAGGGACCTCCCCCTCCTCATTTTCAACAACTTTTACCAGAATTAGACCTCTGATACTCTTCTAGAACCTCTCTGAAGCATTTCCAGAGTTCTAATGCTCTTCTTAGACTCTAGAGTCTTTCTGTCAGTAGAGGAGTGAGCAGCGTTGTAGAGTGAGAGGATAGCCAAAAAGCATCCTCAAATCCTCAAAAGATTAATACAAAGTTTGCTTCGGAGGTTTCTTTCACATACTCTCTTTTATTGCTTCCTTTATAGCTTTTCTTGTATGCATATTAAGTATTAAAGATTAAAGCCACGTAAACATTTAATTTTTGCAAGTAGATGAAATAATAAGGGTAAAAGCGTAATTTTTTTAGTTTTCAGTTTATAAGCTAGTCCGTCATAGGGAACCCGAAAGGGGCATTGTGGGGTGCTAACACCTACCCCACATGTAACTAACTCCCTTACCCGACTCTGGTTGTAATGGCTAAAGTTGGTTTTTTCTAAAACCACTTGCTTTTTACCTTTTTCAGTGTTTAAGGTCAAAACAGTGGTGGCGACTCCATAGAATCCTTTTCAAAAACCTCGCTTTTAGGTCCAGCCCAGTTATCAGACAACCTAAAGGCGTTGAACACTTCTTTAAAAAACGCGAGTCAATCAAAACCATCGTGTCGCTCCGACCGCCTCTTTTGAAGGCGACGACAGATGGCAACTCCACTGGGGAAGCTAGAGAGTTTATCCCATTTAGTGATGGACTAAGTTTAGAAAATAAAAACTTGAAATTACGCCTTTACCCTTTCTTGTTTTTATAACATGCTTTACTGATTATCGTTAATAACTGTTGTATGTTTATTTTATGCAATTGTTTGAAATAATAATTGTACACAAACCCTTGCATACAACAGTTCCCCCTATACCCGGGGGCAAGTGGGATAACCTTAGGGAGTGGGTGGCATCGTACGATTTGCCATAGTGAGGGCCATGAGCCCACCAGTATGGTCAGAAACCACCACTCAAGGTGATAACCTTCCTCTTTTGGCCTAAAGACTGACAAGGCCCTAGTGTCATGCATGATTTGAAGGCTGGGAGAGTGGGGACCCTATAATGGGGGCACCTTGGGGGCCTGGCCTTGGTGAGGATAATTAGAACCACCTTGAATACACACTTTTTTGCAGGATACCCCTACCTCGTGATAAAAACGTCATCACACTATTCACGGATGAGTGAATTGTTTGTGCATTTGTTTGTTGCATATCATAATCATACAACAGCAAAATAAATAAAATAAAATCTCAAAACCTTTTCATGACAAACACCCTTATCTTGGACAGTCTACTTTTTAGCTAGCCTGGTTTCAGGTTCTTTGTAAGCTAAGTAGCCACGTGGACAGACAAAAGAGATAAGGGATTCTAAAACCATTCTTTCATATTAAACCACTTTTATCTCGGACAGTCTGCATTTTAGCTAGCCTAGTTTCAGGTTCTTTGTAAGCTATGTAGTCACGCAATCCGATAGAAGAGATAAATGGTTATATAAATCAAATAATCATAATAGAAGAAAATGGGACCCTGTTCATGGTGTTGAGCATCAAACTCATGAACATCCATATAGGTAGTTTCCTTTCTTTTGAAAAAACAAAAAATCCAAACGCTATCATGCATCCCATAGAAAATAAAACACTTACATGCATGCTCGCATCAACATCATACTCATAACATGCATTCTTGTTTCTAGAAAAATGGAGGGGTCCAGTAGACAGTTAAAGAAAGTGAACATTCCCTGGTATCGTGTACAGAAGATAGAATGGTTGTGCGCGTTGATGCCACCGAGGTCCACTCCGATTTCAAAAAATCTTATGGACAGATTCTCGATCTTTTAAAGATCTGTGTCAATCCCATCTTCATCCGGGTTTTGATCCATTTATGGAATTCTAGTCTACAATGCTTTGAATTGCTGCAATTTGATCTTGTACCAGCTTTGGAGGAATATGAGATAATGCTGAGATGACCCAAATCAGCCGGGGTCCATATTCGTCACGAAGCATATATTCTTGCAGCTAAGGTCGCCGCTGTCGCTGCCGTCGAAAGAGGAGGTCAGAGCGACGTGATGGTTCTGACTTTTCATTTTTTCGCGTATTAATTTGGGTGTGTTACAATGCCTTTAGGTTGTCCGACAACCGAGCTGAACCTAAGGGCAAGGTTTTTGAAAGGGTGCTCTTAGATCGTCCGATAATCGGGCTGACCTAAGAGCAAGTTTGAGGGGGTTCTTATGGAGTCGTCACCGATGTTTTTACCAGAAACATCGAAAAAGGGGAGAAAAAGGCATTGGTTTTTTAAGAAAAACCAACTTTGGTTGTTAAAACCAGAGTTGGGTAAGGGAGTTAGTTAAGTGTAAGGGAGGTATTAGCTCCCTTACGATGCCCCTTTCGGGTTCCCTATGATAGGCCAGTTATTTTATAAATAAACTTTTCAAATGACGCTTTTACCCTTTTATTTTCGGAATAAAAATGATGAATGCATGGCCCTAATTAATGCATATACAAATAATAAAGCGATAAAGGAGAGGGAGGGAGAATGAAGAAACCTCCGAAGCAAGCTTTGATTAATTCTCTTGAAAAATAGGGTGCATTTTGGTAGCCCTTCGCTCTTACAACGTCGAGTTCTCTCTTGAAAACGCTATAAAAACTCTCTTAAAACACTCAGAACTCCGGAAATGCTTTGAAGGGGCTCTAGGAGAGTAATTTTAAGAAATTGCAGAAGGAAAGGTGGAAGAGCTGTGTGAAATGAAGGGGAGAGCGCCCCCTATTTATAGGGATTCGCGCCTGTCCGGTCGAGACTGTTGTCTCGCCTGACAAGGTCGAGACGGCGGTGTCGCCATTTGGGACGATGGTCTCGACTTTGATAAATGGCGAGACCATCGTCTCGCCAAACGAGACGACGATATCGACTTACCAAATGGCGAGAGGGTCGTCTCGCCAAACGGGAGGGGGGTCTCGCAAATGGCAAGTGGCGAGACTGCCGTGTCGTCGAACGAGATGGTGGTCTCGTCGAATGAGACGACAGTCTCGACTTGCCTTTGGTCGAGATGGCGGTCCCGAAAAGCGAGATGGCGGTCTCAACCCCTGAAGGTGGAAATCCTTATTTTTTGTACAAGAAAGCCTTCCTACTCTAATATGGGGCCTAATAGTCTCTCCTAGTGGCTTTTTAGGCTTCATCCATCTTCGAATAAGAGGTCTTCTGCTCTTTATTTTGAGGTTGGGCAAGATTTGGGGTCTACAGCCGCCATCATCCAATTGCCACTTCATCGGGCTGCCCTGATGGTAAAAGGGAATATCCAGGGATGGAAAGTTGCAATGCTAGAAGACCATCTGTCCTCTTTGGCTGATAAGGCAGATTGGTTTGCCTTTAACAAAACCCTGGCTCTGATTGTGTTTGGGACCATACTTTTTCCCTTTCACCTTGACATAGTAGATCAGGCCTGTTAGAATCGCGCAGCAGAATGTTTGCGTGAACGGACAAAAACCAAGAGGGGGGGTGAATTGGTTTCTTAACAAAAATTAGGTTTTAAAAATTTTCCCCAAATTTTACTGATTAAAATACTGTGTAAACGTAAATAGGATAATGATAGAGTCTTACACAGAAAATTTATACTGGTTCGGATCAAAAGACCCTACGTTCAGTTGCTAATCACTCAAACAGAGGATTAACGTTGTCACTATAATCAAAGTTATTACAAACAGATAACAATGGAAAAGATAAAGTAATGAAAACACCTCTCTTGAGCCACACAAGAGATGAAGAACAACTTTCCCTAGAGACGGCACAACACACAATCCACTAAGAACTCCACTTAGTGATTCTTATCACTTCTAGCCCACACCAGGTTCCAAAAGCCCCTTTTTCCTCCAACAAACAGTTCTCTGGCAATCACAGCTCTCAACTTTTGTTTGAAAAAGGTTGTTCAATTTTCTGAGAGCCTTAGAGAACCTTAAGTAGATGAATTAGGGTTTGGGAATTGGGGATTTTCAAAACTTGGTGTATTGGGACTAGGGTTTTCGAAAATAGGTTTAATTTGAAGTTCAAAATGCAAATCTGACTGAAATAATCGATTATCTCAAGTGTTAATCGATTATTATAGAGCCAAAATCAACAAAGACCCAAAACGCATTGGTTTAATCAATTATCTGCCCTGTGTTAATCGATTAACAGGTGTGTTAATCGATTATCACAGTGAGCTGATACAGAAAATGGTTTTTCTCACTATAATAATCGATTATTTGGTCTTTTAATCAATTAAACCCGAGACTTTTTGATAAATATGAGTTTTTGAAGCTTCTAAAGAGTAGACTATGTACCGGCTATCTTAGACTCTAATATTACAGACTCAAACTCATCAAAACAGAGTTATTACACAATAATACAAGTCTTCAACTCTCTAAGTTCTTTGTTCTTGAATCATCATCAAAATCATCAAGCTTCATGTTCATGTAAGATCAACATCAAGTCCTTGTATGTTCAACAATCTCCCCCTTTTTTATGATGATCAAAATTTTCTTTTAAAGCCTTGTAATAACCTGTTTTATCTGTCACACTAACAAACACATTAAACATACCAGATAATATTTAAATTTAATCATAAGAGGCTTAAGCTTTAAATATTTCTCCCCCTATTTTGATTATGATAAAAAATTAAGAGCTCCCCCTCAAAATATGCATAAATTGGAAATAACTCCCCCTCAAACAAAGCAAAGATACAAATTTTACAGAATTATCAGTTGATCCAAAAATGATATCATCAACATATACTTGAACCAATAGGATATGTTCTTTTACTTTCTTTATAAACAAAGTAGAGTCAATTTTTCCTCTAGAAAAATCATTTGAAGTTAGAAAACTACTTAACCTTTCATACCAAGACCTAGGAGCTTGTTTCAAACCATATAATGCTTTCTTCAATTTAAAGATATGATTAGGAAAACTAAAATCCTCAGATCCAGGGGGTTGCTCCACATATACTTCTTCTTTAATAAACCCATTCAAAAATGAACTTTTAATATCCATTTGATATAATTTAAATTTCATCAATGATGCGTAAGCAAGAAGTAGGCGTATAGCCTCTAACCTGGCAACAGGAGCATAAGTTTCATCATAATCAATACCTTCCTCCTGACAGTAACCTTTGGCAACAAGTCTGGCTTTATTCTTTGTTATATTCCCATCTTCATCAAGTTTGTTTCGAAATACCCATTTAGTTCCAATTACTTGATGTGATTCTTCTCTTGGGGATTAATTCCCAGACTTGATTCCTTTCAAATTGATTAAGTTCCTCTTGCATAACTATGCACCATTGGTCATCTTTAAGCGTTTCCTCAACATTTTTGGGTTCTATCTGTGATACAAAAGCTACAGACATGCAGAAATTAGTCATATTTCTAGTTCTTACCCCTTTTGGGATATCACTAATAATATTGTCCATTGAAAGTCCTCTTGGTAATTGCCATTCTTTTGCTAATTCAGGTGTTTGAGCAGGCTCATTTTCTTCCAAATACAATTCATTAAGAGCCTCTCTTATGTACTCATCATCACCTGCAAGTTCTTTATTTGACTCAAGAGGATTTCCCCCAAGGTCTACAATTTCATCCAAAGTAACATGTATAGATTCTTCAACATTTAAGGTTCTTCTATTAAACACTCTATAAGCTTTGCTAGTTAATGAATAACCTAAGCAAATTCCCTCATCGGCTTTTGAGTTAAATTTTCCTAAGTTGTCCTTTCCATTATTTAACGTAAATCACTTACATCCAAATATTTTCAAATGAGCAACATTAGGCTTTCTATCATTTAACAATTCATAGGGAGTTGATTTTATAATTGGCCTAATGAGCATTCTATTCAAAACATAACATGCAATACTTACCGCATCAGCCCAAAAATATTTAGGAACATTTGATTCATTTAGCATTGTTCTAGCAAGTTCCTCTAGTGACCTATTTTTCCTTTCAACTACACCATTTTGTTGGGGAGTCCTAGGAGCAGAAAAATTATGCAATATTCCATTTTTCTCACAATAATTTTCAAACCTTTCATCTTGAAACTCACCACCATGGTCACTTCTTAAAACTTTAATTCTTAAGTCTTTCTCATTTTGAATTTGCTTTGCAAACTTCCTAAAGACCTTAAAAGCTTCACTTTTCAATGTTAAGAAAAATGTCCAAGTATATCTAGAAAAGTCATCAACAGTCACAAGAGCATAATAATTTCCACCAAAACTTTTTATCCTAGAAGGACCAAATAAATCTAAATGTAATAATTCTAAAGGTTTTGACGTGGAAATAACATTCTTTGATTTAAATGATGATTTTACTTGCTTACCTTTTAGACATGCATCACATAATCTATCTTTTTCAAATTTTAACTTAGGCAAACCAACAACTAAGTCTTTTGATATCAACTTGTTTAAATGAAGCATATTTATATGAGCCGCTCTCTTATGCCATAACCATGGGTTCTCTTCCTTAACAACTAAGCATGTTATACTAGAATCATGTATACAATACAAATCAATCAAATATATATTATTATGCCTAATACCTTTCAATGCTACTTTTTCGGAATCTATCAAATGTATGGTACAAAACTTACTTTCAAATATTCCCTTAAATCCTTTGTCACATAGTTGACTTATGCTAAGGAGATTATGCTTTATCCCATCAACAAGAAGCACATCCTTAATCTCCAAAGTGTTTGCACCACCTATATTTCCAATTCCAAGAATCTTTCCTTTGTTGTTGTCCCCATAAGTTACATATCGTTGTTCTTTAGCTTTGAAACTCACAAATTTCGTTTTGTCTCCGGTCATATGTTTAGAGCATCCACTATCAAGATACCACATAGACTTCTTTGATTTGGAAGTTTCCTACAAAACAAGAACATAGTAAACTTAGGTCCCTATAACTTTTGGGTCCTTGCACTAGTGAAAAATAGGGCTTTTACGTCACCCAATTGTCGTCGCATGCATGTATATTCGACGTAAATAAAACGCGGTGGCAATTTTGTAAATATGGGACAAAAATTTTACGTCGCACATCCTAGTATGCGACGTAAAAAGCCTCTTTTACGTCGCACCTGGGAGGCGCGACGTAAAAGATGGACTTTTGCGTCGCGCACTCCAGGTGCGACGTAAAAGATGGCTTTTTACGTCGTGTGCTGGGATGCGCGACGTAAAAAGTCTATTTTATTTCCCTCCAGACCCACTTCCTCGTCTCGCGCAACCAGGGTTTTTGAGAACGACGACAACAGCTACCTCTGCACACCATTTTCGAGCAGTTTTACAGTGAAAAGCATCTACATTATCGTGTCATTTGACGAACTTGATCTTTCTCCCCAATTGGATTCGAGTTTGAAATTAGTTTTCGTATACACTCGAGGTTAGTGTTCTATGTCATTGCTATATGTTTACATTGAATCCGTGATTGTTTTTGGGGATCTCAATCACGTTATAGTATGAATGTCTCCACTGGATTGTTATTGGAATGTAATTATTTGTTTATTTGTTTGAGTGCATTCGGTTTACACACTCCATTGTTGTTGGAACGTGCTTTTGTTGTTTGTATATTAATTTTTTTTACATATAATTTTTAAATCTCTAGGAGTGACTGTCGCCGCCGTCCCTTTCGACGTCTTAAAGACGTCTTGAAACGTTTATGCGAGCGGTCGCGAAAAGATGGTTTAAACTCGCGTATTTGTTTAAAAAATTATTCATTGCTTCAACATTGAGAAAGCAAGGTTTTCGAAAAGGGGTTCTTATGGAGTCGCCACCAATATTTTGACCATAAACATTGGAAAAGGATGAAAAGGCATTGATTTTAATAAAAACCAGACTTGGCCATTATAACCAGAGTTAGGTAAGGGAGTTAGTTACGTGTGGGGAAGGTGTTAGCACCCCACAACGCCCCTTTCGGGTTCCCTATGACAGATTAATTCATTTAAGTAAAGACTACGAGAAATTACGCGATTACCCTATTTTATTACATAATATTAAATGGCTATCTACATGATTTTATTCTATATTGCATGCATAAAATGATGAATAAAGCTAAATAAAGCAATAAAAGAGGTATTAAAATAGCTATCTACATGATTTTATTCTACATGACATAAACAATAAATAAAGCTAAATAAAACAATAAATAAAGCAATAAAAGAGAAGAGAATTGAAAAGAACCTCCGTAGCAAGCTTTGTATTGAGAATCTCCAACTGTGAGGATGCGTTTTGGCAACCCCTCTCTCTACACAGACTCTCCTCACCAATACAAGATTGACTCCACTAAAAATTTAAAGAAGAATCAAATGCCGGAATATAATTCCTTAACCGATTGTTACCTATTTAAGGCAATCGGAAAGATCATTCGAGAGAGGGAGAGAAATAGACAAGTGCTCTGAGTTTTAGAAAGTGTTTCAGAGCTCTCTGGGATGTCTGGGGTGTGAAAAAGTGGCAAATGAGCCTCCTATTTATAGTTTTCGCAGCTGGCGCACTTTGGGACGGCCGTCTGGGTTGGGACGGCCGTCTGGACTGGGATGGCCGTCCCAAATGGCATTTTTACACAGAGCGGGACCCCCTGGGAACCCGGGACGGTCGTCCCACTTAAACTGGGACTTGGGACGGCCGTCCCAACTTCGGGACGCGCGTCTCAACTGGTTGGGGCAGGTTGGGACGGCCGTCCCAACTTTGGGACGGCCGTCTCGACTTGTTCTGGCCAGTTTCGCGTTTCGGGACTCCGGGAAGCTTTCCTTTCATGTTTCGGACGTCAGTTGGTGCCGATATGTGTCTGTTGAAGCTTTATCTTCATATAGGAAGTCTCCTTGGCTCTTATTTGTAATGCTAGACGAGCTTTATCTTGTTACGGGTGATCTCCTTTATCTTTATTTGGGAAACCGGGCAAAATTAGGGGTCTACAGTGACGAAACTTTATAACATAATATGAATCGAAGTTGGATGAATGCACGTCGTATTAGTGAAGAGTACGAAAAGGGAGTTGAGGAATTTTTGAAATTTGCTAGTGAAAATGGAAAAGCTATGAAAGGGACATATTATTGTCCATGTGTTCGTTGTTTGAATCAAATTCGTTATAAACTTGAGGATATACGTGATCACTTGTTTGTTTATGGTATTATTAAGAGTTATAAAATATGGACATGGCATGGAGAAATATTAGACATCCCAACTGTGTCAACTACAGACAATTTTGATGAAGGGATGGATGATAATCTAGAGGATATGATACGTGATATTGGTGAAGAAAATTTTATGAAAGCACATCTATATGATTCTTTGAAATCTGATTTTGCGCAACAATTGTACATAGGATGTAGTTTTACAAGATTATCAGCAACTTTAAAATTGTTTACTTTAAAAGCAAGAAATGGATGGACTGATAAAAGTTTCACCGAATTATTGGAGTTGTTGAAGGAGATGCTTCCTGAAGATAATACATTACCTATTCGTAACTATGAGGCAAAGAAGATATTATGTCCAATGGGTTTAGAGTACAAGAAAATACATGCATGTCCTAATGATTGTATATTGTACATAAATGATTTTGCTAAATTAAAGATGTGTCCGACATGTGGTTTGTCGAGGTTCAAAAACAAAGTTGAGGAAAGTAGTGGTGAGGAAGAACTAGATGGTCCCCCTGCTAAGGTGTTATGGTATTTGCCAATTATACCTAGGTTTAAAAGATTATTTGCCATAAAAGATGCAAGAAACTTGACATGGCATGCAAATGGTAGAAAATGTGACAATCTTCTTCGACATCCAGCTGATTCTCCACAATGGAAAAGGATTGATGAAACCTTTCCAAAATTTGGTGCAGAGCCAAGAAACTTGAGAATTGGATTAACTACAGATGGGATGAATCCTTATGGAAATTTAAGTAGTAAACATAGTTCATGGCCAGTTATGTTGATCATTTACAATTTGCCTCCTTGGTTATGCATGAAGAGAAAATATATGATGTTATCTATGATGATTTCAGGACCTTGACAACCAGGAAATGACATAGATGTATATCTTAGTCCTTTAATTGATGATTTGAAAATGTTGTGGGAAACAGGAGTGGATGTATTTGATTCATATCACGAAGTGAATTTCAGGTTGCGTGCAATGTTATTTTGTACTATAAATGATTTTCCAGCATATGGTAATTTGAGCGGTTATAGTGTGAAAGGTCATTTAGCGTGTCCTATATGTCAAGAAGACACAAGTTATATCCAATTGAAACATGGACAAAAAACTGCGTACAATAGGCATAGAAAGTTTCTAGTTGCTAATCATCCATATCGTAAAATGAAAAAAGCATTTAATGGATGTCGGGAGAATGCAGTTGCATCGAGTACCACGCAATGGTGAACAAGTATATGAGCAAGTGAAAAATATTAATATTGTGTTTGGAAAGACCCAAAAGAAATCCAATGAGAAAAACATTTGGAAGAAACAATCTATATTCTTCAATCTTCCTTATTGGTGTAAGTTGGAAGTTAGACACTGTATAGATGTGATGCATGTTGAAAAAAATGTTTGTGATAGTATAATTGGGACATTGCTTAACATAAAAGGAAAGACAAAAGATGGAATAAAAGCAAGACAAGATTTGGCAGACATGGGGTATGCGTTCTGAATTACATCCACAATCAGTTGGAAAACGCACTTACTTACCTCCAGCTTGTCATACTCTATCAAAGAAAGAAAAGAGAAGCTTTTGTGAGTGTTTACATGAGGTCAAAGTGCGACAAGGATACTCCTCAAATGTTAAGAGTCTTGTGTCTATGCAAGAGTTGAAATTAGTTGGTTTAAAGTCTCATGATTGTCATGTGTTGATGCAACAACTTTTACCAGTGGCGATTCGAAACATCTTACCAACTTCTGTTAGAATTGTTATTACTCGGTTATGTTTGTTTTTCAATGCCATTTGTAAAAAGGTAATTGATCCAAAAAAGTTAGATGAATTAGAAAATGAAGCAATTGTAATAGTGTGCCAGTTAGAAATGTATTTTCCCCCTTCATTTTTTGATATCATGGTGCATTTGATAGTTCATTTGGTAAGGGAAATTCGATTATGTGGTCCAATTTTTCTTAGATGGATGTATCCTGTTGAGAGATACATGAAGATCTTAAAAGGATATGTGAAGAATCGAGTACAGGCCGAAGCTTCTATTGTGGAAAGGTACATTGCGAGAAGAAGCCATTGAGTTTTGTCAAGGATACATGTCAAAATCAGAACCAATAGGTATTCCTAAGATGAGACATGATGGAAGATGTGAAGGTAAGGGTACTCGAAATTTGAAGATTAAAAATGTTAGTCGGAAAGAAGTTGACCAAGCACATTTATACATATTGAACAACACTGATGAAGTAATCCCTTACATATCACAACACATAACTGAAATAAAGGCAACACATCCACGAATGAATGAAAAATGGGTATTGAATGAACATAACAAAAGTTTCCTTTCTTGGTTTAAAAAAAGGGTATATGTTGAGATTAATGCTTCAGAAACACTTTTGAGACTTGCTCGTGGGCCTAATAGTGATGTCATTACATTTGGTGGGTATGACGTTAATAACTATTGTTTCTACTCAAAAATAAAAGATGATAAAGGTAGAGTTCAAAATAGTGGGGTCACAATTCAAGTTGTATCTATGCATTTTTCTAGTTCTAAAGACAAAAATCCTATCACAGCTTCTATGAGTTATTTTGGGGTCATACAAGAGATATGGGAAATTGATTATGTTACTTTAAGGGTGCCTGTCTTCAAGTGTAAATGGGTTGAAGGGAATACGGGTGTGCGAACAGATGACCTAGGATTTACTTTGGTTGATTTGAGTAAAGTTGGGTATAAGGATGAACCTTTTATTTTGGCATATCAAGCGAGACAAATATTTTATGTCAAGGATCCATGTAATGAGAGATGGTCAATTGTCCTAGAAGGAAGAAGCATGCACGGAATTCATGAAGATGAGTCTCTAGATATACATGAAACACCTTCATTTTCAAGTAGACCATTTGATGACATAGTTGACAATGAAGTTGATGACATACATGCAATTCGAAGTGATCATGATGAAGGGATATGGGAAAACATACCAACATAATAGGTGTTTATCTTCACATTTTCTAGTTCTTTTTATTCAAACTTATAAAGTATGTTGACTTCATATTGTTTTGTATTTCGGGATATGTCGGATTCCACAGCTGGTACTTGGTAGTGGTAGTGGCGAGTGGCGGGAGCGAAAGTGGTGATAAAGGTAGATCTGTCACTCGGTTAAAGGGGTTGACGGCAAGGAGGGTAGCTAGAGAGAAAACTCAAGTTGAAGTTGATCCACGTTACGGTAAGGCATCTGGCCCAAATGCTTGCTAAGTTTAAGAGCTATTTGGGACAACTAGCTCGACACCATGTTCCGATTACTACTCCATCTTGGGATGATGTTGAGGAAACCGAGAAGAACCTTATGTGGCAGGATGTTCAGGTATTTCTATATTTGTTGAATACTTTATATATCATTATTAATTAAATTTAACATTTATTGGTCATTTCACAGACAAAATTTTGATGTTCCTAACACCGAGGTGATGAGGAAGAAGATTTTATCCTCCATTGCCATTAGATGGAGGGACTTTAAGACTTTCTTGACACGGGAGTATGTATTTGGAAAGTTTTGAGATGAATCTCCCTGTCTAAAGTATCAAATTAGTGAGGAGGATTGGTTACGGTTTTGTGCCAGCCGAATGGACCCCTCTTGGCGGGATAAAAGACAAGCTGCCCAACAACGTCGGAGGTTGAATGATGCACCCCATGTATTGTCACGAGGAGGGTATGCATTATTGGAGCAACGTCTCATGAAATCCGAGAGAAGAGTCGGCAGGAGTTGATTCTACCGACCTTGCATCTCCACCCCTCGCTATCGAGATGTGGAAGGCAGCCCGGACAAAATTCGATGGACAAATGACTTCGAGTCCGCACGAATCATTGCTCGGAAAATCGTAAGTTATAATGTCAATTTGAATTGATTCTAATTTGAAAGTTAGTGTATGACTTAATTATTGTTAATGTGTTGTAGGATGATTTAGTTGAGCGGACTCAGCCAAGGATCATTTATTCCTCATGGTCGACAAGATATATTGGCGACGGCCATAAGAAAACCAGATTACTCGGGACGTGTGCGTAGTGCTTGGTGGAACACGGGGCCTTCGTGATTACTTTGGTCCAACATCACGAAGGACCACTGCCGACTCTTGCAGCCGGGAGGCCTTGCATAAAATGGAGATGCAGTTTGAAGAAAAGTTAAATCAAATAAGGCGGTCCTTGCGGCAAGAGTTTGATGAGAAAATTGAATCTCTCGCCCGCTCTCGGCAATAGACTCAAGGAACACCTCAAACAATTGAACATGATATTGTTCGAGTCGGCACTAAAGGGAGTTGTGCTGCTACTACGTTGATCCTTCGGGAGAATATACTCAGATCGATGCATCACACCGAGTGTGAGTTATATGTTGAAGATGACCCCTCGCGTCTAGTGGCTATTGGTCGAGTTTTTGAGGGTGGCTTAACCATCCATGGTGTCCCTCTACAGCCAGATTGGACACGAGTAGTAGTTGATGAAGTTCATGATGCTAATGCTCCGAGTGCCTTTTCCTAATGAAGAGATTCAATTAGTGGGGCGAGCAAGCGGGACATTCTTGGCTTGGCCAAGACGTTTGGTTATGCCACTATCGGCACGAGACCAAGGTAATATATATATACATATTCTCTATTTACTCTTTTCTAGTATTATAATTATATAAATGTTTAATTAATTGTTATCATTTGTTTAGGAGGACTTGCGTCGTGCTAAGCATAAAAAACAACCTATTATTGATGAGGATCTGACGAGAATGTGATGATGATCCCATCTCTATGTTGTTAGCCGTATTACCACGGTTGAGGAAGAGACCGTGTCGGATACAATGGGATGTTAGAGTGTTTGGAATTGACAATTCCAGTGTTCCATTGTACATTTCCTTGCCCGATGCTTTAGAAATTGCTGGGGGAAATTGCATGTTAAACATTTCCATCATACAATTGTGGGCAATGTAAGTCATTTTCGTTTATGTTTCTAAGATTATAATAATTATATTCAACTTATAATTAATTGTTTTAGGTACCTTGACAATTTGAGTGTGGAACAAGAAAAATCCGAAGTATACGGATTTATTGAGCCTCAATCCATCCAAAAATCTGGAAATACAAAGGTTGGAATCCAACAATATATGCAACACATGGATGAGTGACTCAAGAAGACATATATATTTGGCTCCATACATTGAAGGGTTAGTATTTTAATTTGTATTTTAATTTATATTTTTGTAACTAATTTTTATGTCATACAATGTAGGTCCCATTGGCAGTTAATTGTAATCATGCCCCGGGATTACACTGTGGTGTGGTTTAGAGAACAATGGGCAAAATTTTTTGTTCAACAATTCTAGTACATTATTTTTTAAGTTCTTGTTCATATTATATTGTGTGTATTATGTAGTTTAGTTTAGTTTGTATAGGTAGCTTAGTTTGTATAGGTAGCTTAGTTTGTAATAGATTTTTTAGTTTGTATGTTTGTATTATATTGTTTTATTATGTAGTTTGAATTATATAATATTATATTTTTAATTTACTAGCTAAAGAAAACTGAACCTCTGGACTGTCTGGTTGTAATATTTGCAGGTTTTAGTTGTAAAATAGAATAAATAAACCCAATTTAAAAAAAAAACAGTAAATTTACGTCGCGTATACCATATGCGACGTAAATTTTCTGTTTTTTTTTAAATTGAAAAGGTTTTTACGTCTGTTTAGTGTATATGTCAT
The DNA here is from genome assembly GCA_963425845.1 of Sphenostylis stenocarpa. Lineage (NCBI taxonomy): Eukaryota > Viridiplantae > Streptophyta > Magnoliopsida > Fabales > Fabaceae > Sphenostylis > Sphenostylis stenocarpa. The sequence goes on from OY731400.1 coordinate 46,804,242, forward strand.
GTAAAATTACGTCGGATCTTGATAACTGACGTAAATCTACGTCGGGCAAAAGGGTCCGACGTAAACTTACGTCTCCCTCTTTAAAGTCGAACTTAAATACGACGTAAAAAGCCCTAAATACCTGACGTAAAAGCCTCTTTTCGCACTAGTGTTGGGGTTAGAAACAAACAATTCATTTAACTAAAAGAACCTAAATATATTTTCCTTTAGGAACACCAAAATGTTTGATTTTACATCTATTTGAAGTATGACCATGTTTCATACAATAAAAATATGCTTTAGATGTAGCTTTTGAATATGATGCATTTCTAACAATAGTTGCTCTAGTTATTTTTTCAACCCATACTCTTCTATTTTCCATTTTAGGCTTTTTCAAAGGAACTTGATGGTTTACTCTATTTTGAGCTATAACAACTTTATCTTTATTATTATTACTTAATTCCTTTTCGGCTTTATCAAGCAAATGATTAAGTATATCAATGTCATATTCATACTCTTTACAAGATGCACATGCTATATTCTTATCATCATTCTCATCTATACATACAATTTTCGTTTCTAAGGTTTCTTTTTCCTCTAAACATGCAATTTTCGTTTTTAAGGACTCTACCTCCTTTTAGGATCTACTTAAACTCTTTTTCACAACTTTGTATTCATTTTTCAAGTCCTTAAAGGCACTAAACAATTCATTATATACATTTTGCAGTTCATCAAAATTATTTTCATCATCACTTGAAGATGAGTCGGAATCACATACCTCAAAGTCGGAAGATATATTGTCATTTGCCATTAAGCAAATATTGGCTTCAATTTCCGAGTCACTTGATTCCGAACTTGAATCACTATTGTCCCAAGCGATGTAGGCTTTCTTCTTGAAGAACTTTTTGCCTTTGTTTTCTTCATTTTTCTTGTTTGGACATTCGGTCTTCACATGTCCTGTTTCACCACAACCATAGCATTTGATATTTACAGAAGTATTTTCTCTTACCTTTCCTTTACCTTTGAATGGATGTCTTCCTTTGGCTTTCATGAATTTTGTAAACTTCTTTATCATAAGACTCAATTCTTCTTCTTCATTCTCCGAGTCTTCTTCTTCCTTTTTACTCTTACCTTTGGAAATTTCAGTTTTGAAGGCTAAGTTCCTCTTTTGATGTTGTCCTTCCTCATCATTTAGCCTTCCTAGCTCAAGCTCATGCTCTCTTAACTTTCCAAAGAGCACCACCATAGACATTGTGGCAAGGTTTTGTGACTTTAAGATTGTCGTCACTTTAGGTTGCCATTTCCTATCCAAAGATTTCAAGTTTTAACATTTAATTCATCAACGTCAAAAATTTTACCTAACCTGGTGAGATGGTTAACAATGTGTGTGAAACGCTTTTGAACGTCAAATATCATTTCACCTTGTTGCATTCGGAACATCTCATATTCTTGGATTAGAGAATTTTTCCGTGCTCTCTTAACATCATCAATACCTTCGTGGGTCACTCTTAACATTTCCCACATCTCTTGAGCACTTTTACAAACGGAGATCCTGTAAAACTCATCAAGGGTTAAAGCAGATGAAATAATATTTCTAGCCCTAACGTCAAATTGAGCTTTTCTATTTTCCTCCACTGTCCATCTAGAAAATGGTTTAGGAACGTCTACTCCGTTGTAGACCCCAAATCTTGCCCGGCCTCATAATAAATACCAGAAGACCTTCAATTCGAAGATGGATGAAGCCTAAGAAGCCACTAGGAGAGACTATTAGGCCCCATACTAGGATAGGAGGGATTTTCGGCATGTAAATAAGGATTCTTGCCTTTTTGGGTCGAGACTGCCGTCTCGTATTCGGGACCGCCGTCTCGACCTTGTCAGACGAGACGACCGTCTCGACCTGACAGACGCGAATCCCTATAAATAGTCGTGCCATTCCCCTCATTTCACACAGTTCTTCCATTCTCTCTCTTGTCACTTCATAAAATTCTGTTCCTAGAACCCCTCCGAAGCATTTCCAGAGTTTTCTGAGAGTCTCTAAGAGTTTTTATAGCATTTTTGAGAGGTTTCCGGCGCTGTAGAGAGTGAAGGGCTGCCAAAAAGCACCCAAATTGTCAAGAAATTAATAGAAAGCTTGCCTCGGAGGTTTCTACGTTCTTTCTCTCTCTTTACTGCTTTATCTTTAAATTACGCAGTAGATATTAGGGTCATGTAGTCATAACTCTAAATTCCGCAAATAAAGGGTAAAAGCGTATTTTCACCGGTTTACTTATTTAAAATAGCTGGCCTATCATAGGCAACCCGAAAGGGGCGTCGTAAGGGAACTAACACTTCCCTTACACGTAACTATCTCCCTTACCCAACTTTGGTTCTAATGACCAAAGTTGGTTTTCGAAAACCAACGCCTTTTCACCACTTTTCCGATGTTTCCGGTAAAAACATCGGTGGCGACTCCAGAAGAACCCTTCAAAATTAGTTCTTGGGTTATCCCGGTTATCGGACAATCCAAGAGCGCGTTTTCGAAAACTTCGCCCCTAGGTTCAGCCCGGTTGTCGGACAACCTAAAGGCGTTGTAACCACACCAATAAAAACACGAAAATTGGAAAGTCGAAACCATCGCGTCGCTCCGACCGCCTCGTTTTGACGGCGATGACAGATGGCGACTCCACTGGGGAAGCCTAGAGAGTTGATCCCATTTAGTGATGGGCCAGCTTAAAATAAAGAAACCAAGAAAATTACGCTTTTACCCTACCTTGTATTATAACATGCTTTAATCTCTGGCTTTAATAACTGTTGTTTGTTTATACTTACGCAATTGTTTGAAATACAAACTGTACACAAACCCTTGCACACTACATTTCCCTCTATACTCGGGGGCAAGTGAGAAATCCATAGGGAGTGGGTGGCAGGTAGGTTCGCTGTAGTGATGGCCTTGTGCCCACCAGTGTGATCGGAAACCACCACTCAAGGTGATAACCTTCCTCTTTTGGCACAAAGACTGACTATGGCCTTAGTGCTAAGTGAAGCACTTGGTGGATTTGATGAAGACATAGATATAGCTTAGGTTGTGGGTGTGTAGATGATTAAGTTTTAAGTTTAAGCACTTAATCTCTTGATAGGCCATTATATTGTGTGATAAGCACCTTAAAATGTTGCATCTCATTGAAAATCATTTTTCTGCATGAAAAACTTACATTTAAGTATTAAAAGAATAAACTAAGTTTTTTCAATCTGTTGAAAAGGATTTTCAATTTGTTAAAATCACTTAACATAATAAATGGTCATACATAGTCGAAAATTCAATATATTGATTTTTCAATATATTGAATCGCATTTTCTCATTGAATTTTTCAATATATTGTTAGAATCAACAAGTTAAAATAACTCAATGAATTTTTCAATATCAAAGTTTCGCATTTTCAATCTGTTGAAATGATTTTTAAATCTGTTGAAACAGAAAGATTTTTTCAGTCTAAAAGTTTTTAGAAAATCAATCTGTTGAAATATTTTTCAATCTATTGAAACAGAGAGACTATTTTTTTTAACTAAGTGTTTGCAGGATTTCAATATGTTGAAATGATTTTCAATCGATTGAAACAGAGAGCTGTCATTTTTCATAAAGCTGTTTCAATCCATTGAAAACTCGAAACAATCGATTGAATGAACTTTTAAATGAAATCAATCGATTGAATCGTGGTTTTAATCGATTGAAATGCATTCTGATCGATCATAGTTTCATTCTGATCGATCATAACTCGGTCTGATCGATCATACTTCAGTTCTAATCGATCAGAGTCACTTCTAAACTGTTATACTCTCAAACTAATCGATCATTTGACTCTCTAAACAGCTTTTGACAGATGAAACGTTCGATTCTATGTTTTACTCTATATATACGGAATTGATATATCTTTTGAAAATATATACAACACACTACTTGAGAAAACTTGTGAAATCAATCCGTGAAACTTTCATATACGTGACTTTCTCTCGCATTCAATAATCTTTTCATATCATAAGGTGTCTGTGATCAGAATTGTGGTCAATCAAAGAGAGAAAGTGCTTGTTAGAATTTGTTCTGGACAATTAGAACTTCAAGTCCAGGTTTTTTCTTTCCATACTCTTTTGTAAAAGTGTGATTGTGCAGGTTGGATTGTGATCTTCACTTGGTACAGTAACTGGATTTGGTTACTGGGTGGTTTTCAAGATTCTATCTTGTGGGTTTGCAAGATAGTTCTTGGGGTAGATTGGTGAGTATCTACTGGTTGTAATTTTCACTTGGTATTAGTGGAACTTGACTGGTTTGTCAAGAACTGGATGTAGCTCTGGATTAGAGTGAACCAGTATAAATTTGTGTGTTAAAATTCTTCTTTCATCTCTTTTATTTTCTGTCTATAAACTTGTTGTGTTTAAACCAAATTACCTTCGCAAAGATTGAATAAAGATAACTCATTCTTCCAAAAGAAAGTAAGTTTTGCGAAAAAGTTTTAAAGTTCAATTCACCCCCCCTCTTGAACTCAACCATTAATTCTTTCACTAAGCATGGTCGGAAGGCTGGAGAGTGGGGACCCTATAATGGGGGCACCTTGGGGGCCTTAGCCTTGGTGAGAACAGTTAGAACCTACCTTCGCCAAAGCACTTTTCTGCAGGAAAACCCTACCTCGTGATTAAAACGACTTCTCGCCTGTTCGTGGATGATCGAATTGTGTGCGCGTTTGTTTATGGCATTTGTTTGTTGCATAGCATAACCAAACAATAGAAAAATCACAACAAACATTTTTTACAATAAACACCCTTATCTCGGACAGTCTGCCTTTTAGCTAGCCTGGTTTCAGGTTCTTTGTAAGCTAAGTAGCCACGCAGTCCGACAGAAGAGATAAGGGACGCTAACTATTCTTTCGCATAAAGCCATTTTTTATCTCGGACAGTTTGCCTTTTAGCTAGCCTGGTTTCAGGTTCTTTGTAAGCTAAGTAGTCACGCAGTCCGACAGAAGAGATAAAAGGCTATAAAATAAAAATAATAAAAATCAAATAAAAAATCCGATTCCAAAACAAAAAATGGGACCTTGTTCAAAAATATTACACTCATAAATCATTCATATAGGTAGTGTATTTTTCAAAAAAATATATACGCAAATACCATACATCATGAAGAAACAAAACATGATAAATAGAAAAATAAACACTCACATTCATTCAATAAGCATCATTTTCATAAAACATGCATTTTGGTTTTAGAAAATGGAGGGGACTAGTAGACAATTGAAGAAGGTGGACGTTCCCCGATACCATACTGAGAAATTGGAACGGCTTTGCGCGGTAATGCCACCAGAGGTCTGCTCCGACTTTGAAAAGTCCTATGGAAGGATTCTCGACCTGCTGAAAATCTGTGTTGATCAAGTGTTCATCAGGGTACTAGTTCACTTCTGGAACTCTAGTCTGCGTTGTTTTGAATTTCCTCGGTTCGACATGGTACCCACCTTGGAGGAGTACGAAATTATGCTGAAATAGCCCAAATCAGCTGGGGTCCATATCCGCCACGGGGCATATACTCCTACAACACAAGTCGCTGCCATCATTCAACTACCATTCCGGCAGACTACCCTGATAGGAAAAGGGAACGTCCAGGGTTGGAAAGTCTCAATGTTAGAAGACCATCTGTCTGATTTGGCTGAAAGGACAGAATGGGTTGCTTTTACAAAACCCTGGCCTTAATCATATTCGGAACGATCTTGTTTCCCTTCCACCTCGACACAGTGGATCAAGCCGTCATGGACGCCTTCTTCGCCTGGGACGTGACCTCGAAGAGTCCCTTGCCTGCAATTCTTGCCGACACCTTGCTCTCGGTGGAATTCTGCCGCCAGAAGCAAGGAAAAATACTTCGTTGCTTCTCTTCACTGCTCTTTGTGTGGGGCATTACACATTTTTACGCCTCTAGTCACATGGGGATGTTCCTCGACCCTTTGAGGAGCTTCTCCAAAATCCCTCTCCAACGACGATTAACCTCGGAGTGGAAGGACGAGTTGGAACAATGGGACACCAACAATTTATCCTGGGTCTGCCCTTGGTTCCGACCCGGTCCAGTCCTCATCAGATGTGGAGATTATCCGAACGTACCCTTGATAGGACTCAGGGGTTGCATAGCCTACTCACCTAGAGTAGCTATGAGGCAGCTCATGAGGACTCAAACTACAATTTCTCGAGGGGAACTCGGAGGACTGTGCTTCTTCGGAGACCCATGCACAATCGCCAACTCACTAGCCGTGAGAAAAGCATAGGAGAAACCAGTCTTTATGGGAGATAGAGAGCTAGGAAAAGCTCGAGTGGCTGTCTCCAGTGACTATGAGGTGTGGAGAAAAAGAAGAGGGATGTCTCAACCATCCACCTCACTCGTTACAAACGCCAATAGTGAAGAGTTGCAAGCTCAAGTCGATGCCTTGACCCAGAGGATAGAAATCATCGGAGCCCAGATGAGGGCCCTTGAAGAAAGAGAGCAAGAATCTATCCTCACCATTGATGGTCTGTAAAGGCAATGCAAGAAAAAGGATCATGAAATAGAGCCCCTCAAGGACCAATGTGCTGACTCTAATGAGCAAGCTATCCGAGCATCCAAAGCCGCTAGAACCAGTTCGGATAGCCAAATCCAAGAAATAACCGCCAAGTCAGCACGCCTTGAGGCCGAATCAGCAAAACAGACTCAGATGATCAAGGAGTTGTTGCAAAAACTCACAAAGACTCGGTCAGAAATACGCCAAGAGCGGGAGGCCAATCGAAGACTCAACAAAAGTCTCGCTGAGCTACGCTGCAAAGAGAGAGACGGGCTAGCTCAGTACGGCCAAGTACTACAAGAAAAGGATCGGGCCCTTGCAAAACTCGATGAACTGCAAGCCTTGATCGTCCATCAGGAGGCAAAGATCAAAGAGGCTCAAAAGTACAGCAAAGATATGAGTCAGGTGGTCCAGAAGCAAAGCGAAGCACTTGCTCGTCACGTCCGGGAAGCCGAAAGAGAATTACATAGGGATCAAGACCCGCATGTGGGTTTCTTTAGGCTTTTCTATTTCTGCCAAAAGTTGCTTCGTAGTATGGAATAGGGGAATGTACACCTTCCAATGGATAAATGAAATTTTTCTTTATTCAACAATTGTCTACTTGCATGCATGTCATTCATTTGCATATTTAATTTCCCCTCCTTCATTCTTAATAAATAAGATAATAAAAAGGAAGGATTAACTGACACGTCTTCTAATTCAGAAGAATGGAGAGAAAGTCACACCTAATCAAGTTTGCCCCAACGGTCGACTCGTCGCAAGAAGAAAATAAGCCTCGACCGTTGGTCCTCAAAAATAAGGAAGAGGGGGCAATGACACCAGTGCGACTATTTATGATGTCACATCCTTTCCCCTATGAATCAAATAAAGCTGTACCATGGAGATATGAAGAATCTTCACCAATAAAAGAGGATATCACGAATATAGCCGGCATTGGGGGCATGACTAGAAGTGGAAGAGTTTATTCCCCCAAGGAAGATGTCCCCAAAAATAAAGGAAAAAATAAAAATACCGAAGAAAAAGAAAATAAAGAATCCAAGGAGGAGATATAGGAATTACTCAAGTTTATAAGGCAAAGCGAGTATTCCATTATAGACCAGCTCAATCATACTCCTGCAAAGATAACCCTATTATCTCTAATGATGAGTTCAAAATCGCACAGAAACGCCCTGCTGAAGGTCTTGAGCGAAGCGCATGTACCTCACACCATATCCCAAGAAAAGGTTGAGAGGATCGTCGGTCACATCATGGCAAGCGATCACCTCACCTTCACAGAGGAAGAACTCCCCCTCGAGGGATCAAACCATAACAAGCCCTTGCACATTTCAATCAAGTGCAAGGAGTACCTCATCGCCAAAGTTCTTGTGGATAACGGGTCATCCTTGAACGTGATGCCCAAGTGCACACTGGAAAAGTTGACTATCCAAGGAACCCGCCTGCGCCCAAGCAGCGCTATCGTTCAAGCCTTTGACGGATCAAAACGAGAAGTAGTGGGGGAAGTTAATTTGCCAATCCAAGTTGGACCTACTATCTTCAACGTCGATTTCCATGTAATGGATATTACTCCAGCATACAGTTGTCTCCTTGGCAGGCCTTGGATTCATGACGCTAAGGCAGTACCTTCGACGCTCCACCAGAAAGTCAAGTTCATAGTGGATGACAAATTGGTCACGGTCCAAGCAGAAGATAATATCCTGATCAGTGGACCGTCTACCCAACCTTATGTGGACGTGGCTGAAGAGGCCCTTGAAACATCTTTTCAAGCGCTCGAAATTGCCAGTGTAGAAAGACTTCCCAAAAACACAAAGGTAGCCCGCATGATGTTGAAGCATGGTTACCATCCTGGCCAAGGACTGGGGGCAGATTCCCAAGGCATGAGAGAACCCCCAGAATTCAAAGACAATCCTTTCAAGCATGGCCTAGGATATGACCCTACTAAGGGCCGAGCAGAAAGAGGAAAAGGGAAGTCTCCCCTCCGCACACTCAAGCAAAATTTCCGAAGCAGAGGGGTGCAGGCGTCAAGAGCTACCATAGTCATTAGGAGATCTTTTTCTTCATTTAAGGGATGTAAACCCCATGATTGTTAGAGATTATCCCCCGGGGCTAGCCCGACCCCCGGGCATTTTAGGGTACATATTCCCTTATTAATTAATAAAGAATACTTCTTACTATCTGCTTCTCTTCTTGCTATCTCATGACTAGACCTCACAATAACCTTGTCTAAGTAAATGAAAAAGAAGAAAGAAAGAGAATAAAAAGCGCGTCCAAATAATCAAAATTCGCCATTGCCATTACAGTCAAGCTAGTTGATTAGAAGCACCAAATAAGGCTTTACCTCACCATAAAGAAAGTCATGATTCGCCAATATTGTGAACAAAAAATAAATACACAAAAAAAAGAAAAAGCCCATAGAAGCCAAAGGCCAAAAAAAAAGGGGCAAAATACCCGGTAGGAAACCCACTAAGGGGGCTACGCAAAAGATAGGGTCAACCCGGTAGGATACCCGAACAAAAATAAAAGGTAGCCTAGGCAAAAGTTAGGGTTACAAAATAAGGTCCGCTAGGATTCCCCAAAAAGACAAAAAGAAGGAACTTAGACAAAAGTCAGGGCCAAAACACAATATCCTAGTTCGAAAACCCAAAGGGCAATCTAGGGAGATCATCTAGCCATAAAAAGCAATGGAAATAAAAACTAAGGCTCAAATACAAAAAAGGGGGAGAACGTTTGCTTAGACAAAAGCTTAAACACCTAAGCCTAACCCTAGCCAACCATTCTTAAAAAACCTATTTCTAAATAAAAATTAGCCTTCTAAAACACAAGCCATTGGATTTACCTCTTTACTTCTTTTCTCTTGGCCCTCACAATAATATTCTAATAATTAATTTGGGAATATGGAGGCGTATAGTCAACAAGAGGATTGAAACCCCTAAAGTGAAGAAAAAGGGACACTAACATGGCAAAGAGTGCTCTACAAGAAAGAAAGAAAAAAAGAAAAAGCAAATTATCCTTCGGTCACAAGAAGTCCGGCATGGTACAACCAAGTACAAGAACGCAGGGCAGAGGGCATTCGACGCTACAAGACACGACAGTTAAATCCTTCTGAAAAACTAATTGAAATAGGCATTATAGGACATCAAACATAGAAACATTGCATGCATAGAATGTTTTTGAACCAGGTCCTATTTTCTTTCAACAAAAAAAAAACTCTTAAAATCGAGACGGTCATCCGGCATTCCCAGACCGTCGTCTCGATCTCCAGAAAATCGAGACCGCCGTCTCGACCAACGAGACTGCCGTCTTGAATTGGCTAAAAACGAGACCGCCGTCCCGCTTGGCGAGATGGTCATCTCGCTTAAGACCAAAGTCGAGACCGCCGTCTCGAGGTTCTAGACGGCCGTCTCGACTTCCCAGACGGCGGTCCCGAATCCGATTTTTCCCCTATAAATAGGGGAGGGGTCTTGGGGGTTCTCCACAACTCCTCTGCACCCCCAACTCTCTATTTTCTCACTCTCGAGTACGTTACCATCAAAATGCACCGTGGAAGCCAGTCCAGGAAGAGAAGAGGTTCTGCTGGCCCTAGCAGTTCCTCAGCACCTGTCCCTTAGGACCCCACTCAGCTCTCTCCAGTGCACCAGGCTCGTCTTGAGCACATCAGGGGGTACACATGGCACCCAATGCTCAAGTTAGACTTCAGCATTCTTGCCGAATTTGGGTGGGAGGACGACGTCCGGGCCCACATTGACAGCATTGGGTGGGGCTTCCTTCTACAGTCTCCACCCACCCATGTGTACCCCCAGGCGGTACTGGAGTTTCTTACCTCCATCTCCCACGCCAAGACTCCCTCCATGATCCCAGGCCTGTCACCAACAAAAATGGTGACATACTTTATGGGTGGGATGTACCAGACCACCACCCTAGACGAATTCAACGTGTCCATCGGATTCGTCCAGCCTGGGGACGTGTTAACCCGGGACTACCAGGAGGCCATCTGCGTGTGCCCCACCAACCTCACTACCGGCGAGATGTGGGAGGAGCTCACCAGGGTGCCCACTTTGCCCACGCTGATGAAGGGCTCAGCACTCCCCCTAGCCCTCCGCATTTGCCACAAGCTGCTGGCGGGGACCATCCACGGGCGGAAGGAGAGCCAGGGAAAGGTAACCCTCCCAGACCTCTTCGTCCTTTACTGCATGAGCCAGAGGCGCCGATGCAACCCTGGCTATTTCTTCCTGAAGGCCCTTAAGGACTTTGGGAGTAGGCCAGTGGGAGCCGTCCTCATGGCTCCCCTCATTACCCCCCTGGCAAAGAAATGGGGGTGCAGTGCCCGGGAAGAACTAGCCTCCAGCTTACGACCTGAGTCCATTAACGGGTCGATCCTGGTCAGCATGGGGATGCTGCTACGCCACGGGACTCCGCTGATTCTTCACCCTTCCCTGGATATCACTTTGGAGTTCCAGTAACAACAACAACAGTACACAGATGACTTCGCTGGCATGAACCGTAACATGAACAATCTGCGCCAGCAATTCGATCAGATGTTTGTGAGGTAAGAGCAGATGTCCCTAAGGCAGGAGGCCTTCGACACAAGACAGGAGACGATATACCAGTACCAAGAGGGAATGAGGCAAGACTGGGCAACATTCTAGCAGGAGTATCGCGATGAAGTCCGGGACCAGGCAGAGTTCCGGAGACATATGTATCGGCAGTTCCCCTCTTATTGATCATCTCCAGACGAGAGCCCACCTTCCTAGGGATAGTGCTTATAGAATAAGTTGTTGTAATAATTTTTTATAAATAAAAATTTCATTCCATGCATCTTTTTGCTATCCCTTCCAAAAAAAAAGTCAGCATAACAAAACAAACTAAGAGTAAAAAGACATACGCTCAGAAAAAAAGCCAGAATCCAAAATCACGAGAAAAAAGAGATAAAACCGCGAAATAGGCAGGATTAAAACAAGTCAATCACCTTGGCCAACAATTTTCGACGACCAAGCAGAAGTCGAACAACAGACTGCCTGACGACTAGCAAAGTTGGCTGACTAATACCAAAAAAATCAAAAGCAAAGAATCCCCAGCAACCAACAAGCTGGATGAACACCACCAAAATCCTCGGCGCAGACCGGACGACCATTCCCAGAAAAAGACAAACAAAGGCAAAGAAAGAACATCTCACCTGGCGCATGAGCCACCCGAGCAGTAAACCGCTGCCACCACCAGTCCTACGCAGTGGACTGTACCAGCCTGATAGGGGGTTCATACCTATCAACCCGCGCACGCAAGTGTGCCTGATCTGCACTAAAGCCGGATCAGTAAGTCGCAACTACCAACCTGATGGGGGGTTCATACTCATCCATTCCAACACACAGCGGACTGCAACTACCAGCCTGATGGGGGGTTTATACCCATCAACCGAAGGATCGACTACCGTCAGAAGGAGTATCCTGAGGTTCTACCATGTGTCAACCGAAGGGATCGGCTACCGTCAGAAGGAGTATCCTAGAGGTGCACAACACAAAATTTTCCCCAGAAGATCAACCGCCGCAAGATGGAACATCCGAAGGGTAACCGGGCAAGAGGGTCAACTCTTTTACCTTCCAGTTGATCTTCTTGGCACAACAGGCCAACAGTCGACTGGTCAGGTAAAGGGGGGGCAGCTGTAGACCCCAAATCTTGCCCGGCCTCATAATAAAGACCAGAAGACCTTCTATTCGAAGATGGATGAAGCCTAAGAAGCCACTAGGAGAGACTATTAGACCCCATACTAGGATAGGAGGGATTTTCGGCATGTAAATAAGGATTCTCGCCTTTTTGGGTCGAGACCGCCGTCTCGTATTCGGGACCGCCGTCTCGTATTCGAGACCGCCGTCTTGCCTTGCGAAAGTAGCGAGACCGCCGTCTCGCCATTTCTCGAATGGCGAGACGGCCGTCTCAACCTTGTCAGACGAGGCGGCCGTCTCAACCTTGTCAGACGAGACGACCGTCTCGACCTGACAGACACGAATCCCTATAAATAGTCACGCCATTCCCCTCATTTCACATAGTTCTTCCATTCTCACTCTTGTCACTTCATAAAATTCTCTTCCTAGAACCCCCTTCGAAGCATTTCCAGAGTTTTCTGAGAGTCTCTAAGAGTTTTTATAGCGTTTTTGAGAGGTTTTCGGCGCTGTAGAGAGTGAAGGGCTGCCAAAAAGCACCCAAATTGTTAAGAAATTAATAGAAAGCTTGCCTCAGAGGTTTCTACGTTCTTTCTTTCTCTTTACTGCTTTATCTTTAAATTACGCAGTAGATATTAGTGCCATGTAGTCAAAACTCTAAATTCCGCAAATAAAGGGTAAAAGCGTATTTTCACCGGTTTACTTATTTAAAATAGCTGGCCTATCATAGGGAACCCGAAAGGGGCGTCGTAAGGGAACTAACACTTCCCTTACACGTAACTAACTCCCTTACCCAACTCTGGTTCTAATGACCAAAGTTGGTTTTTCGAAAACCAACGCCTTTTCACCCCTTTTCCGATGTTTCCGGTAAAAACATCGGTGACGACTCCAGAAGAACCCTTCAAAATTAGTTCTTGGGTTAGCCTGGTTATCAGACAATCCAAGAGCGCCTTTTCGAAAACCTTGCCCCTAGGTTTAGCCCAGTTGTCGGACAACCTAAAGGCGTTGTTACCACACCAGTAAAAAGCGAAAATTGGAAAGTCGAAACCATCACGTCGCTCTGACCGCCTCATTTTGACGGTAGCGACATCCGTTTTTCAGAAATTTTAGAAATATAGGAACTGTTTAAAATAGCATCCCAAACACCTCTATCAACAAACTCTAAAAATATTTGCATTCTAACTTTCCAAAAAGGATAATTTTGACCCGCAAAAAGTGGGGGTCTGTTGATAGACGCACCTTCGGCAAACGTTTGATTTTGTCCGACCATTTTCGAAAAATTTAAATGACTATCAAAGCAAGCTCTGATACCAGTTGTTAGAATCGTGCAGTGGAATGTTTGCATGAACGGACAAAAACCAAGAGGGGGGGTGAATTGGTTTCTTAACAAGATTTATACTAGTTCGGATCAAAAGACCCTACGTCCAGTTGCTAATCACTCAAACAGAGGATTAACGTTGTCACTATAATCAAAGTTATTACAAACAGATAACAATGGAAAAGATAGAGTAATGAAAACACCTCTCTTGAGTCACACAAGAGATGAAGAACAGCTTTCCCTAGAGACGGCACAACACACAATCCACTAAGAACTCCACTTAGTGATTCTTATCGCTTCTAGCCCACACCAGGTTCCAAAAGCCCTTTTTTCCTCCAATAAATAGTTCTCTTGCAATCACAGCTCTCAACTTTTGTTTGAAAAAGGTTGTACAATTTTTTAAGAGCCTTAGAGAACCTTAAGTAGATGAATTAGGGTTTGGGAATTGGGGATTTTCGAAACTTGGAGTATTGGGACTAGGGTTTTCGAAAATTGGTTTAATTTGAAGTTCAAAATGCAAATATGACTGAAATAATCGATTATCTGAAGTGTTAATCGATTATTACAGAGCCAAAATCAACAGAGACCCAAAACGCATTGGTTTAATCGATTATCTGCCCTGTTAATCGATTAATAGGCCTGTTAATCGATTAACAGGTGTGTTAATCGATTATCACAATGAGCTGATACAGAAAATGGTTTTTCTCACTATAATAATCAATTATTTGGTCTTTTAATCGATTAAACCCGAGACTTTTTGATAAATATGTGTTTTTGAAGCTTCTAAAGAGTAGACTATGTACCGTCTATCTTAGACTCTAATCACTAGTGGAAAAATAGCTTTCTATGACGGGTTTTTATCACGGTCGTAGTCCACCCGTCATAGTATGTGGCGCGGTGGCATTTTTGTAATAAAATCATAAACTTTCTATGTCGGGTAAGTTTTAACCGACATAGTAAGTGGAAAGGTCACTTTCTATGTCGGTTAAATCTTACCCGACATAGAAAGTTCACTTTCTACGTCGGTTAAGATTTACCCGACATAGAAAGTTAACTTTCTATGTCGGGTAACATTTAACCGACATAGAAAGTGGGCTTTCTATGTCAGGTAAAATTTACCCGACATAGAAAGTGTCTTTGATGACGGGTGTTAGGGCAACCGACATAGTATCTCCCTACGCTCCATTTCATTTCATCACTTCCCCCATAGCAGAGCTCCCCTGTACGTTTCTCCCTACGCTCCATTTCTTTTTATCAGTTCACCCATAGCAGAGCTCCCCGTTCGCCTGTGTACGTTTCTCCGCACCCACATTTGCTCGTCACGCCACCTGCCAACGCTTCGTGCCGCCTGCTGCTACTGGTGCCCGTCGCCTGGGATACGTTTCTCCCCACCTAGCTCTGCACGTCACGCCACCTGCCACCTCTGTAGGTCTTCAAGAGGTAAGTTTTCGTGCTTGCTTTAGCCATTGTAGGTTTACAGTATTGAATCTAGTAAGTAATAATGCTGTCAAGAGAGGGAAACATCACGGGTGCCTTTAGCTAATTTAGAGATGTATTGTAAGTAGTTTAGTCATTTGAATGTGTTTCTGTAGGCATTTGAATGTGTTTCGTGATTTTGATTTTGAAAATTAGATTTGTATTATAATGTAGTTATTTTGAGAGTGGAGTTGGATTTCGTGTAGGCATTATAATGTAGTTATTTCGTGTTTCTGTAGCTAATTTGATTTTGAAAATTAGATTTGTAACAATGGATCGGAGTTGGATCAATTATAGACGAACAACAAATGAATATGAGAGTGGAGTAGAACAATTCCTTTAATTTGCTAAGATGAATGTTCCGGATAATGATGGAAGATTCTATTGCCCTTGTGTTAACTGCTTGAATGAGCGAAGATTACCGACTGAAGTTATTCGGGAACATGTTCTTTGTGATGGTTTCCTAAAGAGTTACATAAAGTGGACATGGCATGGTGAATTATTAAACATGCCAAGTCTAGAAGACAAAGAAGAAGTTGATCTAGAGATGGATGATCAGCTGGAGGAAATGATTCGTGAACTTGGACAAGATGCCTTCCAACATACACATGTGTACGAGAAGTTGTCCAATGATGCAAAAGAGACTTTGTATACAAATTGTACTAAGTTCACACGATTGTCGGCGGTATTAAATTGTTCAATGTGAAGGCAAAGAATGGGTGGACTGATAAAAGTTTCACAGAATTGCTTGAGTTGTTGAGTGACATGCTCCCTGAAGGTAACACATTGCCAACCCGCAATTATGATGCTAAGAAGATATTGTGTCCAATGGGTATGGAGTACCACAAAATTCATGCATGAATCACCACCACCACCATCTGCTTTACAGCGAGTTGGTGCACTGGCAGCGACTATCGGGACCACTCCCATACAGTTAGATATGCCACCCGAAGTCGTATGCAGGACCAAGACGATCCCTTTTTTCTTACTCCAAAGGGATATTTTTGATATTCTCGCTGGTACTGATATGCTATGTGTATTAGTGTTGCAGCTTTGGGAAATGTAAGTATATTTACATATTTTTTATATTCTCACTAGTACATTATTTTATAACTTTATTTATTTTCAATGTTGAAGGTATTTACATCGTTTGTGTGTTGAGAGGAAGATCCGATTTCTCTATGGATTTGTTGACCTCGTTGCCATTCAGATCCGTTGGGAATAAAGTCTGAAGAGGTGCAAACGTACTTAATAGAGGCATTTCAAACTGGGGCAAAGAAGTCTACTTAGCACCTTACTTGCATCGTAAGTATATATCTTATAAATTAATGCACATTTATGTAAAATTGAAATTTTACTAATATTATTTCAACGTGCAGGGGTCATTGGCAGCTCATAATCATTGTTCCTCGGCAATTTCTTGTGATTCTCTTGTGTTCATTACACAAGAAACCAAATGATTTGGATATTAGAAAGCACATAGACGCGTAAGTTTGGTTTTTTTAATTGTTGTATCATATGTGCACTACTTACACCAAAATTATTTGTCCTTTTGTAGAGCTTTGGAAGCTCACCTAAGGTTGCAAGGCCTTCCATCTCATGCTAGAAAGAAATTGACGTATATTGCACCAAAGGTGACCAAACACCTCTTACTGTTGTTCAATTTGTCATTTAAAGTTAATCTGACATGTATTTAACTTGTAGTGTCCACGCCAACCGGGAAGCCATGAGTGCGGGTATTATGTGATGAAGCACATGCACACCATCATAGCCAAAAATATTCTTGACACGTGGAGGGAGGTAAATATACTATAATTAAGTCAAATATGCCAATTATGTAAATGATTTCTAAATCTGAAATGTTTCAATATGTAGGAATTTACAGACTCATCTCCAATGAAGATTGAAGTCTTAGACGATATTAGAGAGCAGTGGGCTTCTTTCCTTTTAAGCATTCAATCTTCATAGGAAATTTGACTTGTAACAATTTAGATTGAATTGATTTAAGTTAGGAAATTTACATTCGTTTAAGTAAATGAACTGTCTGGAACTGGATCTGTCTGTACATATATTGATTTCAATGTGTTTCATATGTACATATCTGTCTGCAACAGGATCTGTCTGTACTGGATATATATCTGTAGCAAATTTATATATGAACTGTGCATATCTGTCTGTACTGGATCTGTGAATATTTGTCTGGAACTGTGATGAATAGGCAGGTCTACTCGAAGAAAGGTAGCATCTGTGAAGAAAATGCAGATTTAAAAAAAAAAATAACACTTTCTACGTCGGTTATGCCATTACCCGACGTAGAAAGTACTTTCTACGTCGGGTATTGACATAACCGACGTAGAAAGTTTAACATTTTATGTCGGTTATAGGCATAACCGACATTGATAACACATACAATCACGGTTACTGTTAACCGATATAGATACTGGGGTTATAGAAAGTTAGAAAGTAAGACTTTCTATGTCGGTTATCAGTGTTAACCGACATAGAAAGTATTATGACCGATCAGAACCAGTTATGACCGATCAGAATAGCTCATACAAAGTAAGACTTTCTACGTCGGTTCCCTGACTAACCGACGTAGAAAGTCATCCTATGACCGATCAGAACCAGCTATGATCGATCAGTATAGCTCTATGACCGATCAGAACTAGTTTGACCGATCATAATAGCTCATAGAAAGTAGGGCTTTCTACATCGGTTCCTAGGAACCGACGTAGAAAGTCTTACTTTCTACGTCGGTTATTAGGAACCGACGTAGAAAGCCTTACTTTCTATGACCCCCGTATCTATGTCGCCGCTTTAACCGACGTAGAAAGCCCATTTTAACCGATGTAAAAAGCCTTTTTTGCAGTAGTGAATATTACAGACTCAAACTCATCAAAACAAAGTTATTACACAATAATACAAGTCTTCAACTCTCTAAGTTCTTTGTTCTTGAATCATCATCAAAATCATCAAGCTTCATGTTCATGTAGGTTCAACATCAAGTCCTTGTATGTTCAACAAGGCCGTTATGGACGCCTTTTTCACCTGGGACGTACACTCGAAGAGTCCCTTGCCTACATTTCTTGCCGACACCTTGCTCTTAGTTGAGTTTTGTTACCAAAAGCAAGGAAGAACACTCATATGTTGCTCTTCGTTGTTATTCGTATGGGGTATGACGCACTTCTATGCCTCTAGGCACATGGGAATTTTTCCCGATCCTTTGAGAAGCTTCTTAAAAATCCCTCCCCGCCAACGTCTAACCATGGATTGGAAGGTCGAGTTGGAAAAATGGAACATCAGCCACCTATCTTGGGCTTGTACTTGGTTCCGACTCAATCCTATCCTCATCAAATGCGGAGACTACCTGAGCATACCACTGTTGGGTCTCAGGGGTTGTATAGCTTACTCCCCAAAAGTAGCTATGAGACAACTCATGAGGACTCAAACCGCGCTGTCACGGGAAGAGCTCGGAGGACTGTGTTTCTTTGGAGACCCATGCAATGTTGCAAACTCACTTGCCATACGGAGAGCATGGGAGAAACCAGTCTACATGGGAGATAGAGAGCTAGGCAAAGCTCGAGTAGTTGTCTCCAGTGTCTACGAGGAATGGAGAAGAGGCAGAAGGATGTCACAACCATCCGCTCCACCTACTACACCATCAACAAACGAAGAGCTCCAATCTCAAGTCGATGCCTTGACCCAAAGGATAGAAATCATGGGAGCTCAGGTGAGGGCCCTTGAGGAAAAATAGCAAGAATCTATCCTTACCATTGACGGTCTTCAAAGGCAATGCAAGAAGAAGGACCAGGAAATCGCCTCAAGGACAAATGTGCTGATTTCAACGAGGGGGTTATCCGAGCATCCAAAGCTCCAAAAATCAACTCAGATAATCAACTCCAAGAGATGACTGCCAAATTAGTACACCTTGAGGCTGAATACGCAAAGCAGGCACAAATGATCAAGGGGATGCTACAAGATCTCTCAAAGGCTTGGTCTGAAATACGTCAAGGGAGGGAGACCACCTAGAGACTCAACAGAAGCCTTACTGAGCTACGATGCAAAGAAAGAGACGGGTTAGCTTAGTACGGTCAAGTGCTGCAAGAGAGAGACTGAATGATCGAGAAGCTCGACAATTTACAAGCCTTGGTCGACCATCAAGAGGCAAAAATAAAAGAGGCTCAAAAGTACAGTGAAGATATGAGCCAGGCGGTCCATCGACAGTCCGAAGCACTTGCTTGTCACGTACGGGAGGCCGAAGAGGAAATACGTAGAAATCAGAACCCGCCTGTGGGTTTCTTTAGTCTTTTCTGTTTCTGTCAAAATGTGCTTCGTAGCATGGTATAGGGGAATGTACACTTTTTTTATAAATAAAAATACCTTTTGTTTATCTTTACGGTTGTCTGCTGCATTCAAAAGTTGCATACATTCATACATCCCTCCTTCACTTTTAATTAATAAGATAATAAAAAGGAAAGGTTAACTGATGTGTTTCCATAAATCAGAATAATGGAGAGGAAACCACTCATCATCAGTCTCTCCCTGACGGCTGAGCCACTTAAAGAGGACAATAAACCTCAGTCCTTGGTCATCACAATCGATAAGGAAGAAGGGGCAAGGACGCCATTGCACCTATTTGTGCCTCATCCTTTCCCCTACAAATCCAATAAAACTGTACTGTGGAAATACGCAATAAATGAAGATATTTCCAGTATAGCCGGCATTGGGGGCATGACCAGAAGTGGACGAATCTACTCTCCCAAGGAGTCACTAGAGGACGCCCCCAACAATAAAGAAACTGAAGAAGAGAATAAAGATGAATCCAAGGAGGAGACTGGCGAGTTACTCCAGTTTATAAGACAAAGTGAGTACTCCATCATAGACCAACTCAATCGCACGCTCGTGAAGATAACTCTGTTATCATTAATAATGAGTTCGAAACCACACTGGAATGCGCTGCTAAAGGTCTTGAACGAAGCCTACGTGTGTCTCACACTATATCCCAAGACAGGTTTGAAGGGATTATTGGCAACATTACAACCAATGATCATTTTACCTTCACCGATGAAGAACTCCCTTTGGAAGGGTCGAGCCATAACAAGCCTCTACACATCTCTGTCAAGTGTAGAGAATATCTCATCACCAAAGTCCTTATTGTTGAACATTCAAGGACTTGATGTTGCACTTGATGAACATGAAGATTGTTGATTTTGATGATGATTCAAGAACTCAAAGACTTAGAGTGTTGAAGACTTGTTTTGTATTGTAATAACTCTGTTTCAATTAGATTGAGTCTGTAATATTAGAGTTTAAGATAGCCGGTACATAGTCTGCACCTTAGAAGCTTCAAAAAGCTCAAATTTATCGTCCAGGCTCGGCTTTAATCGATTAAATAGGGAAATAATCGATTAAAACAGTGAGAAAAACCATTTTTTGTACTGCTCACTGGTTTAATCGATTAAACCACCTGTTAATTGATTAACAACCCTTTTAATCGATTAAAATAGAGAGTTTCAGGGTTCTGTTGATTTTGACTCTGTAATAATCGATTAACACTTCATTTAATCGATTATTTCAGTCAGATTTTGATTTTTAATTTCAAATCAACCCTATTTTCGAAAACCCTATTTCCAAGAACCCTAATTCCGAAATTCCCAATTCCCAAACCCTAATTTCTCTACTTAAGCTTCTGTATGGCACTCAGAAAATTAGAACAACCTTTTTCATACAAAAGTTAAGTGTTGTAGTGCTAGAGAACTGTTTGTTGCAAGAAAAAGGGGCTTTTGGAACCTGGTGTGGGCTAGAAGCGATAAGAATCACTAAGTGGAGTTCTTAGTGGATTGTGTGTTGTGCCATCTCTAGGGAAAGCTGTTCTTCATCTCTTGTGGATTTCAAGAGAGGTGTTTTCTTTACTTTGTCTTGTTAATTATAATCTGTTTGTAACAACTGTGATTATAGTGACAACGTTAATCCTCTATTTGAGTGATTAGCAACTGGACGTAAGGTTTTTTTATCCGAACCAGTATAAATCTCCTGTGTAAGATTCTCTTCTCTTCTCTATTTACATTTACACAGTTTTTAATCGGTAAAATTTGGGGAAAATTTTGAAAACCTAATTTTTATTAAGAAACCAATTCACCCCCCCTCTTAGTTTTTGTCTGACCACGCGAACATTCCGCTGCGCGATTCTAACACTTATGGATAATAGGTCATCCTTGAACATCATGCCCAAGTGCACACTCGATAAGCTAACAATACAAGGAACCCATATGCGCCCAAGCAACACCGTCTTTCGAGCATTTGACGGATCAAGACGCAAAGTAGTGGGGGAAATCAACCTGCCAATCCAAATGGGTCCCACTATCTTCAATGTGGATTTCCATGTGATGGACATCACTCCTGCTTACAGTTGTCTCCTCGACAGACCTTAGATTCACTATGCTAAGGCACTACCTTCAACGCTCCACCAAAAAATCAAGTATGTGATAGATGACAAAATGGTCACGATTCAAGCTGAAGACGACATCTTAATCAGCAAGCCGTCTAACCTACCCTATGTGGATGTAGCTGAAGAGACCCTTGAAACATCATTTCAAGTGCTTGAAATTGCCAATGTAAAAAAACTTCCCAGTAATATGAAGGTGGCCCATATGATGTCAAAATACGGGTACGGCCAAGGCTAGGGACTCGGTACGAATTCCCAAGGAATAAGGGAGCCACCGGATTTTAAAGACAATCCTTTGAAGCACGACCTAGGGTACGACCTTGTTGCCGTTGTCAAAAGAGGCGGTCGGAGTGACGTGATGGTTTCTGACTTTTGACTTTGCATTTTTAAAAGTGGTGTTACAACGCCTTTAGGTTGTCCGATAACCGAGCTGGACCTAAGGGCGAGGTTTTCAAAAAGGGTTCTTGTCGCCGCCGTCAAAAAGGGAGGCGGTCGGAGCGACACAATGGTTTTTTCGACCCTCTGTGATTTTCGCATTTTTTATTGGTGGTTACAACGCCTTTAGGTTGTCCGATAACCGGGCTAACCTAGGGGCGAGGTTTTCAAAAGTATCCCTGGGTTGTCCGATAACCGGGCTAACCCAGGGACTTATTTAATTTGGGTTCTATGGAGTCGCCATCGATATTTTTACCATAAACATCGGAAAAGGGGTTTTAAAAAGGCGTTGGTTTTCAAAAACCAACTTTGGTCATTAGAACCAGAGTTGGGTAAGGGAGTTAGTTACGTGTAAAGGAAGTGTAAGTTCCTTTACGACGCCCCTTTCGGGTTCCCTATGATAGGCCGGCTACTTTGAATAAATAATTAAACTGGAAAAATGCACTTTTACCCTTTTATTATGCGGTATTTAAATTTATGACTACATGGCCCTAGCTTCTATTGCGTAATTTAAATGGCAGTAATAAAAATAGAGAGTGAGAATATGCACCTCCAAAGCAAGCTTTTATATTTCTTTAAAGAGAGGGTGCGTTTTGGCAACCCTTCACTCTACAACTCTCAGAAACTCCGGAAATGCCTCGGAGGGATTCTAAAGAAGATTTAGAACGCTCAGTTTATGCCTAGAGACACTCAGAAACTCCAGAAATGCCTCGGAGGGATTCTTAGAGAGAGAAAGTCTAGAGAGAAGGGAGAGCTTCTTGGATTCTGTGTGGAAATGAGGGGGGGAGGACCCCTATTTATAGTTTTTCGCGCCTGACAGGTCGAGACCGCCGTTCTCGTCTGACAAGGTCGAGACCGCCGTCTGGAAAATCCAGACCGCCGTCCGACCATGCAGGGGGTCGAGACCGCCGTCTGGAAAATCGAGACGGCGGTCTCTTCCTGGCGTTGAGACGAGACGGCGGTCTGGTCCTTCCAGACGGCGGTCTCGTCCCTTCAGGGCGAGAAACTTTATTTTCGGGCCAAAAAACCTTCCTATCTTGGTACGGGAGCCTAATAGTCTCTCCTAATGACTTGTTAAGCTTCGACCGTCTTCAAATAGGATGCTTTCTGACTTTATTCTGAGGCCGGGCAAGTTTTGGGGTCTACAGTTCTTATGGAGTCGCCACCGATGTTTTTACCGAAAACATCCGAAAAGGAAAAAAAGAAGGCATTGGTTTTTAGAAAAACCAACTTTGGCCATCATAACCAGAGTCGGGTAAGGGAGTTAGTTACGTGTGGGGAAGGTATTAACACCCCCACGACGCCTTTTGGGTTCCCTATGATGGACTATTCTTAAAATAAAGACAATAAAATTATGCTTCTATCCTATTTATTTATTACAGAATTTAAGTAGCTATCTACATGATTCTAATATCTAATGCATACAAGGGAAACAGTAAAAGAAAGCAATAAAAGAGAAGAGATATGAAGGAGAACCTCCGAAGTGATCTTTCATAAATATTGAACTTGAGGACGCTTTTTGGCAGTCCCCGCACTCTACAGAGACGATAAAAAAATAAAGGTGTCACCCTACCGAGGGCCGGATGTCTCAAAAAAAGGAGACATCCTTAACCGATTTCTACCTTAACGAAAATCAGAAAGCTCACTTGAACTCTGGAAAAATACTCAGAGTCACTCTAAAGTGCCAAAGGCTTCCTAGAGAGTGGTAGGAGTGAATGGTGTGTGAAAATGGGTGGAATGAGGCTCCTATTTATAGGAAAAAGTGCTAGGCAGATCGGGATGGCCATCTGGGATTTGCCATTCGAGAAGGCCTTCTCGTCCTTGCCATTTGGGAAGACCTTCTCGCCATTCGGGAAGGCCTTCTCGCCCTCCCCATTTGGGAAAGGCTTCTCGCCCCCACCATTTGGGAAGACCTTCTCACCATTCAGGAAGGCCTTCTCGCCATTTGGGAAGACCTTCTCGCCATAATATTCTTATTATTTTTTTTGTACAAAAAAAACCTTCCTACTCTAATATGGGGCCTATTAGTCTATCCTAGGGACCTTTTAGGCCTTGCCCATCTTCGAATTGGAGGTCTTCTGCTCTTTATTTTGAGGTCGGACAAGATTTGGGGTCTACAGACCCTATCAAGGATCGAGCTACAAGAAGAAAGGGAAAGTCTCCCCTCCAAACACTGAATCAGATATTTTGAAGTGGAGGGGTACAAGCGTCAAGAATAACTTTAGTCATTAGGTGTTTTTCTTCCATTTTTAAGGAATGTAAATTCAATGAATATTAGATATTACTCCCCGGGGCAAGCCCGACCCCCGGGTATTTTTTTTAGAGCACAAATTCCCCTTTTAATCATAAAGAATGTGTTTCTTACTATCTTCTTCTTTTCTTGCTATTCATGTCTATACCTCATAAATAACCATGTTTAAACAAACGCTTTCAAAGGGAATCTAAAAATTAAGAGCGCGCTATCATCAAAAGGCAATATTAGCCATCACTAATTAATTAGAAACACAAAGAAAAGTTTACCACGTCATAATAAAATCGTGTTTTGCTAATGTTGTGCAAAAAGTAAAGAAAAAAAAGAAGAGAAGAAGCCAAAGGCCAAAAAGAAAAGGGCAAATTACCCGGTAGGAAACCCATAAAAGGGGGCTATGGAAAAATTAGGGTCAACCTGCTAGGAAACCCGAACAATAATAAAGGATAGCCTAGGAAAAATATAGGATTACAAAACAAAGTCTGCTAGAGTTCCTAAACAAAAATAAAAAAGGAAGCCTAGATAAAAGTTGGGACAAAGCACAACATCCTAGATTGGAAACCCGAAGGGCGGTCTAGGAAGTTAATCAGTCGTAACAAGGGCCACACAACAAATCAGTTAAAGATGCAACCTCGTAAACAAACGTCTGTTTAAACTAGCCTAAAATAGTCTGACCAACCTCGGCTAGCCATTCTCACAAAAACCTTTTTTTCAAAGAAAAATCCCTTCTAAAACACAAACTTTTGAATATCCTCTACCTTCTTTTCTCTTGACCCTTATCATTACGATATTCTAGTAATTAAATGGGAAATGTGAAAATATAGTAATCAATAGGAGGATTAAAATTCCTAAAGAAAGGAAGAAATGCACTAACATGGCGAATAACTCTTCAAATGTAATTATTCTTCGGTCATGGCAAATTCGGAACGGTACAGCTAAAACATGGCATCAGAAGAGCTTCATCGTCAAACACACATAAGTTAATCTTTATGAAAACATTAACTAAACTAGTATTATAGGACACATATCATAGACATTACATGCATAGATGTTGATGAATAGGGTCCTGTTCTTCAAAAAAAAAAAATCCCCGAAAACCCAAACAGTCGTCTCGTTTGGTGAGATAGTCATCTTGTCATTCACAAATGGCGAGATGGTCATCTCGATTTCCCAAACGGTGTGTCGATTCTCCAGATGACCGTCTCGCCATTCACGAAAGACGAGATGGTGTCTCGGTATCTGAGATGGTCGTTGCAGGTTTCCATTAGAACGAGACAGCCGTCCCAAATCCCGGACAGCTGTCCCATATTCGATTTTTTTTCCTATATAAGGCATGGTCCAGGGCAGTTCTAGGCACCTCATTCCAGCATTCTCTCCTCATCTCCTACATCTTCTTGCATATCTAAGTGTGATTGAGTAAAAATGCATCAAGGAGAATCCTCCAAACCCATAAAGCGTGGTTGGGGACCTGTTCGGGGTGCTCCGACTCCGCAAGTGCTGCCAAACCCCGCCCAACTTATGCCTCAGCACCAAGCTAGGCTTGACCACAATCAGGAGCTACACCTGGCACCCCATGTTGTGGCTGGACTTCGGCATCCTAACCACGTTTGGTTGGGATGAGGCTATGAGAGATCACATCCACAACATCGAGTGGGACTTCCTCCTACAGGATCCTCCTACCCGCATCTTTCGAGAGGCCACGATGGAGTTTCTCGCCTCTGTGACGTTGGTGGACATGCCGACTATGTATCTAGGTGTTCCTCCGGCAAGGGTGGTCTCATACTTCATGAACGGGGCCTACAGAATGATGATGTTGGACGAGTTCAACGTCGTCATGGGCTTTAACCAGCTCACAGACACCTTGACCCCAAAGTACCAGAGTGCTCTATGTGAGAGGTCGGCTGCCCTCACAACTAGTGAGATCTGGGAAGATCTCACCAGGTCACAGATCCTGCCAGCCCAGATGAAGGGATCTGCCTTTAGTCCACCTCTCTGCATCTGCCACAAGCTGCTGGCAGGGACGGTACACGAACGAAAGGAGAGTCAAGGTAAGATCACCCAATCGAATCTCTTCGTCCTCCACTGCATGCTCCATGGACATAGGTGCAACCCAAGATACTTTCTCCTGAAGGCACTAAAGGATTTCGAGAGCCTTCCTACAGGGGCCATCCTGATAGCCCCCCTCATCACCCTCTTGGCCGAGCGATGGGGATGTGCCAATGGGGAGGACATACCCTCTACCCTTCGACCTGAGCCTATTGGTGGGTCAATGCTCGTCCACATGGGCATGCTCATCAGGCAGGGGTCCGAGGTGGTACTACACCTGGCACTCACCATGACACTCGATATCCGGGAGTTGGATGAGTCGGACCACATCCCTATGCCCTCGGGATTCGAGCATCAGCAGCAGCAACAGTGGCAGTACAGGGACGACATCGCTAGCATCCACCAGCACATAGACGCCGAGTCCCAAATCCTCTGCCAGCAGTTAGACCAAATGTCCCTGAGGTAGGAAACCTTTGAGCTACAACTGGAGGCTTTTGCCCAGAGGGAGGAGGGTATTGTCCAGAGCTTGAAGGCGATCAACCAGAATGTGATCGGCATGATACGGAGCCAGGAGGAATTCCAGATGCACATGCTCCGACAGTTCCCTCCGTCGGAGCCCTCCTCGGTCTCACAGTCGGACCCATCGCCGCAATAGGGACTTTGTAACCTCTCTCTTTCATCTTTTGTAAAAAACCGATGAATATGTGAATACAAGTTTTTTTTTTCCACTTGCCTCTAGTCTCTCTTAAAAAGGCAGCATACATAGAAGAAACTGAGAAGTAAAAAGGCATACACATCATCCCGAAAAAGCCAAATTTCAAAATCGCGAGAAAAAAGAATAAACCGCAGAAAAAAGCAAAATTAACCAAGAGCTTCCGGAATCAAATAAACTCCAAACATCATCCAATCACCAAAACAAAGCCAACGGAAAGGCTCTATCCCCAAGTGGGTTATTGCCTACTACAGAGGCAAAACAAAAAAAACAAACTTCGCACGACTCAACGCCATCGCCACTACAAGTCATCAAGCACATTCATTCTCCATCGCGCCAGCCAAGTGAGACTAAGGGCTCCATCGAAAGCCCTTCACCAACATAGTCAAAGAAAGCAAGACTCCATCTCCCTCCCCGGAAGATTATCAAAATTAGATCCCCAAGGAAGCACAAATTCCCCAAAGGTTCGCTAAAAAGAAAAATTTTTCCCCAAGTGAGCTTACTACAAGGGCAAACTTATACCAGTAAGTCGTTCGCTTGCGCATGGGAAAACTGGCAAACAAAAAGCCAACACCCCCAACGAGAATATCGGCCTACTTAGAGGTACCATTTAGAATCAATGTACCCCCCTGTAGACCCCAAATCTCGCCCGGTCTCACAATAAAGATCAGAAGACCTCCTTTTCGAAGATGGACGAAGCCTAAGAAGCTACTAGGAGAGACTATTAGGCCCCATACTAGGATAGGAGGGATTTTTGGCACAAAAATAAGGATTTTTGCCTTCTGGGGTCGAGACCGCCATCTCGGATTCAAGACCGCCTGCTCGATGTCGTACTCGGTCAAATAATTAAATCAGATAAATGTAGTACTAGAAAGCTTTCCTAGGTCGTCTCCCAAAGACCACGAATTTCTATCAAAGCTTATCAATTTTTAGTAACAAAAAATTAAAAGGGGAGTTTTTCAAAATTAAAATATTAGATGAAACAGAACAAAAGCAGATTATAAAAATGCGGATTAAAAACAGATTAAAATGCAATTGATTTCCTGATTCTAATGCAGTGTCACTTATCCTAGATTACGAAATTAATTCAAAATTAACCAACTAAGCGAAGATAAATCCCAAATTATATTCTAATTCGAAATTAATAAACTAAGTGAAGATTAATCTCAAATTAGCTTTAACCCTTGTTCCAATATGAAATTAACCAACTAAGCGAAGATTAATCCCAAATTTTCCTTAACCCTTATTCCAACATGAAATTAACCAACTAAGCGAAGATTAACCCCAAATTATCCTTATACAATTAAGCATTGCATACATCACATAATCTCATCTCTAACACAGAATTAAGCAAACTGTGATATTAGTTTTGGTTTATTAAGCATAAACAGATTATCATTCAACACTAAGATTAGAAGATGAAGAGTTAAGAGAACAAACAAAATGAAATTGAAGAACAAAACCTCAAAGATCTACTTGCATTCTTCTCAGAAAATCAATACAAAGATTTAGCTATCCATGGAAAGTTGAAAACACAATAGAAGAAACATAATTAAAATCGAAACAAGAATTTAAAAATAATGACAGAAGAGTAAACAAACTTGAATATAAATTGCAGAAGATGAAAGGTGGAAGTGTGGTGGCTGCGTAGTCCTTGTATGATGTCCCTCTGATGTGTGATGTGCCTCTCTTATATAAATAACCCTAACCCTAATCTTTATTGAGGTTTGGGCTCAACTGGTCCATGAAACACATCATAACACTACTACAGAAAACACTTACTACGACAGCATCCAACGTCGATTTTTATGAAGACCGACGTTGTACAAGATGCGGTGGCAAACTTGTAATTAAGAAACAATATTTAACGTCGGTTATAACAAAACCGACGTAGTAATGGACAAATAACATCGGTTAGATAACAGACGACGTTAAATGTTTACATTTAACGTCGGTTATGTATAACCGACGTTGAAATCCCAAAATCAACGTCGGTTCCATGATTTACCCGACGTCGAAAGCATTATCCACGTCAGGTTTTTTAATAACCGACGTCGAATGTCCTAACATACCTAGCCTCCAGAGCGCGTAGTTGTTCTTCTGCTTCTTCTTCGTGCTCTGGTCTCAGTTCCTCTGCTTCTTCTTCGTCATCTGCTACCTCAATCCTCAATGTCGTGCGCTGCTACCTCAGTTCTCTCCTTCTTCGTCGTTCGTTGTTTGACGTGGTAACGCCGCCCCCTCGCCACGGTCTTACATGGCTTTGCACCGCCGTTGTTGCCGTGTGTGTGGTACCCCTCGTTTCCCTAAGGAAACCCCTTCTCATCAGGTTAGATTAAGCTGATTAAGTTGTATGGATGATTTACAGCATGCATTTAACATAAATATAGATTATTTAGAGCATTTCCTGCATATGAACATTGGACAGATGATGGATGATTTTGTATGGTTTGATTTGATCTAGGTTCCTTTAGTCTTTTGGAAGTTTGTTTTCGGTTTCGAACTGGTATATACTAATGTAGATGTACACGTTTTATTTTCCCATTCTTTACGTGGGAAATCAGATGTAGATGTTTTTTTTGTATTGTTTTGCTAAACCTTTTCTAATAAACCTTGAATATCTAGGCAAGCCCTTTTGTGTAGTTAGATGGATCGAACTTGGGTCAATGCAAGTCGCATGTCAGAAGAGTATGAGAATGGAGTTGACTCCTTTTTGAAATTTGCCGAAAAAAATGCTCCCAAAATGAATGGAAAAATCTATTGCCCATGCGTTAATTGTGTAAATGGCAGAGTACAAGAGATGGACACAATGTGGGAACATCTTATTTGCGATGGGATGATGAAGAATTACACCATATGGACATGGCACGGTGAAGTGGTTGATATTCCAACAGTATCACAAACTATTGAGGATGATGTAACCTGCGAAGATCGAATAGAGGACATGCTTTGTGATGTGGGTCAAGAGAGCTTTCTTGAAGCACATGCATCTATATATGATACATTGAGGACCGATTCAGAGACACCTTTGTATCCCGGATGTACAACTTTCACATGGTTGTGATCTGTGTTAAGATTGGTCAATCTAAAAGCAAAATTTGGTTGGAGTGATACAAGTTTTAATGAATTACTCCAACTTTTGAAGGAGATGCTCCCAAACAATAACACCTTGTCGGACCGTATGTATGAAGCGAAGAAGATACTTTGTCCGATGGGTTTAGAATATAGGAAGATACATGCTTGCCCTAATGATTGTGTGTTATACAGGAAAGAATTCTCATCTTTAGACCAATGTCCAACATGTGGTGTATCACGTTACAAAGCGAAGGATGGTGATGATTGTAGTCAGGAGAGTGGTAAAAACCGTCCTCCTGCAAAAGTTTTATGGTATCTTCCAATAATTCCAAGATTTAGGCGGTTGTACGCTCACGAAGATGCTGAAAATTTAATTTGGCATTCAAAGAGAAAAACATGTGATGGGCAAATGCGACATCCATCTGACTCTCCCCAATGGAAGAATTTTGACCGTCTATTTCCAAGTTTTGGTAGTGATGCAAGAAACCTTAGACTTGGATTATCAACAGATGGGATGAATCCTTTTGGAAATTTAAGTAGTAACCATAGTTCATGGCCCGTTTTATTGATGATTTACAATCTTCCACCATGGTTATGCATGAAGCGCAAATATGTCATGTTGTGTATGATGATTTCAGGTCCAAGACAGCCAGGAAATGACATAGATGTGTATTTGAGTCCTTTGATAGAAGACTTAACATTATTATGGGAGGAAGGAGTAGATGCATTTGATGGGTATCAGCAGCAGAAGTTCAAGTTGCATGCAATGTTATTTTGTACCGTTAATGACTTCCCTGCCTATGGAAACTTGAGTGGGTATAGTGTGAAGGGGCATTATTCTTGTCCTATTTGTGAAGAAGAGACCAGTTATCTACAATTGAAACATGGAAAGAAGACAGTTTATAACAGGCACATAAAATTTCTCCCGCATGACCATCCATACCGTAGACTGAAGAAAGCTTTTAATGGCATACATGAGGATGAAATTGCCAGAGAACCATTGACTGGTTTACAAGTTTACGATCGAGTGAAGAACATAAGCATTACATTTGGAAAGACCCAAAAAAGGTCTTCTAACAAGAACATGTGGAAGAAGAGATCAATTTTCTTTGATCTTCCATATTGGAGCCATTTAGAAGTACGACATTGTATTGATGTTATGCATGTGGAGAAAAATGTATGTGATAGTCTCATTGGCACATTGTTAAACATTCAAGGAAAGTCAAAGGATGGGATCAAAGCACGTCAAGACCTTTGTGAGATGGGAATACGTCCTGAATTACATCCAAGGCCTGAAGGCAATAGAACATATCTACCACCAGCATGTCACACCTTGTCAAAGAAGGAGAAACGTAGTTTATGTCATTGTCTTGAAAGTATTAAAGTGCCACAAGGATACTCTTCAAATATTAAGAGTCTTGTATCCATGAAAGATCTGAAGTTAATTGGATTAAAGTCCCATGATTATCACGTTTTGATGCAACAGTTGTTACCCGTGGCTATACGTAACATATTGCCTAAGAATGTTAGACATGCCATTATGCGACTATGTTTTTTCTTCAATTCTATTTGTGCCAAGGTTATTGATGAAAAATCACTAGATGAGTTGGAAAATGAGGCTACGGTTGTGCTATGTCAATTGGAGATGTATTTTCCTCCATCATTCTTTGATATAATGATTCACTTAATAGTTCATGTTGTGAGGGAGATACGAATTTGTGAGCCGGTTTATTTGAGGTGGATGTACCCAATTGAGCGATACATGAAGATCTTCAAAGGGTATTCTAAAAATCCATACAGACTCGAAGCTTCAATTGTTGAGCAGTATATTGCAGTAAGAAGCCATAGAATTTTGTACAGATTACTTGGCAAGAGTCGTACTGTGGGTGTACCTAGAAATCGTCATGATGATAGGCTAAATGGTAAGGGAACTCATGGTATTAGAATTCAAACAAAAGATCATGTAGATTTGAGCACCGCCCACTTGTATATTTTGAACAATACAGAAGAGGTTATTCCTTACATAGATGCGCATAAAGCCATGTTAAAGGACCTAAACCCCAAAATGGGTGAAAGGTGGTTGATGAAAGAGCATAACAACAACTTTATCAATTGGTTTCAAAACAAAATATTTTCAAGTGACAATGCCTCTAATACACTCGAAATGGCTAGCACATGGTCCTAGATATAATGTTATAACTTGGCAAGGGTATGACATTAACAAATACTCATTCTATACGAAGGCACAAGATGACAAAAGTACTGGTCCAGAATAGTGGAGTATCTATTGAGGCAACATCTATGCACTTTTCTAGTGCAAAGGACAAAAACCCCATCATGGCATCAATTAGTTACTTTGGAGTCATTGAGGAGATTTGGGAGGTCGACTATACTAAATTCAAAGTGCCTTTATTTAAATGTAAATGGGTTGATAGCAATACTGGTGTCCAAAGAGACCAAATGGGATTTACTTTGATTGATATAAACAAGATTGGTCATAAGGAAGAACCCTTCATAATGGCATACCAGGCAAAACAAGTGTTTTATGTCACTGATCCATCAAATGGTAGGTGGTCAGTTGTCCTCAAAGGAAAAATGATTGATGTCACAAATGAGAATGGAGAAGAATTAGATGATTTTATTAACATTCAAAATTCACCACGGTTGCCTATTGCTATATCCCAATTGGAAGAGGACTTTGTTCATGCTACTCGCACTGACCATGATGAAGGCATATGGGAAAATATTAATACAATCTAAGTTATGTTTCTATTTATTTATTTTTTTAACATGTAATTGAGGAGACTTTGCATGTGTATTGATATAATTGTATGTTTTTTTCATTACAGGTAAATGGCATGTCCTCCACCATCTCCACCATCTCCACCACCATCTCCTCAGGCATATGGAAAGACATTTTCCAGTAAGAGGAGTCGACAATCTACACGGTTGAAAGGCTTGACCGTTACACACATATCCGGCCGGAAGTTATCTCGTGTTCGTTGATCCTAGGACCGGCAAGGTGTCGAGTCCCTTTAGTACCCAATTTAGTAGCTACTTGGGTACACTAGCTAGAGAGAAGGTATTTATTCTATTTGAAAGTGAATTTCATTTCAAATATATTGCTGATACTTATGTTGTTTATGTTGTGTAGATATCTATTCTCCATCCTAGTTGGGATCATGTGGAGGAAACTGTGAAGAACTTGTTATGGCAAGATCTTCTTGTAAGTATGTGTATTTAGTTGTTTATACATTATTATCAATTGGTTAACTAAAACTTGTTTGCTACTCGTAGGAACACTTTGATATAGTCAATTCTGAGGATGTGAGGAGGAAGATAATGACATCCATAGCAAAAATGTGGAGACAGTTCAAGTCCACATTGACCACTAAATGGGTGTATGCCGAGGACAAAGTTAGGAAGGGATTAACCCCTTGCCAAAGATATGGCATAGATGAGGACACTTGGAAGAAGTTTGTACATAGTAGGACTGGTTCGAGTGGGAGGTAATGTTAATTGCTTAATTGACTTGAACATTTTATAATGAGTCGTGTATCTAATATTGTGTTCAATTATGTTGCAGGAAAGAAGACAAAAAGCAAAAGACATTCAGAGCAAGAATGTCGCCCCCACCTTCCGTCTCGTGGTGGGTACGACCTATTGACAAAGAAGATGATGGAGGAGAAGATGAGACTTCGACAGTCGAGTTAGCCTCTTCTGGTTTAAGCGAAGAGCAGATTCCTCCACCATCTCCTCCAAAACGTCACCAGAAGTGGAAGAGGGCTCGTACAAAGCCTTCCGGTGACATGACATCGCAGGAAGCCCGAGAAATTGCTGCTCGGATTGTAAGTAAAAGAAGTTAATTTACTTTCAATTAGTTATATGTAACATGTTCATTAATAAAATTAACTTTTATAATGTAGGATGCCTTGGAGGAGCAAGTGTACACAGGGAACTTTCATCCCTTCCGGTCGTCAGGATATCTTGGCCACTGCTATTGGACGACCGTAACATCTAGGTCGTGTTCGAGCTCGTTGGCCAAGGTGTGGGTGTCCGACGGTATTTTGGACCACCATCACAGGATATCCACACCTCCACATCCCCGAGCCAAGAAGATATTGCTGCCTTGGAGATGGCTCTCACGAGAAATTGACACCGACCATCGGGGCAAAATTGGAGAAAGAGTTGACTCCTGCCATCAGCCGCACGACTTGAGGAGACCATCATTGCACGTGTGCAAGAGCAGCTCTCGCGTATGACCTCCATGGGTACTTCATTTGCCGATGCTCGTCCTCCATCAGGTGCATTTTCAACCACAAATTGGTACTTGACTTGTGTTTCTAAAATCTTAGTCCTTATTGGAATTTACTATATTTGTAGGTCCAAGAGTTAGCACAAAGGGCAGTTGTGTTGAAGCCACTATCGAGGTCACACTCGAGGTGGCATCTATTCATCCCGAATCCACAAAGGATGATCGATATGGCTTGTGGGTTGAGGTAGATGAAGGTCTAAGACTAGTGGCCCATGGATCAGCTTCATGAAGGGGCTTTAACCATCCACAATGTGCCTTTGGATCCTAACTTGGTCAAAGTAGTGGTTGAAAAGGTGGTCGACGCCGAGGCTAGTGTCCCTATCCCCACCGAAGAGGTGCAGACAGTGGGCCAAGCCCTTGAGACCTTCATTACTTGGCCCCGACATTTAGTTAGGTCAATCATGGCAAAGGTATGTATATGTATGGTTATAATACATCTAACACATAAATAAATTGATTTATTGTTTATGATTATATTTTATAAAATATGTAGGATGTTCAAGCAGCCAAAAGACTTGGGTAAAGCTATTACCACTCCTTCGGATCTAAGGAGAAGACACCAGTTGTGAAGACTTCTCCAAATCCAATTTTTGATCTCTTGTCTCTTTCCCCACAATTGTATATGCAGTCATTCCAAGTTCCATGGGATTGTACATTATTTGGGATGGCTTCTAGCAATATCCCCCTATACATTTCCCACACTCGATGCCCTGGAGATTGGGATGGGCAATCAATGTCTAAATATAGTCGTTTTACAATTTTGGACATTGTAAGTTCATATCTTTCATGACTCTTTTCATTTTAGTAAATATATAAGCTATAAGTTCACTTAAATTGGCATATTTTAGGATGATGCACGAAATGATAATGGAGCAGGGCATTGGTCATGTGTATGGATTCTTCGAGCCTCAATCCATACAAAAGTCCTGGGAATAAGCGTGATCAAATTCTCGCTACATGCAGAATTGGATCACCGATTCTAAAAGAGATATTTACCTTGGAGCATACCATCATTCGTAAGTTATCCCAGTCTCTTCTCGGTTTTACACAAGTTTTTTTAATAGATTCTAATCATGTGTATATACGTAAACCACTGGCAGCTTATTAGTTATTTGTCCAAAGCAGAATCTTGTGTGTTGGTTCTGCTCATTGGGAAGGAAACCTGACATGGAGCTAAAAAATATTGTAAACGAGTAAGTATTTCTTATATTATGTCTAAACATCTTGATTATTCTATTTCTAACCCCCTTCTTTTCAATATATAGTGCTCTAAAGGTTTGTAGTACATTAGATGGAAAACACACAAGTAAAAGCACAACTCCAAATTGGAATTTTATCAAAGTAATTAGTCTTTATATATATTATACTATCTATTAATTTATGTTCAAATTTAATAGTTATTTTTAACATATTTAGTCATTTTTAGTGTAACAAACAAAATGGAGGATACGAGTGCGGCTACTATGTAATGTATTGGATGTGACTCATCATTTTTGGTAGCATTCAGGATAGTTGGAATGAGGTAAGTTGACATTTGCTATTATATTCAATTCCTTTATTTTTATTGCTTAGGGTTTACCATTCTATTATTGTGAACTTCTTACAGGCATTTAAAGATATAGAACCTTTGCCTATGGATACTATAGACATGGTTAGAAACAAATGGGCAGAAAAGTTTGTACAAGTAGTTAGGAATAGGATTGATTGATAATTTTTTGTGTATTTTGTACATAATTTGGCTGATTTTGACATATATATCTATCATTTTATATATTAGTGATTAGCTGAAATAAATATACTGTCTGGACTGAGATTATAGCAGGTCATGTACTGTTGGTGGCACTAAAACAGACCAACATTAAAAAAAAAGGGGATATTCTACGTCGGTTATTGCATTAACCGAAGTTGTAACGAATATACAACATCGGTTATGGCATTAAACGACGTAGTATATTCGTTACAACGTCGGTTAATGCAATAACCGACGTTGTATATATAACTTTCAACGTCGGTTAGTTCAATAACCGACGTAGAATTTACTAATTTCTACGACGGACATTTGGTTAACCGACGTAGATATATATCACTTTCAACGTCAGGTATTCTGAACCGACGTAGAATCCTTTGACATTCAACGATGTCATTGGAACCGACGTTGAATGCCTTCCACACCCGACGTTGAATAATCATTCTGTAGTAGTGTAAGTTGGCTTTAGTGCAGGTCCGTGAACTTCAAACACGTACAGTATTTTCAATACTTATCCAAATTAAGCGATTTCAGTATCCTTTGAAATACTTTTGAGTTAGCTTTAAAACTCCACCATTGCTACTATTTTTGGAGGTCTAATGAATTAAGGAGACTTAAATTACTGAAGCATGTCCATTGGGTCGGCCTGGTGCGCTTGACCCATGTTGGATAATTTATGTAAAATCCAATTTATCTCTGAATTGAATGATTTTGGATCCTATGGAAAGCTGAATGTGTCTAGTTTATAATGTTTTGAAAATAATGATTTTTGGAGATCTGTAGAAAAAATGATAAATAAAACAATAAACCAATGTTAGTACCTGTACAGAATAAAATATGACATTTGACCCAATTTTCCAAGCCCAAAAGTGCTTTAAACTGTAAAATGGCATCTAGCCCAATCTTCTAGGCCCAAAATTGCTTTAACTGTCATAAAATTAATAATGAGAAAAAATTAGATCAAATAGATTTAAATTAATTAAAATCTAATTATTGGCCCAATGAAGCCCAATTAATAAAAATTCACTAATAATAGAAAGTTAAGCCTAAAACACTAATTAAAATAAGTTCAGAAAGAGAAGAAAATACGGGAATATAATGACTCATCAAATAACCCCACACTTAGCCTTTTGCACTCCTGGGCAAAATCAAGAAGCCAAACAAGGAAATAAATTCAAAAACATTAAATAAAATTATGCAAAGGACAAAAACAAAAATAAAGACAAACAAAAACATAAACAGATATACATATTCATCAATGAAACCTAGGAAACGAAAGGAGTAGACAACATCCAACACACAAAGAGTCAGAGGAACCAGATACTCATGGAAATCATCCAAGCATTTCAAAACCTGCAAGAGGTCAATCAGGTCAAAAGGTGAATCAAAGTGACAAAACCTCACAAGATTGCACTGTATCTCTCATGTGTCTAGGCTACTGTATACTCTCAAAATACTCAAGAAAAGCAAACAACAGATAGACTTGGCAAGCCTCTAAACTCAACACCCAACGCACATGCACAAAAAGATCAAAAGGTCTTTTTAGGTTGTAATGGGGGTAGGGACAAGGTAGAGGATATCATATGGGATAAGTAGTCGTGAAACAGAGGAACTAGAGGAGCAATGGGGAATAAGTAAAAAATAAGCACAAGATGCATGCCCAAAAACCTCTAACAAACCTCTAATATCAAACCTCCTCTATTGTCTTTTGCCTCAACCACAACTTTCCTTTCTTCTTCTTTATTTTTTTTTTCTTTTTTTTTTCTCTTTTTTTTTTAGATATATCTTTTTTTTAAACTATATGAAATACACTGAAAGGAAAACACAAAAACTATACAGCAGAGATAACCAACTAGCCAGTACATCATCCAATGAAATACAAAATGCACCCCCACACTTATTCAATAACTTATTCCCAAAACAATTCCAAAGCTCCAAAAATTCCTAAGGTTAAGGTAATCATGGTTTTTCACTTAAGGCTTTTAATGAGCTTCAAAAGAAATAAAGGGAAACATAGGCTCAAAGGGGCTATAAAAGAAATTAATTCAAGGTAGGCTCATTTGGCTAGAGGCTAATCAAAACAAAAATGCCTTAATCATCTCCAAACATGCATGTGAATCAAGAAGTATCAATCAGAGTCAAGCCAAGGCTACTGCGCAAGCAATCAAGAGGCATAACACTCAAGAAAGAATAGGTAGTGGCTCAATTCCTCACAAAGGGTAAGATTGTCGCCTTCAATTCAACCTCTCAAACATCGTAACCAACTTGACAAGCAGAGAAAAACAGGGATTTCAATCCAAAAAGCATAAAGCAACTCCTATCTAAGAGTGAAGAAAGTGCCCAAAACCTAAACAAAACCTAGAAATCAAAGAAAAATATGCAAAACTATACACAAAACATAGAATATAAACCTACAATCCTACATCTCCCACCCCACACTTAAATTAGACATTGTCCTCAATGTAAACACAATCATATCCATTAAACAAATAGGACAAGCAAGATAAAAGAGTTGAAGGGGAAAGAAGAACTCCCTAATCATGGTGGGTCCCAGATCTATCTCCTCAGATGGTACAGGTGTTGAGGTCATCAAGTAGCAACTTTGTTCCGCTAAAACAAACAAAGTCTTCCTCATCATGGTGGTTCCTGGATCTATCTCCTCAGATGGGTGTTTCATGGCATTTAGAATATTAAAGTGCACCACAATGTCATCAAATTCCATGGATAAGGTCCCTGCATGCACATCAATCTTGGTTCTTGCAGTCTTTAAAAATGGTCTTCCTAAAATGATGGGTGCAAAACCACGTGAAAATCCCTCGTCCATATCAAGAATGTAAAAATCAGTAGGGAAAATCAACTCACCAACCCTAACTAAGATATCCTCAATGAAACCTATAGGGTGGGTAACACTTTTGTTTGCCAACTGAATAACTATATTCGTAGGTTGTAGGGGTCCAAGAGAAAGAGATTTAAATATAGACAAAGGCATGACATTAATTGAAGCACCCAAATCAAGCATGGCATTCTCAAATTTATTATTGCCAATAATACAAGGTATGCAGAATGTACCTGGGTCCTTACATTTCTCAGGATTGTAAGGAACAGATTTA
The DNA here is from genome assembly GCA_963425845.1 of Sphenostylis stenocarpa. NCBI lineage: Eukaryota > Viridiplantae > Streptophyta > Magnoliopsida > Fabales > Fabaceae > Sphenostylis > Sphenostylis stenocarpa. Next base: position 46,843,341 of record OY731400.1, read on the forward strand.
CCTATCAAAGCAGACACATTTCTGCCCATGCCGATTGTCTCACTGCCCTTCATCTTCCTCTTGTGGGTGCACAGCTCCTTCAGGAATTTAGCATATCTGGGAATTTTCTTGATGACATCAAGCAGAGGTATGTTCACCTCAACTTTCCTGAAGGTCTCTAGAATCTCTTTATCGACCTCTTCCATCTTTTTGCTTGGAATTGCTTTGGGAGGGAATGGAAGAGGGATAGGAGGCTGTTGCAGGTCAGAACTGGGGCTGGAAGAAGGTCCATCTATATGCAATTTTTGGCTACCAACTGGTTGCTCAGGTGCAGGAACTGAGGCAGCTACAGATGAGGGTGGAGGTGTTGCAGTGGGTATGTCAATCTGTTTCCCTAACCTCAATGTGATGGCACTCACATTCTTAGGATTAACCATAGTCTGTGCAGGGAGCTTGTCTGAATTTTGATTTTGCAATTGATTCACAACAGTAGCTAGTTGACCAATCTGGTTGGTTAAACTCTAAATGGAGGCATCATTTTTCTGTTGGTACTGTATGTTCATCTCAGTCATTTGTTTGACCAATTCCTCTAATGAAGGTGAAGAAGGTTGAGGAGCTGGTGCTTCATTTTGCTGCCTCTGATATTTTTGTTGCATTGGTGGAGGCACATAAGGTCTGCTTGGACCAGCAGAATTCTGAAATGGTGGTGGTGGCAAAGGATTCTGTTGCTGTTGGTGCTGCTGATTGGACCATCTCAGATTTGGGTGATTCCTCCACCCCGATTGTATCTATTGCTTGAGAGGTCGAATTATGTTGTTGGTTCAGAGCCCTATTATTGAAAATGTTTGCTGCATAAACTTGTGGAGCTCCGAACCCGTAGACTCATGCAATAATTGGCAAGCAATCAGTGGGATGCTCAATTGAAGTACAAATGCCACAAACCCTTGCAGGTGGTGCAGGTCTCTAATTTGCAGCAAGTTGGGAGACTAGGGTGGTGAGGGCATCAATCTTACTTTCTAGCTTCTTCTCCACTAAATCTGATGAACCCACATCATGTACACCTCTAAGGACTATGGCATCACTCCTCATGTTAAATTGTTGGGAATTGGATGCCATCTTCTCAATTAAACCTCTAGCAGCAGCAGGTGTCATGTCTCCTAAAGCTCCTCCACTAGCTCGCATCTATCATACTCCTATCCATTGTGTTCATCCCCTCATAAAAGTACTTGCGAGTAGAGCCGTTCGATATTTGGTGGTGAGGGCAACTTGCACAAAGTCTCTTGAACCTCTCCCAATACTCGTATAAGCTCTCTCCCATCTGTTGCCTGATACCTGATATATCCTTCCTGATGGCAGTGGTCCTAGAAGCAGGGAAAAATTTCTCTAGAAAGACTCTCTTCAGATCATCCCAGCTCGTTATGGGACTAGGAGCTAAGTAGTACAACCAGTCTTTGGCAAGATCCTCCAAAGAGAAAGGAAAAGCCTTCAGGTATATGTGATCTTCAGGAACATTTTGTGGCTTCATGGTGGAGCAGACTATATGGAACTCCTTGAGATGCTTGTGTGGATCCTCACCTGCACGACCATGAAACTTGGGCAACAAATGGATTAGTCCAGGTTTAAGCACAAATGGTACATCCTCTTCAGGGTATTGGATACATAAATTTGCATAAGTGAAATCAGGTGCAGCCATCTCCCTGAGAGTCCTCTCACGAGGTCCAATAGGTTGATCACCCATGTTATTAGTTTGGAAATTATCAGAAGAAGGTATATTAGGTGCAGTACTCTCACTATGACTATCTAATGGTTCAGACTCAAGAGATGAATTCCTAGAATGTCTAACTAATCTATGAAAGGTTCTGTCTATCTCGGGATCAAAAGGTTGTAAAAGGTCAGGATTGCTCCTAGTCATGGACTATATTCAACAATTCATGTATTTCCCAAGAGTTAAAAAATTCTAAAAAGAAATCAATTATTTATTAGAATAACAACGATAGACCGTGAATAAGTACACCAGGTAGGTTCCCAGGAAAGAGAGGTGGGTCACTAATGGACACACTTAAGTACCAAGTCTTTCCTAGCCGTAACCCTCCTAGACATGCACTCTCACACTACCAAGCTATATGCAGAGTTTCCTATGAGAATGGAAATTATAATTTTTTTTAAAATAAAGCTAGAAAAACAAATTAGAGATGAAATTGTTTTTTTTTTAATTATTATTTATATTTATTTTTTATTTTTATTTTTTTATTTTTTAACCCAAAAGAGTTTTAGAACAACAATGGGCTATCAAAATAGTATTAAGAGAAGTAAGAATGTTAAATTAAATAGAAAATCAAATAAAATATTCAAATAACTAAAAATCAAATATTAAATAACTAAAAATCAAATAAAATATCCAAATAACAGCAAATCAAATAAAATATTCAAATAACTGAAAATCAAATATTAAATAACTTAAAATCAAATAAAATATTCAAATAACTGGAAATCAAATAAAATATTAAAAACTAGCAATCAAATAAAATATTCAAATAACTGAAAATCAAATAAAATATTTAAATAACTAAAAATCAAATAAAATATCCAAATAACAAGCAAATCAAACAAAATATTCAAATAACGAGCAAATCAAATAGAATATTAAATAACTAACAATAAAATAAAATATCCAAATAACAGACAAATCAAATAAAATATTAAATAACTAACAATCAAATAAAATATTTAAATAACTGAAAATAAAATAAAACATTCAATTAACTGAAAATCAAATAAAATATCTAAATAACTGAAAATCAAATAAAATATTTAAATCAAATAAAATAAAAACAAAAAAACGAAAATAGAAACAGAAAATAAAAATTGAAAACCTAGACAAAAATCTTGGTCCCCGACAATGGAGCCAAATTTGATGGATGTCATACTCGGTCAAATAATTAAATCAGATAAATGTAGTACTAGAAAGCTTTCCTAGGTCGTCTCCCAAAGACCACGAATTTCTATCAAAGCTTATCAATTTTTAGTAACAAAAAATTAAAACGGGAGTTTTTCAAAATTAAAATATTAGATGAAACAGAACAAAAGCATATTATAAAAATGCGGATTAAAAACAGATTAAAATGCAATTGATTTCCTGATTCTAATGCAGTGTCACATATCCTAGATTACGAAATTAATTCGAAATTAACCAACTAAGCGAAGATAAATCCCAAATTATATTCTAATTCGAAATTAATCAACTAAGCGAAGATTAATCTCAAATTAGCTTTAACCCTTGTTCCAATATGAAATTAACCAACTAAGCGAAGATTAATCCCAAATTTTCCTTAACCCTTATTCCAACATGAAATTAACCAACTAAGCGAAGATTAACCCCAAATTATCCTTATACAATTAAGCATTGCATACATCACATAATCTCATCTCTAACACAGAATTAAGCAAACTGTGATATTAGTTTCGGTTTATTAAGCATAAACAGATTATAATTCAACACTGAGATTAGAAGATGAAGAGTTAAGAGAACAAACAAAATGAAATTGAAGAACAAAACCTCAAAGATCTACTTGCATTCTTCTCAGAAAATCAATACAAAGATTTAGCTATCCATGGAAAGTTGAAAACGCAATAGAAGAAACATAATTAAAATTGAAACAAGAATTTAAAAATAATGACAGAAGAGTAAACAAACTTGAATATAAATTGCAGAAGATGAAAGGTAGAAGTGTGGTGGCTGCGTAGTCCTTGTGTGATGTCCCTCTGATGTGTGATGTGCCTCTCTTATATAAATAACCCTAACCCTAATCTTTATTGAGGTTTAGGCTCAACTGGTCCATGAAACACATCATAAGTTGGCTTTAGTGCAGGTCCGTGAACTTCAAACACGTACAGTATTTTCAATACTTATCCAAATTAAGTGATTTCGGTATCCTTTGAAAGCCTTTTGACTTAGCTTTAAAACGCCACTATTTTTGGAGGTCTAATGAATTTAGGAGACTTAAATTACTAAAGCATGTCCATTGGATCGGCCTGGTGCGCTTGACCCGTGTTGGATAATTTATGTAAAATCCAATTTATCTCCGAATTGAATGATTTTGGATCCTATGGAAAGTTGAATGTGTCTAGTTTATAATGTTTTGAAAATAATGATTTTTGGAGATCTGTAGAAAAAATGATAAATAAAACAGGAAACCAATGTTAGTATCCGTATAGAATAAAATATGACATTTGACCCAATTTTCCAAGCCCAAAAGTGCTTTAAACTGTAAAATGGCATCTAGCCCAATCTTCTAGGCCCAAAATTGCTTTAATTGTCAAAAAATTAATAATGAGAAAAAATTAGATCAAATAGATTTAAATTAATTAAAATCTAATTATTGGCCCAATGAAGCCCAATTAATAAAAATTCACTAATAATAGAAAGTTAAGCCTAAAACACTAATTAAAATAAGTTCAGAAAGGGAAGAAAATACGGGAATATAATGACTCATGACCGCCGTCTCGCCTTGCACAAGTGGCGAGACCGCCGGCTGTCTCGCCACTCGCGAAAGGCGAGACCGCCATCTCGTTTGGCGAGACGGCCGTCTCGCCACTCGCGAAAGGCGAGACCGCCGTCTCGTTTGGCGAGATCGCCGTCTCGCCACCTGCAAAAGGCGAGACCGCCGTCTCGCCATTCCTGCAAGGCGAGACAGCCGTGTGGAATATCGACACGACCGTCTCGACCTTGTCAGACGAGACGACCATCTCGACCTAACAGGCGCGAATCCCTATAAATAGGGCCTCCCTGCCCCTCAGTTCACACAACTTTCTCACTCTCTCTCTAGTCACATCAATAGTTTCTCTCTCTAGAATCCCTCTGACGCATTTCTGGAGCTTCTGAGTGTCTTTAGAGTGTTTTTAAAGCGTTTCGAGAGGTTTTCTGACGCCGTGTAGAGTGAAGGGCTGCCGCAAAGCACCCTATTTACAAAAATTAAATAGAAAGCTTGCTTTGGAGGTCTCTACTCTCTTTCTCTACCTTTTACTGCTTTATTTAAATTATGCAATAGACATTAGGGCCATGTAGTCGTAATATTTAAATTCCACAAAATAAAAGGGCAAGAGAGTATTTTTTTCGGTTTATTTATCAACAGAATAGCTGGCCTATCATAGGGAACCCGAAAGGGGCGTCGTAAAGGAACTAACACTTCCTTTACGCGTAACTAACTCCCTTACCCAACTCTGGTTCTAATGACCAAAGTTGGTTTTTCGAAAACCAACGCCTTTTAAACTCCTTTTCCGATGTTTCCGGTAAAAACATCGGTGGCGACTCCAAAGAACCCTAAAAAACTAGCTCTTGGATTAGCCCGGTTATCGGACAATCCAAGAGCACCCTTTCGAAAACCTCGCCCCTAGGTTCAGCCCGGTTATCGGACAACCTAAAGGCGTTGTAACCACCAATAAAAACGCGAAAATCAAAGGAAGTCGAAACCATCGCGTCGCTCCGACCGCCCTCATTTTGACGGCGGCGACAGATTGCGACTCCACTGGGGAAGCCTAGAGAGTTGATCCCATTTAGTGATGGGCCAACTTAAAAATAAATAAACCAAGAAAATAACGCTTTTGCCCTACCTTGTATTATAACATGTTTTACTGTTTGGCTTTAATAACTGTTGTTTGTTTATACTTACGCAATTGTTTGAAATACAAACTGTACACAAACCCTTGCACACAACAGTTCCCTCTATACCCGGGGGCAAGTGAGAAATCCATAGGGAGTGGGTGGCAGGTACGGTTCACTGTAGTGATGGCCTTGTGCCCACTGGTGTGATCGGAAACCACCACTCAAGGTGATAACCTTCCTCTTTTGGCACAAAGACTGACTATGGCCTTAGTGCTAAGCATGGTCGGAAGGCTGGAGAGTGGGGACCCTATAATGGGGGCACCTTGGGGGCCTTAGCCTTGGTGAGAACAGTTAGAACCTACCTTCGCCAAATCACTTTTCTGCAGGAAAACCCTACCTCGTGATAAAAACGAATTCTCGCTTGTTCGTGGATGATCGAATTGTGTGTGCATATGATTGTTGCATTTGTTTGTTGCATAGCATAACCAAACAACAACAACAAAAATCACAAAAATATTTTTACAATAAACACCCTTATCTCGGACAGTCTGCCTTTTAGCTAGCCTAGTTTCAGGTTCTTTGTAAGCTAAGTAGCCACGCAGTTCCGACAGAAGAGATAAGGGACGATAAATAATTTTTCGCATAAAGCCACATTTTATCTCGGACAGTCTGCCTTTTAGCTAGCCTGGTTTTAGGTTCTTTGTAAGCTAAGTAGCCACGCAGTTCCGATAGAAGAGATAAGAGGCTATAAAAATAAACAAATAAAAAATAAATCAAACAAAAAATAAAAAACGTCTGACAAAGTCAAATCATATTACATCATATCATGAGCAAGGAAAAACCAAAAGAGAAAATAAAAAATGAGAGCACATTCAGCATCATTTAAACATAATCTCTCATGCATAAGCATATCCATGTTAGTTTAAGCACTCAACATGCATTAATAAACCTTTTTCGGGCATTCTAGAAAGTGGCTGGTCCTCTCCCCATCCGAACTCGTGCACAAAAAGCAAAGGCAATGGAAAACTTAGAAGAGCAAAACCGAAAGCTCACTGCGAAGGTCAATACCCTCCGCGAGCAAGTGGCCCAACTGATGGAGGTTGTACGCCAGGGTCAGAGTAAGGGCGAAGACCAGGCTGAACACATCCCTCACCATGAGGAAGAGGAAGAGGAGTACTTCTATGACGGGAAGGATGCTAAGACTACACGCATCCTTACCCCAGAGGTATCTAAACAACAACTCTCCGCCCTGGAGGAAAGGCTTAAGGCGGTGGAAGGGCACAACTTCGACGTCAAGGAGGTGGCAGACATGTGCCTAGTGAAGAATATCCACTTCCCTCCCAAATTCAAGATCCCGGATTTCCCTAAGTACGCCGGGATGACCTGCCCAAAGAACCATCTTACGATGTATTGTGGTAAGATGGTCGCCCATGCTGAGAACGAAAAACTCCTGATCCACTGCTTCCAGGAGAGTCTGGCGGACATAGCTCTCAATTGGTATATGCAGTTAGAGAGAGGGCAGGTCCAGAGCTGGAAACAATTGGCTGATGCTTTTCTTCGTCGCTACCGATACAACATTAATCTGACCCCTGATAGGTCAAATCTCAGGACTTTGAGCAAAAAGAGCGACGAGCCTTTTAAAGCATATGCCCAAAGATGGAGGCAAATGGCAGCCCAGATAGAGCCTCCTTTGACGGATAAGGACACAATGGCTATGTTCATCGATTCACTGACTGGAGCATACTACGACAAGGCAATAGCCAGTACCTCCAACCTTTTTTCAGACATAGTCACTGTGGGTGAAAGAGTGGAGCAGGGACTGAGAAGCGGGAAGATAGCACAGTCTTCCCAAGCTGGTGTCTCGTTTAGGAAGCCTGCTAGCAGGAAGAAGGATGAATCTATGCATGCGATCAACTTTGCCACTCCTTCTTCTGCCCCACCAATGGCCAGGCAGCCTCGCAAGAAAGAGAGGAAGTTCACTCCAATCTCCACTTCCTATGGGATGCTGCTACCTCAGTTGTTGGAGGCTAAACTCCTAACCTGCGTTCCTCCCAAGAAGCAGTTGGAGCCCCCCTACCCCGAATGGTATAAGCCAAACGAGAAATGCGCTTACCACTCGGGTTCACCCGGACACTCTACAGAAAATTGCTTGACCCTTAAGTATCGGGTTCAAGAATTAATCGATGCCGGGTGGATAACTTTCGATGCCTCTGCTTCTGATGTCGACGCCAAACCTCTGTCGAAGCCAGAGTAGCAGAAAGGGAGGAATGGGAGGATCAGCCATAGGGTGTCTGTTTTTTCTAGCTTTTCTCTATATCTCCTGCGGTCCCCGCCCGTGGCCGCATGAATTTTGATTAAAAGGGCTTGTACATACATTTTCATTAATACACGAGGCATTTTGTCATATTCATTCTTTTCCCTCTTCTATTTATTATTCTTTCAAAGATAAATTGAATAATAAAATCTATGACTAAAACAGAACCTAAAACACATCATATCTATAATTGATGAATCTCTGTGGACCCCGGAAACCGAAGGCGAATGGGTCGAGTCCGACAGTGAGCAGGAGACCATCTCTCCGGACATGCAAAGAATGCTGGAAAAGGAAACACGCATGTAGACCCCAAATCTTGCCCGACCTTCAAATAAAGACTAGAAGACCTCCTATTTGAAGATGGACGAAGCCTAACAAGCCATTACGAGAGACTATTAGGCCCCATATTAGGATAAGAAGGTTTTTCTGCACAAAAATAAGTTTTCTCGCCTCTTTGGGACGAGACCGCTGTCTCGAAATCGAGACCGCCGTCTCGCCTCAGGCAAGTGGCGAGACCGCCGTCTCGTTTGATGAGACGGCGGTCTCGCCACCTGCAAATGGCGAGACGGCGGTCTCGCCATCTGCGCAGGACGAGCAGCGGTCTCGTTGGGTGAGACGGCGGTCTCGACCCTGTTAGACGAGAACGGCGGTCTCGCCACTGCCAGGCGCGAAAACCTATAAATAGGGGTCCTCCCCCCCTCATTTCCACACACCTCAAGCATTAGCTCTGCCTTCTCTCTAAAAACTTCTCTCTAGAATCCCTCCGACGCATTTCCGGAGTTTCTGAGTGTCTTTGAGAGCTTTTTTCGGCGTCTAGAAGAGTTTCCGACGTCTTGTAGAGTGAAGGGCTGCCAAAAAGCACCCTCTTTTCAAAGAGAAATATAAAACAAAGCTTGCTTCGGAGGTTTAATTTCTCCCTCTCTACTTTTAACGCTTTAATTTTAATTATGCAATAGATTAGGGCCATGTAGTCATCACTTTAAATTCCGCACAATAAAAAGGGCAAAAGAGTATTTTCCGGTTTATTTATTAACATAAAAAGCTGGCCTGTCATAGGGAACCCGAAAGGGGCGTAGTAAAGGAACTAATACTTCCTTTACCACGTAACTAACTCCCTTACCCAACTCTGGTTCTAATGACCAAAGTTTGTTTTCGAAAACCAACGCCTTTTAAAAACCTTTTCTGATGTTTCCGGTAAAAACATCGGTGGCGACTCCATAGAACCCAAAATCAACAAGTCCTTGGGTTAGCCCGGTTATCGGACAACCCAAGGACACCTTTCGAAAACCTCGCCCCTAGGTTAGCCTGGTTATCGGACAACCTAAAGGCGTTGTAACCACCCATAAAAACTTGAAAAATCAAAAAGGGTCGAAAAACCATTGCGTCGCTCCGACCGACCTTCTCTTTTGAGACGGCGGCGACAAATGGCGACTCCATTGGGGAAGCGTCGAGATTTGATCCCATTTAGTGATGGGCCGGCTTAAATAATAAATAAACCAAGAAAATAACGCTTTTTGCCCTTAACTTGTATTATAACATGTTTTATTGCTTGGCTTTAAATAACTGCTGTCTGTTTATAATTACGCAATTGTTTGAAATAAAAATTGTACACAAACCCTTGCACACAACAGTTCCCTCTATACCCGGGGGCAAGTGAGAAAACCATAGGGAGTGGGTGGCAGGTACGGTTCGCTGTAGTGAGGGCCTTGTGCCCACCAGTGTGATCGAAAACCACCACTCAAGGTGATAACCTTCCTCTTTTGGCAACAAGACTGACTACGGCCTTAGTGCTAAGCATGGTCGGACGGCTGGAGAGTGGGGACCCTATAATGGGGGCACCTTGGGGGCCTTAGCCTGGTGAGAACAGTTAGAACCAACCCTTGCCAATGCACTTTTCTGCAGGAAAACCCTACCTCGTGATAAAAACGAATTCTCACCTATTCACGGATGACTGAATTGTGTGTGCATATGTTTGTTGCATTTGTCTGTTGCATAGCATAAACAAACAACAAAACAAAAAACCAAAAATATGTTCCAAATAAACACCCTTATCTCGGACAGTCTGTCTTTTAGCTAGCCTGGTTTCAGGTTCTTTGTAAGCTAAGTAGCCACGCAGTTCCGACAGAAGAGATAAGGGACGCTAGATATTTCTTTCGCATAAAGCCGCATTTTATCTCGGACAGTCTGCCTTTTAGCTAGCCTGGTTTCAGGTTCTTTGTAAGCTAAGTAGCCACGCAGTCCGACAGAAGAGATAAAAGGCTATAAAATAAAATAAAAATAATAAATGATAACAAAATCAAAACATTTATAAAAATAATTTTGACAAAGTCGTCTCATTCATATCGCATCATGTCATAAGTGGAAAAACCAAAAGAGAAAATAAATGCATAAGGAAAGTATGCATACACATCATTTTAATAAATCCCTAAAAAATGGGTCTTAGAAGCTTTTATTGGGAAAAATACTTGTCCAAATCCCCTTTGGGAATTTGCAACTTGATTCTTCACCTTTTTCTCTTCGTTTTGATATGCTATGCGTCCAAATCGGACATCTCAGTCAAAAGTTATGCCACTTTGAACATCTACCGCCCTTTTGTACTGTGCATGCATAAATACATTCATTCTAGGAAGCACTAGATATCCCTAAGACAATGGCGAAAGAGGCCCCGAGCACATTTGTGACCTTCGCGACAAGGAAGGGACAAGTGTACCAAGGTGTGATGGTGATTGCCATTATACTTGTCAAATTTGTGATGGAGAAGGAACCATTACACCAAGGTGGGTATGATACCCCACAAAGCATAAGCTTTAAAGATGATGTCAAAGCCATTGTCTTAAGGCATATCTATCCCACACCAATCATTCATTTTTAATAAAAATCCTAATTCATGTGCATTCTAGAAAGCGGCTAGTATTCTTCATGCCCTCATCCGCATACAAAAAAATAAAAAATAAAAAAAAAACACAAAATCCCAGACACTATCATACATCATGTTAGAAAATAAAACATGATAATGTTTAGGAAAAAACAAACACTTGCATACATGCATCCACCAAACTTCATCCTCATAACAGGCATCTAATAATAGACAATCGAAGAAGTGGACATTCCTCAATACCATGAAAAGAGGATTAGGGCATTCACATGCCATGCACGGGAAGTCAAAAAGAAAATAAATAGAAATTCTAACATGCATATGGGTTCATCTAGGCTTCCCCACTTTTAAAAAAAAAATGTACTTCGAAACATTGCATTGAGGAATGTACACTGTCTGGATGAAATAAATAAAATTGTTTTCATCGTCTCTTCAAGTGTCTATTGTATTCATAAATTGCACTCATAAATTGCATTCATTCTCACTTTAATAATAATAAGATAATAAAAAGAAAGGATTAGTCGATGTGCTTCCCATGAATCGGAATAAAATGGAGAGTAAGCCTTTCGTCATCAAGTTCTCTCCAATGGTTGATCCGCCCAAGGAGGATAACAAGCCTCAACCATTGGATATCCAAGTTAATAAGGAAGAAAGGGCAAGGATGCCGTTACATTTATTTATGTCTCGAACCAAATAAAGTCGTACCATTGAGATGCGCGAAACA
>OY731400.1:46854934-46885722 GCA_963425845.1 Sphenostylis stenocarpa
CGACAAGTCACACCATTTAAAAATGCATCAGTATACCCCTTTCGACCAGGTACAAGTCTATTATACATCCAACTACAATTTTCATGAACATCCATGTTCTTTCATATGCCAATAAATGACTTATTTTAATAACTAATATACCATATAATTATCCACAACATAATTACATTAAAACCTCTAACATCCATGTTCTGTCATATGCTAACATAATTACATAATTACACAAAATTTATAGACCTTGCTAGAAGTTATACCTTTGCCACTAAAACTGCCCAGTAGTACGAAGATATTGACAGTTGGAAACTTAAGATGGTGGAAGTAGATGTGTTTGAAGAACTTTCCAAATTGCAGCCAACAAGATCTAGTTTCACGATTTATTCCCTGCATAAAAAAATCTTGTCAAAATGGTTAATGGATTAAATAAGTTATAACAATTATGGGGAAGTGTCACCACCGTCTCAAAAGAGAAACGCGGTCGGAGCGACGCGATGGTTTCGACCCTCTTGTTTTCGCGTTTTTTATGGGTGGTTACAACGCCTTTAGGTTGTCCGATAACCGGGCTAACCTAGGGGCGAGGTTTTCGAAAGGTCGTCCTTGGGTTGTCCAATAACCGGGCTAACCCAAGGACTAATTTTGAGGGGTTTTGTGGAGTCGCAACTGATGTTTTTACTGGAAACATCGGAAAAGGGGTTTTAAAAGGCGTTGGTTTTCGAAAACCAACTTTGGTCATTAGAACCAGAGTTGGGTAAGGGAGTTAGTTACGTGTAAAGGAAGTATTAGTTCCTTTACTATGCCCCTTTCGGGTTCCCTATGATAGGCCAGCTATCTAAAAATATTTAAACCGGTGAAAATAACGTCTTTGCCCTTTTATTATGCGGAATTTAAATTTATGACTACATGGCCCTAATAGCTATTTGCACAATTTATGTAAAGCGGTAAATAGACAAAGAGGAAGAGAAAACCTTCGTAGCAAGCTTTTCTATTTTATTTCTTTTAAAGGAAAATGGGTGCTTTTTGGCAGCCCTTCACTCTACACGACGCTGGAAACTCTTTTGGACGTCAAAAAAATGCTCAAGAAAGCACTCCGAAGCTCCGGAAATGCGTCGGAGGGATTCTAGAGAGAAGTTTTAGAGAGAAGGGAGAGCTAAAAGCTGTGTGGTGTGTGGAAATGAGGGGGGGAGGACCCCTATTTATAGGTTTTCGCGTCTGGCAGTGGCGAGACCGCCGTTCTCGTCTGACAGGGTCGAGACCGCCATCTCGCCAAACGAGACCGCCATCTCGTCCTTCGCAGGTGGCGAGACCGCCGTCTCGCCAAACGAGACCGCCGTCTCGTCCTTCGCAGGTGGCGAGACCGCCGTCTGGGAAAGCGAGACCGCCGTCTCGCCATTTGCAGGTGGCGAGACCGCCGTCTCGTCAAACGAGACGGCAGTCTCATCCCAAAGAGGCGAGAAAACTTATTTTTTGTACAGAAAACCCCTCCTATCCTAGTATGTGGCCTAATAGTCTCTCCTAGTGGCTTGTTAGGCTTCGTCCATCCTCGAATAGGAGGTCTTCTTCTCTTTATTTGGAGGCTAGGCAAGATTTGGGGTCTACAGCTGTCCCCCCTTTACCTGACTAGTCAGCTGTCGGCCTGTTGTGCCAAACAGACTGACAGGAAGGTAAAGGAGTTGACCCTCTTGCCCGGTTGCCCTTCAGATGTTCCGTCTTGCAGCGGCTGATCTTCTGGGGAAAATGTTGGTGTTATGCACCTCTAGGATACTACTTCTGACGTAGCCGATCCCTTTGGTTAACACGTGGTAGAACCTCAGGATACTCCTTCTGATGGTAGCCGATCCTTCAGTTGATGGGTATAAACCCCCCATCAGGCTGGTAGTTGCAGTCCATTGTATGGGACTGGATGGGTATGAACCCCCCATCAGGCTGGTAGTTGTAGTCCGTTGTGTGGGACTGGATGGGTATGAACCCCCCATCAGGCTGGTAGTGCGACTTACTGATCCGGCTCGAGCGCAGATCAGGCGCAACTCGTGCGCAGGTTGATAGGTATAAACCCCCTATCAGGCTGGTACAGTCCGCTGTGCAGGACTGGTGGTGGAGGCGGCTTACTGCTCAGGTGGCTCATGCGCCGGCTCCTTGGGGAGTGATTTCTGTGGTTGGTAGATGTATTTGGACCTTTCTGAATGGTCATCTGGGTTGTGCCGGGGATTTTGTGTTTCATCCAGCTTTGTTGGTTGCTGGGGATTCTTTGCTTTTGATCTCTGAGTGGTGACTATCCGATTCTTGCGGGTTGGTCGGATGATTCTTGTTTGTTTGTTCGACTTTGATTTGGTAGTCAAAGTTTTGTTGGTTGAGGTGATGGCTTGTCTTAATCCTGCCTTTTTTCCTCACGGTTTTATCTTTTTTTTCTCGCGATTTAGGATTTTGGCTTTTCTTATTGAGCGTATGCCTTTTTCCTTTTTAAGCTTTTTTGTTTTACGCTAGCTTTTGCAAGGGGTAGCAAAGAGATGCATGAAATAAAATTTTTATTTATAAGGAAATTTTATTACAACCACTTTTATTTAGGCAAGTACCATCCCTAAGGGCTATCCTCTGGAGATGATCCACGGGCGAATTGCTGGTAGAGGTGATACCGGAAGTCCGCTTGCTCTCAGACTTCGTCGCGGTACTCCTGCTGGAATGTTGTCCATTCCTACCGCATCACCTGCTGATGCTGGTACATCTCCTCTTGCCGGGTATGGTAGGCTTCTTGCCGCACCATCATTTGGTCGAACTGCCGGCGCAGATCGTTCATGTTGCGATTCATGCCGGCGAAGTCGTCCGTGTACGGTGGTGGTTGTTGCTGCTGCTGGAATTCTGGGGGCGTGGGGATATCCTGCATCGCCACCAGCCCCTGGAGATCTAGTGCGAAATCCAGTGTGGGATGGAGGGCCAACTGGGTCCCTCGACATATCAGCATTCCCCTGCTGACCAGGACTGACCCGTTGATGGTCTCGGGTTGCAAGTTGGAGGCCAGCTCTTCCCGGCCAGGGCACCCCCATCTTTTTGCCAGGGGAGTGATGAGGGGAGCCACGAGGACGACCCCTGCGGATCTGTTCCCGAAGTCCTTGAGGGCTCTCAGGAAGAAGTAGCCGGGGTTGCAGCGCCGCTTTTGGCTCATGCAATAAAGCACAAAGAGGTTAGGGAGGGAGACCTTGCCCTGACTCTCTTTCCTCCCATGGATGGTCCCTACCAGCAGCTTGTGGCAGATGCGCAGTGCTGGGGGCAGCGCGGAGCCCCTCATCAGCGTGGGCAGCATGGTGGCTCCTGTGAGCTCATGCCACATTTTGGCGGGCCGGGAGAAGATGGCCTCACGGTATCCCTGGGTCAATGTGTCATCGGGCCGGACGAACCCGATGGCCATGTTGAACTCGTCGAGGGTGGTGGCCTGGTATCTTCCACCCATGAAGTAGGTCACCATCTTAGTGGGCTGCAGGCCCGGGACCGTGGAGGGGACCTCGGAGTAGGAGACCGAGGCCAAGAATTCTAGTACCGCTTGTGGGTACACATGTGTAGGTGGTGGCTGCAGTAGAAAGCCCCACCCGATGCTGTCTATGTGGGCTCGGACGTCGTCCTCCCACCCGAATTCAGCCAAGATGCTGAAGTCAAGTCTCAGCATTGGGTGCCACTGATAGGTCCGGATGTTGTCAAGACGGGCCTGGTGTTGTGGTGACATCTGAGAAGGGTGCTGGGGTGGTGGTGCCGCAGAACTGCTGGCCCCGGCGGTGCTCCTTCTCTTCCTGGAGGCGCTTCTACCAAACATCTTGACTAGAGGGGGCTTGGGAGTGCAAGAGTTTGAGAAAGGGAGGTTCTGGAGGCAAGGAGAGTTGTGAGAAACCCCCCAAGCGCGCCCCCTATTTATAGGAATTTTTTCCAATTCGAGACCACCGTCTGGGAAGGCGAGACGGTGGTCTCGAGTCTCCTCCAAGTCGAGACGGCGGTCTGGACCATCGAGACGACGATCTCGACGTTGGGCTTAAACAAGACGGCGGTCTCGTCGAGCGAGACGGCGGTCCCGTTTTCGCCTGAGTCGAGACGACGGTCTGGTTGGTCGAGACGGCGTTCTCGCCTTGTCGGGTAACCGAGATGGCGGTCTGGAATAGCCAGACGGCGGTCTCTAATTACGGAAGGTTTTTTTTTTTTGAAGAGAAAATAGGACCTGGTTCAAAAACATTTTGATGCATGCAATGTTTTCATGTTTGATGTCCTATAATGCCTATTTTGATTAAATTTTCAGAAGGATTTAACCAACGTGTCTCGTTGCGCTGAGTGCCCTCTGATTTGCTGTGTTTACTCTTGGCTGTACCATGCCGGACTTCTTGTGACCGAAGGATGATTTTTCTTTCTTTTCTTTCTTTTTCCTTTTTCTTTTTTCTCTTTTCTTTTGCAGCACACTCTTTGTCATGTAGTGCCCCTTTTTCCTCGCTTTAGGGATTTTAATCCTCTTGTTGACTATACGCCTCCATATTCCCAAATTAATTATTAGAATATTTGTTGTGAGGGTCAAGAGAAAAGAAGTAAAGAGGTAAAAATCAATGGTTTGTGTTTTAGAGGGTTGATTTTTATTGATAGAGTTTTTGTAAGCATGGCTGGCTAAGGTTAGGCTTAGGTGTTTAAGCTTTGTCTAAGCAAACAACTTTTCTCTCTTTTTTGTATTTGCGCTCTTTGGTTTTATCTCCATTGCTTTTTAATGGCTAGCTAATTTCCCTAGAACGCCCTTTGAGTTTTCGAACTAGGATACTGTGTCTTGGCCCTAACTTTTGTCTAGGTTCCTTCTTTTTGTAATTTTTGGAGAAATCCTAGCGGACCTTATTTTGTAACCCTAACTTTTGCCTAGGCTACTCTTTATTATTGTTCGGGTATCCTACCGGGTCGACCCTATCTTTTGCGTAGCCCCCTTAGTGGGTTTCCTATCGGGTAATTCACCCTTTTCTTTGGCCTTTGGCTTCTCTGGGCTTTTTCTTTTTATGGATTTATTATTTTTTTGTTCATAGTATTGGCGAAGCATGACTTTCTTTATGAATGAGGTGAAGTCTTATTTTTATGTGCTTCTAATCAACTAGCTTGATGATGGTAGCAATGGTTTGATTATTTGAATGCGCTGTTTATTCTTCTTTTTTTTTGTTTACTTAGACAGGGTTATTCATGAGGTATAGTCAAAAAATAGAGAGGAGAGAAGCAGATAGTAAGAATTATTCTTTATTAATTAACAAGGGAATATGTGCCCTGAAATGCCCGGGGGTCGGGCTCGCCCCGGGGGATAATCTCTAACAATCATGGGGTTTACATCCCTTTAAATGAAGAAAAAGTTTTCCTAATGACTAAGGTGGCTCTTGACGCTTGCACCCCTCCACTTCGGAAAATTTGCTTGGGGGTGCGGAGGGGGGACTTCCCTTTTCTTCTTTCCGCTCGGCCCTTAGTAGGGTCATATCCTAGGCCATAGTTGTAAGGATTGTCTTTGAATTCTGGGGGTTCCCTCATGCCTTGGGAATCTGCCCCCAGTCCTTGGCCAGGATGGTAACCATGCTTCAACATCATGCGGGCTACCTTTGCGTTTTTGGGAAGTCGCTCTATGTTGGCAATTTCGAGCGCTTGAAAAGATGTTTCAAGGGCCTCTTCAGCTGCATCCACATAAGGTTGGGTAGACGGTCCACTGATCAGGATATCGTCTTCTTCTTGGACCGTGACCAGTTTGTCGTCCACTATGAACTTGACTTTCTGGTGGAGCGTTGAAGGTACTGCTTTAGCGTCATGAATCCAAGGCCTGCCGAGGAGACAACTATATGATGGAGTAATAATATCCATTACATGGAAATCGACGTCGAAGATAGTGGGTCCAACTTGAATTGGCAAGTTCACCTCCCCCACTACTTCTCGTTTGGATCCGTCGAAGGCTCGAACGATGGTGTTGCTTGGGCGTAGACGGGTTCCTTGGATAGTCAACTTGTCTAACGTGCATTTGGGCATCACGTTCAAGGATGACCCGTTATCCACAAGAACTTTGGCGATGAGGTACTCCTTGCATTTAACCGAGATATGCAAGGGCTTGTTGTGGTTTGACCCCTCGAGGGGGAGTTCTTCCTCTATGAAGGTGAGGTGATCGCTTGCCGTAATGTGACCGACGATCCTCTCAACCTTTTCATGGGATATTGTATGAGGTACATGTGCCTCGCTCAAGACCTTCAACAGGGCGTTTCTGTGCGGTTCCGAGCTCATTATTAAAGATAGCAATGTAATCTTTGCAGGTGTGCGATTGAGCTGGTCTATAATGGAATACTCACTTTGCCTTATGAACTGGAGTAATTCCTCTGTCTCCTCCTTGGATTCCTTATTTTCTTTTTCTTCTTCGGTCTTTTTATTTTTTCCTTTATTTTGGAGGACATCTTCTTGGGGGAGTAGATTCTTCCACTTCTAGTCATGCCCCTAATACCGGCTATGTTTGTTATTTCTTCTTTTATTGGTGAAGATTCCCCATATCTCCACGGTACAGCTTTATTTGATTCGTAGGGGAAAGGACGTGGCATAAATAGTCGCACTGATGTCCTTGCCCCCTCTTCTTTATTCTTAAGGACCAACGGCCGAGGCTTATTTTCCTCTTGCAATGAGTCGACCGTTGGAGTAAGCTTTATTAGGAGTGGCTTTCTCTCCATTCTTCTGATTTAGAAGACGTGTTAGTTAATCCTTCCTTTTTATTATCTTATTTATTAAGTGTGAAGGAGGGGAAATTTAAATATGCAAATGAATGTTTATGCATGCAAGTAGACAGTCATTTGAATAAAGAAGATTTTATTTATTCGACAGAAGGTGTACATTCCCCTATTCTATACTGCGAAGCAACTTTTGGCAAAAGCGGAAAACTTTAAAGAAACCCACAGGCGGGTTTTGATCCCTCTGTAGTTCTCTCTCAGCTTCCCGGACGTGACAAGCAAGTGCTTCGCTTTGCTTGCGGACCGCCTGACTCATGTCTTCACTGTATTTTTGAGCCTCTTTGATCTTCGCCTCCTGATGAACGACCAAGGCTTGTAGTTCATCGAGCTTTTCAATGGCTCGGTCTTTCTCTTGTAGTACTTGGTCGTACTGAGCTAGCCCGTCTCTTTCTTTGCAGCGTAGCTCAGCGAGACTTCTGTTGAGTCTCCGGTTGGCCTCTCGCTCTTGGCGGATATCTAACCGAGTCTTGATGAGCTCTTGCGACAACTCCTTGATCGTTTGAGCTTGCTTTGATGATTCGGCCTCAAGGAGTGCTGACTTGGCGGTTATCTCCTGCAGTTGGCTATCCGAGCTAGTTCTGGCAGTTTTGGATGCCCGGATAGCTTGTTCGTTGGAGTCAGCACACTGATCCTTGAGGCGCTCTATTTCATGATCCTTTTTCTTGCCTTGCCTTTGCAGACCATCTATTGTGAGGATGGATGCTTGCTCTCTTTCCTCAAGGGTCCTCATTTGGGCTCCCATGATTTCCATCCTCTGGGTCAAGGCATTAATTTGAGCCTGCAGCCCTTCATCATTGGCGCTTGTGGTGGGTGTGGTGGAGGGTTGAGCCACCCCTCTTTTCTTTCTCCATGCCTCGTAGTCAATGGTGACAGCCACCCGAGCTTTTCCTAGCTCTCTGTCCCCCATGTAGACTGGCCTCTCCCATGCTTTTCTCACAGCTAGTGAGTTGGCGATTGTGCACGGGTCTCCAAAGAAGCACAGTCCTCCGAGCTCCCCTCGGGAAACAGTAGTTTGGGTCCTCATGAGCTGCCTCATAGCTACTCTAGGTGAGTAGGCTATGCAACCCCTGAGTCCTATCAAGGGTACGCTCGGTTAATCCCCACATCTGATGAGAACTGGGCTGGGTCGGAACCAAGGGCAGACCCAGGATAAACTGTTGGCGTCCTTTCGTTCCCAGTCGTCCCTCCATTCTAAAGTCAGACGACGTTGGAGGGGGATTTTGGAGAAGCTCCTTAAAGGGTCGGGGAATATCCCCATGTGGCTAGAGACAAATAGTAATGAAGAGCAGCAGCGGAGTGTTTTTCCCTGCTTCTGGTGACAGAATTCCATCGAGAGCAGGGTGTCAGCAAGAATTGCAGGCAGGGGACTCTTCGAGTTCACGTCCCAGGCGAAGAAGGCGTCCATGACGGCCTGATCTACTGTGTCGAAGTGGAAGGGGAACAAGACCGTTCCAAAAATTATGAGTGCCAGGGTTTTGTTGAAGGCGACCCACTCTGCCCTTTCAGCCAGGTAGGACAGATGGTCTTCTAGCATTGATACTTTCCAACCCTGGGCATTCCCCTTCCTTATCAGGGTACTCTGCTGGAATGGTATCTGAATAAGGGCAGCGATTGGTGCTGCAGGAGTGTATGCCTCGTGGCAGACATGGACCCCGGCTGATTTGGGCCATTTCAACATGGTTTCATACTCCTCTAATGTTGGCACCAAGACGAACTGCAGAAATTCGAAACACCGCAGATTGGAATTCCAGAAGTGGATTAGTGCCCTTAGGAACACCTGATCGACACAGATCTTTAGGAGGTCTAAAATCCTTCCGTAAGATTTTTAAAAGTCAGCACGGACCTCTGATGGCATTGTCGCGCTTAGCCGTTCTAATCTCTCAGTATGGAAACGGGGAATATCCACCTTCTTTGGCTGTCTACTTGTCCCCTCCATTTCTAAAACCAAAATGCATGTTTGATGAAAAGGATGCTTATTTGAATGAATGTAAGTGTTTATTTTCTTATTTATCATGTTTTTCTATATGATGTATGGTAATTGCGTGTATTTTTTTTGAAGAATAAACTATCTATATGAATGTTTTATGAGTGTAATATTTTTGGACTAGGTCTTATTTATGGTTTTGGAAATGGACTTTTGATTTTTATTTGATGTTTTATTTGTTTATTTTATAGCCTTTTATCTCTTCTGTCAGAACTGCGTGGCTACTTAGCTTGCAAAGAACCTGAAACCAGGCTAGCTAAAAGGCAGACTGTTCGAGATAAAATGCGGCTTTATGCGAAAGAATATTTAGCGTCCCTTATCTCTTTTGTCGGAACTGCGTGGCTACTTAGCTTACAAAGAACCTGAAACCAGGCTAGCTAAAAGGCAGACTGTCCGAGATAAGGGTGTTTATTTGGAAAGATATTTTTGTGATTTTTGTTTTGTTGTTTGTTTATGCTATGCAACAGACAAATGCAACAAACATATGCACACACAATTCGGTCATCCCCGAACAGGCGAGATTTCGTTTATATCACGAGGTAGGATTTTCCTGCAGAAAAGTGCATTGGTAAGGGTTGGTTCTAACTGTTCTCACCAGGCTAAGGCCCCCAAGGTGCCCCCATTATAGGGTCCCCACTCTCCAGCCGTCCGACCATGCTTAGCACTATGGCCATAATCAGTCTTGTTGCCAAAAGAGGAAGGTTATCACCTTGAGTGGTGGTTTCCGATCACACTGGTGGGCTCAAGGCCCTCACTACAGCGAACCGTACCTGCCACCCACTCCCTATGGTTTTCTCACTTGCCCCCTGGTATAGAGGGAACTGTTGTGTGCAAGGGTTTGTGTACAATTTTTATTTCAAACATTTGCATAAGTGTAAACAAACAACAGTTATTAAAGCCAAGCATTAAAACATGTTATAATACAAGTTAAGGGCAAAAACGTTGTTTTCTTGGTTTATTTATTTTTAAGCTGGCCCATCACTAAATGGGATCAACTCTCGAGGCTTCCCCAGTGGAGTCGCCATCTGTCGCCGCCGTCTCAAAAGAGAGACGCGGTTGGAGCGACGTGATGGTTTCGACCCTCTTGTTTTCGCGTTTTTTATGGGTGGTTACAACGCCTTTAGGTTGTCCGATAACCGGGCTAACCTAGGGGTGAGGTTTTCGAAAGGTTGTCCTTGGGTTGTTCGATAACCGGGCTAACCCAAGGACTAATTTTGAGGGGCCCAGTGGAGTCACCATCTGTCACCGCCGTCTCAAAAGAGAGACGCGGTCGGAGCGACGCGATGGTTTCGACCCTCTTGTTTTCGTGTTTTTTATGGGTGGTTACAACGCCTTTAGGTTGTCCGATAACCGGGCTAACCTAGGGGCGAGGTTTTCGAAAGGTCGTCCTTGGGTTGTCCGATAACCGGGCTAACCCAAGGACTAATTTTGAGGGGTTCTGTGGAGTCGCAACTGATGTTTTTACCGGAAACATCGAAAAAGGGGTTTTAAAAGACGTTGGTTTTCGAAAACCAACTTTGGTCATTAGAACCAGAGTTGGGTAAGGGAGTTAGTTACGTGTAAAGGAAGTATTAGTTCCTTTACTACGCCCCTTTCGGGTTCCCTATGATAGGCCAGCTATCTAAAAATATTTAAATCGGTGAAAATAACGTCTTTGCCCTTTTATTATGCGGAATTTAAATTTATGACTACATGGCCCTAATAACTATTTTCACAATTTATGTAAAGCGGTAAATAGACAAAGAGGAAGAGAAAACCTTCATAGTAAGCTTTTCTATTTTATTTCTTTTAAAGGAAAATGGGTGCTTTTTGGCAGCCCTTCACTCTACACGACGCTGGAAACTCTTCTAGACGTCAAAAAAACGCTCAAGAAAGCACTCAGAAGCTTCGGAAATGCGTCGGAGGGATTCTAGAGAGAAGTTTTAGAGAGAAGGGAGAGCTAAAAGTTGTGTGGTGTGTGGAAATGAGGGGGGGAGGACCCCTATTTATAGGTTTTCGTGCCTGGAAGTGGCGAGACCGCCGTCTCGTCCTTCGCAGGTGGCGAGACCGCCGTCTCGCCAAACGAGACTGCCATCTCGTCCTTCGCAGGTGGCGAGACTGCCGTCTGGGAAAGCGAGACCGCCGTCTCGCCATTTGCAGGTGGCGAGACTTCCATCTCGTCAAACGAGACAGCGGTCTCGCCACTTGCCTGAGGTGAGACGGCGGTCTCGTCCCAAAGAGGCGAGAAAACTTTTTTTTTGTACAGAAAACCCCTCCTATCCTAGTATGGGGCCTAATAGTCTCTCCTAGTGGCTTGTTAGGCTTCGTCCATCTTCGAATAGGAGGTCTTCTTCTCTTTATTTGGAGGCGGGGCAAGATTTTGGGTCTACAGGAAGAAAACAACACATTCAATGGGTAATAGATTTCTGATACGTCAAATGCAAACATATAAAGACCCTTTAAATATGACAAATCCAAACTTTACTACAAAAAACATGTCGTTGGCACAAGGATTTCAATATTTGTGAACGATTGTGATGGATGACTAAACTCCTGTGTTTTTATAAAATTATGTAGTCAATGCTTGTAGGTTGCCTGGTAACCAGACTGAACCTAAAAGCGAGGTTTTCATAAAGGGTTCTATGGAGTCGTCACCGATGTTTTTACCATTAACATTGGAAAAGGAAGAAAAAAAAGGAGTTGGTTTAGAAAAACCAACTTTGGCCATTATAACCAGAGTTGGATAAGGGAGTTAGTTACGTGTGGGAAAGGTGTTAGGCACCCCAGAACGTCCCTTTCGGGTTCCCTATGATGGACTAATTTATAAAATAACGACTAAAAGAAACTATGCTTTTACCCTATTTATTTATCTACTGGCAGAATTTAAATGTCTACATGGTCCTAGTATCTAATGCATACAAGGAAAGCAGTAAAAGAAAGTAGTAAAAGAGAGGGAATAGAGAAAGGAATCTCCGAAGCGAGCTTTTTATATAATCTTCGAACTTGAGGATGCTTTTTGGTGATACCCTCACTCTACAAGCACGCTCCTCACCAGAAAAAGAGAAAATACCTCCCCACCAAGTGTCGGATGTCTCAAAAGGAGACTTCCTTAACCGATTTCTACCTTAAACGGAAATCGGAAAGCTTATTCGAACTCTGGAAAGTGCTCAGAGTTATCCCGAAGTCTTAGGAGAGCTTCTAGGATGAGAGAAGGGTGTGAGAGTGTGTGGAAATAAGGCTCCTATTTATAGGGAAGCGAGCCAGGAAAAGTGGATGGCCGTCTGACCATCATGGACGGTCGTCTATGGCTAAAAATAGGGATGGACGACCATCTACTTAGCATTGATGTCCATGCCTCATTTTTAGGGTGGATGGCCGTCTGGTCAAGGTGGATGGTCGTCCATGGCTGAAAAATCAGGGTGGACTGTAGACCCCAAATCTTGCCCGAGCTCACAATAAAGCCTGAAGACCTCCATTCGAGGATGGACAAAGCCCCTAGGCTCCATAAATTAGGATAGGAAGACTTCCTGTACACAGAAAATATGAGAAAAAGTAAATTTTTCCCATCATCATTTGGCAAGACGACTGTCTCGACTCTTAAGTGGCGAGACGACCGTCTCGATCTAACAGGCACGAAAAACTATAAATAGGGGTCTCCCTTCCTCGTTTTCAACAACTTTTTCACTTGACTTCATCCTCCTATACTCTTATAGAACCTCTCTGAAGCATTTCCAGAGTTCTAGTGCTCTTTTTTAGACATTCTAGAGTCTTTCGGTAGAAGAGTGAGCAGCGTTGTAGAGTGAGGGGATAGCCAAAAAACATGCTCAATCTTCAAAAGACTAATACAAAGCTTGCTTCGGAGGTTTCTTCCACATACTATCCTTTATTGCTTTCTTTATCTTTTCTCGTGTGCATATTAAGTATTAAAACCATGTAGATATTTAATTTCTACAAGTAGATGAAATAATAAGGGTAAAAGCGTAATTTCCTTAGTTTTTATTTTATAAGCTAGTCCATTGTAGACCCCAAATCTTGCCCGGCCTAATAAAAAAGACCAGAAGACCTCCTTTTTGAAGATGGATGAAGCCTAAGAAGCCATTAGGAGAGACTATTAGGCCCCATATTAGAATAGGAGAGATTTTGTGCATGTAAATAAGGATTTTCGCCTTTTAGGGTCGAGACCGCCGTCTCGGATTCGGGACTGCCGTCTCGCCTTGCGAAAGTGGCGAGACCGCCGTCTCATTTGGCGAGACAGCCGTCTCGCCATTTCTGCAAGGTGAGACGGCCATCTCGAATGGCGAGACGACCGTCTCGACCTTGTCAGATGAGACGACCGTCTCGACCTGACAGGCGCGAATCCCTATAAATAGTCGCGCCATTCCCCTCATTTCACACAGTTCTTCCATTCTCTCTCTAGTCACTTCCTCAAATTCTCTTTCTAGAATCCCTCCGAATCATTTTCGGAGTTTCTCAGAGCTTCTTAGAGTTTTTTATAGCGTTTTTGAGAGATTCCGGTGCTATAAAGAGTGAAGGGCTGCCAAAAAGCACCCAAATTATCAAGAAATTGCCTCGGAGGTTTCTACACTCTCTCTCTCTCTCTCTCCTTTACCGCTTTATTTTTAATTATGCAATAGACATTAGGGCCATGTAGTCGTAATTTTAAATTTCGCAAATAAAGGGTAAAAGCGTATTTTCACCGGTTTATTTATTTAAAATAGCTGGCCTATCATAGGGAACCCGAAAGGGGCGTCGTAAGGGAACTAACACTTCCCTTACGCGTAACTAACTCCCTTACCCAACTCTGGTTCTAATGACCAAAGTTGGTTTTTCAAAAACCAATGCCTTTTTACTCCTTTTCCGATGTTTCTGGTAAAAACATCGGTGGTGACTCCAGAAGAACCCTTCAAAATTAGTTCTTGGGTTAGCCCGGTTATCGGACAATCCAAGAGCCCCTTTTCGAAAACATCGACCCTAGGTTTAGCCCGGTTATCAGACAACCTAAAGGTGTTGTAACCACACCAATAAAAATGCGAAAATTGGAAAGTCAGAACTATCGCGTCGCTCTGACCGCCTCGTTTTGACGACGGCGACAGATGGCGACTCCACTGGGGAAGCCTAGAGAGTTGATCCCATTTAGTGATGGGCCAGCTTAAAATAAGTATGCCAAGAAAATTACGCTTTTACCCTACCTTGTATTATAACATGTTTTAATGCTTGGCTTTAATAACTGTTGTCTGTTTATACTTACGCAATTGTTTGAAATACAAATTGTACACAAACCCTTGCACACTACAGTTCCCTCTATACCCGGGGGCAAGTGAGAAATCCATAGGGAGTGGGTGGCAGGTATGGTTCGCTGTAGTGATGGCCTTGTGCCCACCAGTGTGATCGGAAACCACCACTCAAGGTGATAACCTTCCTCTTTTGGCACAAAGACTGACTATGGCCTTAGTGCTAAGCATGGTCGGAAGGATGGAGAGTGGGGACCCTATAATGGGGGCACCTTGGGGGCCTTAGCCTTGGTGAGAACAATTAGAACCTACCTTCGCCAAATCACTTTTCTGCAGGAAAACCCTACCTCGTGATTAAAACGACTTCTCGCCTGTTCGTGGATGATCGAATTGTGTGTACATTTGTTTGTAGGATTTGTCTGTTGCATAGCATAACCAAACAACAAAAAATCACAAAAAACATTTTTTGCAATAAACACCCTTTTCTCGGATAGTCTGCCTTTTAGCTAGCCTGGTTTCAGGTTCTTTGTAAGCTAAGTAGCCACGCAGTCCGACAGAAGAGATAGGGGACGCTAAATAACCCTTTCGCATAAAGCCATTTTTTATCTCGGACAGTCTGCCTTTTAGCTAGCCTGGTTTCAGGTTCTTTGTAAGCTAAGTAGCCACACAGTCCGATAGAAGAGATAAAAGGCTATAAAATAAAATAAAATAAAAATCCGATTCCAAATCAATAAATTGGACCTTGTTCAAAAATATTACACCCATAAATCATTCATATAGGTAGTTTATTTTTCAAAAAAATACACAAATATCATACAAAACATGATAAATAGAAAATAAACACTCACATTCATTCAATAAGCATTTTTTTCATAAAACATGCATTTTGTTTTAGAAAATGGAGGGGACTAGTAGACAATTGAAGAAGGTGGACATTCCCCGATACCATACTGAGAAATTAGAACGGATTTGCGCGGTAATGGCACCAGAGGTCCGCTCCGACTTTGAAAAATCCTATGGTCAGATTCTCGACTTGTTGAAGATCTGTGTCGATCAAGTTTTCGTCAGGGTATTAGTTCACTTCTGGAACTCCAGTCTGCGCTGCTTCAAATTTCCACAGTTTGATATGGTGCCCACCTTGGAGGAGTACGAAATCATGTTGAAATGGCCCAAATCAGCCGGGGTCCATATCCGCCACGGGGCATATACTCCTGCAGAACAAGTCGCTGCCATCATTCAACTACCATTCCGGCAGACTACTCGATAGGAAAAGGGAACATCCAGGGTTGGAAAGTCTCAATGTTAGAAGACCATCTGTCTGATTTGGCTGAAAGGACAGAATGGGTCGCTTTTAACAAAACCCTGCCTTAATTATATTTGGAACGATCTTGTTTCCCTTCCACCTCGACACAGTGGATCAAGCCGTCATGGACGCCTTCTTCGCCTGGGACGTGAACTCGAAGAGTCCCTTGCCTGCAATTCTTGTTGACACCTTGCTCTCAGTGGAATTCTACCGCCAGAAGCAAGGAAAAACACTTCGTTACTGCTCTTCACTACTCTTTGAGTGGGGCATTACACATTTTTACGCCTCTAGTCACATGGGGATGTTCCTCGATCCTTTGAGGAGCTTCTCCAAAATCCCTCTCGAACGACGCTTAACTTCAGAGTGGAAGGACGAGTTGGAACAATGGGACGCCAACAATTTATCCTGGGTCTGCCCTTGGTTTCGACCCGGTCCAGTCCTCATCAGATGTGGAGACTATCCGAACGTACCCTTGATAGGACTCAGGGGTTGCATAGCCTACTCACCTAGAGTAGCTATGAGGCAGCTCATGAGGACTCAAACTACAATTTCTCGAGGGGAACTCGGAGGACTGTGTTTCTTTGGAGATCCATGCACAATCGCCAACTCACTAGCCGTGAGAAAAGCATGGGAGAAACCAGTCTTTATGGGAGATAGAGAGCTAGGAAAAGCTCGAGTGGCTGTCTCCAGTGACTATGAGGTACGGAGAAAGAGAAGAGGGATGTCTCAACCATCCACCTCACTCGTTACAAACGCCAATAGTGAAGAGCTGCAAGCTCAAGTCGATGCCTTGACCCAGAGGATAGAAATCATGGGAGCCCAAATGAGGGCCCTTGAAGAGAGAGAGCAAGAATCTATCCTCACCATTGATGGTCTGCAAAGGCAATGCAAGAAAAAGGATCATGAAATAGAGCACCTTAAGGACCAGTGTGCTGACTCTAATGAGCAAGCTTTCCGAGCATCCAAAGCTGCCAGAACCAGCTCAGATAGCCAACTTCAAGAAATAACCGCCAAATCAGCACGCCTTGAGGCCGAATTAGCAAAACAGGCTCAGACGATCAAGGAGTTGTCGCAAGAACTCATCAAGACTCGGTCAGATATACGCCAAGAACAGGAGGCCAATCGGAGACTCAATAAAAGTCTCGCTAAGCTACGCTGTAAAGAGAGAGACGGGCTAGCTCAGTACGACCAAGTACTACAAGAAAAGGACCGAGCCCTTGCAAAACTCGATGAACTGCAAGCCTTGGTCGTCCATCAAGAGGCGAAGATCAAAGAGGCTCAAAAGTACATTGAAGATATGAGCCAGGCGGTCCAGAAACAAAGCGAAGCACTTGCTCGTCACGTCCAGGAAGCCGAAAGGGAATTACATAGAGATCAAGATCCGCCTGTGGGTTTCTTTAGGCTTTTCCGTTTCTGTCAAAAGTTGCTTCGTAGTATGGAATAGGGGAATGTACACCTTCCAACGGATAAATGAAATTTTTCTTTATTCAACAATTGTCTACTTGCATGCATATCATTCATCTGCATATTTAATTTCCCCTCCTTCATTCTTAATAAATAAGATAATAAAAAGGAAGGATTAACTGACACGTCTTCCAAATCAGAAGAATGGAGAGAATGCCACTCCTAATCAAGCTTTCCCCAACGGTCGACCCGCCACAAGAGGAAAATAAGCCTCGACCGTTGGTCCTAAAAAATAAGGAAGAGGGGGCAAGGACGCTAGTGCGACTATTTATGCCACGTCCTTTCCCCTACGAGTCAAATAAAGTTGTACCGTGGAGATATGAAGAATCTTCACCAATAAAAGAGGATATCACAAATATAGCCGGCATCGGGGGCATGACTAGAAGCGGAAGAGTCTACTCCCCCAAAGACTCACAAGAAAACGTCCCCGAAAATAAAGTAAAAAATAAAAAGGCCGAAAGAAGAAAAAGAAAATAAGGAATCCAAGGAGGAGACAGATGAATTACTCGAGTTTATAAGGCAAAACGAGTATTCCATTATAGACCAGCTCAATCGCACACCTGCAAAGATAACATTGTTATCTCTAATGATGAGCTCGGAACCACACAGGAACGCCCTACTGAAGGTCTTGAGCGAAGCGCATGTACCTCACTCCATATCCCAAGAAAAGGTTGAGAGGATCGTCGGTCACATTATGGCAAGCGATCACCTCACCTTCACAGAGGAAGAGCTCCCCCTCGAGGGATCAAACCACAACAAGCCCTTGTACATTTCAATCAAGTGCAAGGAGTACCTCATCGCCAAAGTTCTTGTGGATAACGGGTCATCCTTGAACGTGATGCCCAAGTGCACACTAGACAAGTTAACTATCCAAGGAACCCGTCTGCGCCCAAGCAGCACTATCGTTCGAGCCTTCGACGGATCAAAATGAGAAGTAGTGGGGGAAGTCAATCTGCCAATCCAAGTTGGACCCACTATCTTCAATGTCGATTTCCATGTAATGGATATTACTCCAGCATATAGATGTCTCCTCGGCAGGCCTTGGATTCATGATGCTAAGGCAGTACCTTCAATGCTCCACCAGAAAGTCAAGTTCATAGTGGATGATAAATTGGTCACGGTCCAAGCAGAAGATGATATCCTGATCAGTGGACCGTCTACCCAACCTTATGTGGATGCGGCTGAAGAGGCCCTTGAAACATCTTTTCAAGCGCTCGAAATTGCCAGCATAGAACAACTTCCCAAAACACACAAAGGTAGCCCGCATGATGTTGAAGCATGGTTACCATCCTGGCCAAGGACTGGGGGCAGATTCCCAAGGCATAAGGGAACCCCCAGAATTCCAAGATAATACTTTCAAGTATGGTTTAGGATATGACCCTACTAAGGGCCAAGCAAAAAGGGGAAAAGGGAAGTCCCCCCTCCGCGCACTCAAGCAAATTTTCCGAAGCAGAGGGGTGCAATACCCTAGTCATTAGGAGATCTTTTTCTTCATTTAAGGGATGTAAACCCCACGATTGTTAGAGATTATCCCCCGGGGCTAGCCCGACCGTCGGGCATTTTAGGGCACATATTCCCTTATTAATTAATAAAGAATACTTCTTACTATCTGTTTCTCTTCTTGTTATTTCTGACTAGACCTCACAATAACCTTGTCTAAGTAAACGGAAAAAGAAAAAAAAGAATAAAAAGCGCGTCCAAATAACCAAAATTCGCCATTGCCATTACAATCAAGCTAGTTGATTAGGAGCACCAAATAAGGCTTTACCTCACCATAAAGAAAGTCATGCTTCGCCAATATTGTGAACAAAAAATAAATACACAAAAACAAAAGAAAAGAAAAAAGCCCATAGAAGCCAAAGGCCAAAAAGAAAAGGGCAAAATACCCGGTAGGAAACCCACTAAGGGGGCTACGCAAAAGATAGGGTCAACCCGGTAGGACACCCGAACAAAAATAAAGGGTAGCCTAGGCAAAAGTTAGGGTTACAAAATAAGGTCCGCTAGGATTCCCCAAAAATACAAAAAGAAGGAACCTAGACAAAAGATAGGGCCAAAACACAATATCCAGTTCGAAAACCCGAAGGGTGATCTAGGGAGATCAACTAGCCATAGAAAGCAATGGAAATAAAACTCAAACGCAAATACAAAAAGGGGAAACGTTTGCTTAGACAAAGAGCTTAAACACCTAAGCCTAACCCTAGCTAACCATTCTTACAAAACCTCTTTATAAAAATTAACCTTCTAAAACACAAGACATTGAATCTACCTCTTTACTTCTTTTCTCTTGACCCTCACAACAATATGCTAATAATTAATTTGGGAATATGGAGGCGTATAGTCAACAAGAGGATTGAAACCCCTAGAGTGAAGAAAAAGGGACACTACATGGCAAAGAGTGCTCTACAAAAAAGAAAGAGAGGAAAGAAAAAAGGAAAAACAAGTTATCCTTCAGTCACAAGAAGTCCGGCATGGTACAACCAAACACGAGAACACAGACCAGAGGGCATTCGACGCTACAAGACACGTCAGTCAAATCCTTCTGAAAAACTAATTGAAATAGGCATTATAGGACATCAACCATAGAAACATTGCATGCATAAAATGTTTTTGAACCAGGTCCTATTTTCTCTACCAAAAAAAAAAATCCTTTTAATCGAGACGGTCGTCTGGTATTCCCAGACCGCCGTCTCGGTCTCCAGAAAATTGGGACCGCCGTCTCGACCAACGAGACCGCCGTCTCGACTTGGCCAAAAACGAGACCGTCGTCCCGCTTGGCGAGACGACCGTCTCGCTTAAGGCCAAAGTCGAGACCGCCGTCTCGAGGACCCAGACGACCGTCTCGACTTGGGTGGGAGGACGACGTCCAGCCCACATTGACAACATTGGATGGGGCTTCCTCCTACAGTTTCCACCCACCCATGTGTACCCTCAGGCGGTACTGGAGTTTCTTGCCTCCATCTCCTACGCCGAGACTCCCGCCATGATCCCAGGCCTGTCACCAACAAAAATGGTGACATACTTTATGGGTGGGATGTATCGGACCACCACTCTTGACGAATTCAACGTGTCCATCGGATTCATCCAGCCCGGGGACGTACTAACCCGAGAATACCAGGAGGCCATCTGCGCGCGCCCCACCAACCTCACCATCAGCGAGATGTGGGAGGAGCTCACCAGGGCACCCACTTTGCCCACACTGATGAAGGGCTCAGCACTCCCCCTGGCCCTCCGCATTTGCCACAAGCTGCTGGTGCGAACCATCCACGGGAGGAAGGAGAGCCAGGGAAAGGTAACACTCCCCGACCTCTTCGTCCTTTACTGCATGAGCCAGAGGCGCCGATGCAACCCTGGCTATTTCTTCCTAAAGGCCCTCAAGGACTTCGGGAGCAGGCCAGTGGGAGCCGTCCTCATGGCTCCCCTCATTACCCCCCTGGCAGAGAGATGGGGGTGCGGTGGCCGGGAAGAACTGGCCTCCAACCTACGACCCGAGTCCATCAACGGGTCGATCCTGGTCAACATGGGGATGCTGATGCGCCATGGGCCCCAGCTGATCCTCCACCCATCGCTAGATTTCACTTTGGATCTCCAGGAAATCGTGGCAATGCGTGATCTCCCGACACCTCCCGAGTTCCAACAACAACAGCAGCAACAACAACAACAGCAGCAGTACACAGACAACTTTATTGGCGTGAACCGCAACATCTACGATCTGCGCCAGCAATTCGATCAGATGTCCGTGAGGCAGGAGCAGATGTCTCTAAGGCCTTCGACACAAGCCTGGAGACGATATACCAATATCAGGAGGGAATGAGGAAAGACTGGGCAACATTCCAGCAGGAATACCGCGTTGAAATCCGGGATCAAGCAGAATTCCGGAGGCATATGTACCCGCAATTTCCCTCCTACGGATCGTCTCCAGATGAGAGGCCACCTTCTTAGGGATAGTGCTCATAGAATAGGACTGCTGTAATAAAATCTTTCATAAATAAAATTTTATTCCATGCATCTTTTTGCTATCCCTTCCAAAAAGTCAGCGTAACCAAAAGAAGCTAAGAATAAAAAGATGTACACTCAAGAAAAAAGCCAAAATCCAAAAAAATCGCGAGAAAAAAGAGATAAAATCGCGAAAAAGGGCAGGATTAAAACAAGTCAACCACCTTGACCAACAATTTTCGACAGGCCAAGCAAGAGTCGAACAATAAACAAAGACTGCCCGACCAACCAGCAAGAGTCGGGTGATCACCATCAAAAGATAAAAAACAAAGAATCCCCAGCAACCAACAAAGCTGGATGAACACCAACAAGATCCCCAACGCATGCCGGATGACCATTCCCAGAAAAAGACAAACAAAGACAAGAAAGCGCTTCTCAGCACCAGGTGCATGAGCTAGAGCAGTAAGCTGCCACCACAGCTAAAGGATCGGCTACCGCAAGAAGGAGCATCCAGAGGCATAACACAAGATGGGGGTGTATACTCATCAGGCCTTACAAAAGGGGGCTTACCGGACGGGGGTTCATACTCGTCAAACACCAGATGGGGGTGTATACTCATCAGGCCTTACAAAAGGAGGCTTACCGGACGGGGGTTCATACTCGTCAAACACCGGATGGGGGTGTATACTCATCGGGCCTTACAAAAGGGGGCTTACCGGGCGAGGGTTCATACTCGTCAAACCAGATGGGGGTTCGTACTCATCAGCCGAAAGGATCAGCTACCGCCAGAAGAAGCATCCTGGAAGCACACTTTTTCCCGGAAGATCAACCGCCACAAAGACAAAACATCTGAAGGACAATCGAGCAAGAGGTTCAACTCCTTTACCGTCCAGTCGATCTCCTGGCACAACAGGCCAACAGTCGACTAATCGGGTAAAGGGGGGCAGCTGTAGACCCCAAATCTTGCCCGACCTCATAATAAAGACTAGAAGACCTCCTTTTTGAAGATGGATGAAGCCTAAGAGGCCATTAGGAGAGACTATTAGGCCCCATATTAGAATAGGAGGGATTTTCTGCATGTAAATAAGGATTTTCGCCTTTTAGGGTCGAGACCGCCGTCTCGAATTCGGGACCGCCGTCTCGACCTTGTCAGACGAGACGACTGTCTCGACCTGACAGACACGAATCCCTATAAATAGTCGCGCCATGCCCCTCATTTCACACAGTTCTTCCATTCTCTCTCTAGTCACTTCCTCAAATTCTCTTTCTAGAATCCCTCCGAAGCATTTCCGGAGTTTCTGAGAGCTTCTTAGAGTTTTTTATAGCGTTTTTGAGAGATTCCGGCGCTGTAAAGAGTGAAGGGCTGCCAAAAAGCACCCAAATTATCAAGAAATTAATAGAAAGCTTGCCTCGAAGGTTTCTACACTCTTTCTCTCTCCTTTACCGCTTTATTTTTAATTATGCAATAGACATTAGGGTCATGTAGTCGTAATTTTAAATTTCGCAAAAAAATGGTAAAAGCGTATTTTCACTGGTTTATTTATTTAAAATAGTTGGCCTATCATAGGGAACCCGAAAGGGGCGTCGTAAGGGAACTAACACTTCCCTTACGCGTAACTAACTCCCTTACCCAACTCTGGTTCTAATGACCAAAGTTGGTTTTTCAAAAACCAACACCTTTTTACTCCTTTTCCGATGTTTCTGGTAAAAACATCGGTGGCGACTCCAGAAGAACCCTTCAAAATTAGTTCTTGGGTTAGCCCGGTTATCGGACAATCCAAGAGTGCCTTTTCGAAAACCTCGCCCCTAGGTTCAGCCCGGTTATCGGACAACCTAAAGGCGTTGTAACCACACCAATAAAAACGTGAAAATTGGAAAGTCGGAACCATCGCGTCACTCCGACCGCCTCATTTTGATGGCGGCGACATCCATCATAGGGAACCCGAAAGAGGCATTGTGGGGTGCTAACACCTTCCCCACATGTAACTAACCCCCTTACCCAACTCTGGTTGTAATGTCCAAAGTTGATTTTCTAAAAACCAACACCTTTTTCTTCCTTTTTTGATGTTTATGGTAAAAACATTGGGGGTGACTCCATCGAACCTTTTTGAAAACCTCGTCTTTTGGTCCAGCCCAGTTATCAGACAACCTAAAGGCATTGAACACATCTTTAAAAAAATGTGAGTCAATCCAAACCATCGCGTCGCTCTGACCGCCTCTTTTGACTGCAGCGACAAATGGCGACTCCATTGGGGAAGTTAGAGAGTTGATCCCATTTAGTGACGGACTAAGTTTAGAAAATAAAACTTGAAATTATGCCTTTACCCTTTCTTGTTTTTATAACATGCTTTACTTTTTGGCTTTAATAGCTGTTGTATGTTTACTTTATGCAATTGTTTGAAATAACAACTGTACACAAACCCTTGCACACAATAGTTCCCCCTATACCCGAGGGCAAGTGGGATAGCCTTAGGGAGTGGGTGGCATTGTACGATTTGCCGTAGTGAAGGCCATGAGCCCACCGGTATGGTTGGAAACCACCATTCAAGGTGATAACCTTTCTCTTTTGGCCCAAAGATTGACAAGACCCTAATGCCATGCATGGTTGAAGGCTGGAAGAGTGGGGACCCTATAATGGGGACACCTTGGGGGCTTGGCCTAGGTGAGGATAGTTAGAACCACCTTGACTATGCACTTTTCTATAGGATACCCCTACCTCGTGATAAAAATGTCATCACACTGTTTGCGGATGAGTGAATTGTTTGTGCATTTGTTTGTTACATTTATTTGTTGCATAGCATAATCATACAACAGCAAAATAAATACAAAAAATCTCAAAAACCATTTCATAACAAACACCCTTATCTCGGATAGTCTACATTTTAGTTAGCTTAATTTCAGGTTCTTTGTAAGCTAAGTAGCCACGTGGACCGACAGAAGAGATAAGGGGTTCTAAAATCATCCTTTCATAATAAACCACTTTTATCTCGGACAGTCTGCATTTTAGCTAGTCTGGTTTCAGGTTCTTTGTAAGCTAAGTAGCCACGCAGTCTGACAGAAGAGATAAAGGGTTATATAAATCAAATAATCATAATAAGAGAAAATGGGACCCTGTTCATGGTGTTAAGCATCGAATTCATGAACATTCATATAGGTAGTTTCCTTTCTTTTGAAAAAAATAAAAATCCAAAAACTATCATGCATCATGTAGAAAATAAAACATGATAATGTTTAGGAAAACTAAACACTTACATGCATGCTTGCATCAACATCATACTCATATCATGCATTTTTGTTTCTAGAAAAATGGAGGGGTTTAGTAAATAATTGAAGAAAGTGGATATTCTCCGGTATCATGTAGAGAAGATAGAACAGTTGTGCACGTTGATGCCACCCGAGGTCCGCTCCGATTTCAAAAAATCTTATGGACAAATTCTCGATCTTTTAAAGATCTGTGTCGATCCCATCTTCATCAGGGTTTTGATCCATTTATGGAATTCCAGCCTACACTGCTTCAAATTTTCGCAATTTGACCTGGTACCGACTTTGCAGGAATATGAGATAATGTTGAGATGACCCAAATCAGTCGGGGTCCATATTCGTCACGAAGTGTATATTCTCGCAGCCAAGGTCGTCGCCATCATCTAATTGCCACTTCATCAGGCTGCCCTGATTGTAAAAGGGAATATCCAGGGATGGAAAGTTGCAATGCTAGAAGACCATCTGTCCTCTTTGGCTGATAAGGGAGACTGGTTTGCCTTTAACAAAACCCTGACTCTGATTTTATTTGGGACCATACTTTTTCCCTTTCACCTCGACACAGTAGATCAAGCCGTTATGGACACCTTTTTCGCCTGGGACGTGCACTCAAAGAGTCCCTTGTCTGCACTTCTTGCCGACACCTTGCTCTCGGTCGAGTTTTGTCACCAAAAGCAAGGAAGAACGCTCAGATGTTGCTCTTCATTGTTATTCGTGTGGGTTATCACGCACTTCTATGCCTCTAGCCACATGGGGATGTTCCCCAATCCTTTGAAAAGCTTCTCAAGAATCCCTCTCCACCACGTCTAACCATGGAATGGAAAGTCGAGTTGGAATGAGGGAATATCAATCACCTATCCTGGGCTTGTCCTTGGTTCCGACCCAACCCTATTCTCATCAGATGCGGAGACTATCCGAGCATACCACTAGTGGGTCTCAGGGGTTGCATAGCTTATTCCCCAAAGGTGGCTATGAGACAACTCATGAGAACCCAAACCACGCTATCACGAGAAGAGCTCGGAGGATTGTGTTTCTTCGGAGACCCATGCAACGTTGAAAACTCACTCGTCGTATGGAGAGCATGGGAGAAACCAGTCTATATGGGAGATAGAGAGTTAGGCAAAACTCGAGTGGGTGTTTACAGTGACTACGAGGAATGGAGAAGAGGCAGAGGGATGTTACAACCATCCGCCCCACCTATTGCGCCATCAGCAAACGAAGAGCTCCAAACTCAAGTCGATGCCTTGACCCGAAGGATAGAAATCATGGGAGCCCAAATGAGGGCCCTTGAGGAGAAAGATCAAGAATTTATCCTTACCATTGATGGTCTTCAAAGGCAAAGCAAGAAGAAGGACCAAGAGTTAGAGCGCCTCAAGGACAAATGTGCTGATTTCAACGAGGAGGTTATCCGAGCATCCAAGATTCCAAAACTCAACTCGGATAATCAACTCCAAGAGATGACTGCCAAATTAGTAAACCTTGAGGCTGAATACACAAAGCAGGCGCAAACGATCAAGGGGATGCTACAAGATCTTGCAAAGGCTCGGTCTGAAATACGTCAAGGGAGGGAGACCACCTAGAGACTCAACAGAAGCCTTACTGAGCTACGGTGTAAAGAAAGAGATGGGTTAGCTAAGTATGGCCAAGTACTGCAAGAGTGAGACCGAGCCATCGAGAAGCTCGACAATTCAAAAGCTTTGGTCGTCCATCAAGAGGCAAAAATAAAAGAGGTTCAAAAGTACAATGAAGATATGAGTCAAGCGGTCCATCAACAGTTCGAAGCACTTGTTCGTCACGTACGGGAAGCCGAAGAGGAAATACGTAGAAATCAGAACCCGCCTATGGGTTTCTTTAGGCTTTTCCGTTTCTGTCAGAATGTGCGTCGTAGCATGGTATAGGGGAATGTACAGTTTTTTTTTTATAAATAAAAATACCTTTTGTTTATCTTTACGACTGTCTGCTGCACTCATAAGTTGCATACATTCATACATCCCTCCTTCACTTTTTAATTAATAAGATAATAAAAAGGAAAGGTTAACCGATGTGTTTCCATAAATCAGAGAAATGGAGAGGAAATCACTCGTAATCAAGCTCTCCCCGACGGCTGAGCCACCTAAAGAAGACAATAAGCCTCAACTATTGGTGATCACAATCAATAAGGAAGAGGGGGCAAGGGCGCCATTGTGCCTATACGAATCAAATAAAGTTGTACCATTGAAATACGCAATAAACGAAGATATTTTCAATATATCTGGCATTGGGGGCATGACCAGAAGCGGATGAATCTACTCCCCCAAGGAGTCACAAGAGGACGCCCCCAAAAATAAAGGGAAAAATAAAAAAACCGAAAAAAGAGAATAAAGAAGAATCTAAGGAGGAGACTGACGAGTTGCTCCAGTTCATAAAGCAAAGCGAGTACTCCATCATAGACCAACTCAATCGCAAGCCTGCGAAGATAACTCTGTTATCATTAATAATGAGTTTGGAACCACATCGGAATGCGCTGCTAAAGGTCTTCAACGAAGCCTACGTGTCGCATACCATAATCCAAGACAAGTTTCAAGGGATCGTTGGTAGCATCATTGCCAATGATAATCTAACCTTCACATATGAAGAACTTCCTCCTGGAGGGTCGAGCCATAACAAGCCTCTGCACATCTCTGTCAAGTGTAGAGAATATCTCATCGCCAAAGTCCTTGTGGATAATGGGTCATCCTTGAACATCATGCCTAAGTGCACACTCGATAAGCTGACAATACGAGGAACCCATATGCGCCCAAGCAACACCGTTGTTCGAGCCTTTGACGGATCAAGACGCGAAGTAGTGGGGGAAATCAACCTACCAATCCAAATAGGTCCCACTATCTTCAATGTGGATTTTCATGTGACAAACATCACTCCTGCTTACAGTTGTCTCCTCGGCAGATCTTGGATTCACGATGCTAAAGCGGTCCCTTCAACACTCCACCAAAAAATCAAGTTTGTGGTAGGTGACAAACTGGTCACGGTTCAAGCTGAAGATGACATCTTGATCAGCAAGCCGTCTACCCTACCTTATGTGGATGCAGCTAAAGAGACCCTTGAAACATCCTTTCGAGCGCTTAAAATCGCCAATGTTGAAAGACTTCCCAACAATATGAAGGTGGCCCATATGATGTTAAAATATGAGTACCGCCCAAGCCAGGTGTTAGAATCGCGCAGCGGGATGTTCGCGTTTAGGGACAAAAACCAAGAGAGGGGGTGAATTGGTTTCTTATAAAAATTAAGGTTTTGAAAATTTTTCCCAAATTTCACCGATTAAAATGCTTGTAAATATAAAGAGATAAGGATGAGAATATTACACAAATATTTATACTGGTTTAGATCAAAAGACTCTACGTCCAATTGCTAATCATTCTAAAAGAGGATTAACGCTGTCACTATAATCATAGATTACAACAGATTACAAATTGAAAAAGAGAAGGGATAGAAAACACCTCTCTTGAGTCGCAAAAAAGATGACCACCTCCTTTGAATCCATAAAGGATGAACAACAACATTTCCTAGAGACGAGACAACACACAATCCACCAAGAAACCCACTCAGTGATTCTTATCACTTCTAGCCCACACTAGGTTTTCAAAAGCCCCTTTTTCTTCCCTACACAAAGTCTTCTAGCAATCACAACTCTTAACTTTTGTATGAAAAATGATTGTTATTTTGCAGAGAGCCTTAGAGAACCATAACAAGCCTCTGCACATCTCTGTCAAGTGTAGAGAATATCTCATCACCAAAGTCCTTGTGGATAATGGGTCATCCTTGAACATCATGCCTAAGTGCACACTCGATAAGCTGACAATACGAGGAACCCATATGTGCCCAAGCAACACCGTTGTTCAAGCCTTTGACGGATCAAGAGGCGAAGTAGTGGGGGAAATCAACCTACCAATCCAAATAGGTCCCACTATCTTCAATGTGGATTTCCATGTGACGAACATCACTCCTGCTTACAGTTGTCTCCTCGGCAGATCTTGGATTCACGATGCTAAAGCGGTCCCTTCAACACTCCACCAAAAAATCAAGTTTGTGGTAGGTGACAAACTGGTCACGGTTCAAGCTGAAGATGACATCTTGATCAGCAAGCCGTCTACCCTACCTTATGTGGATGCAGCTAAAGAGACACTTGAAACATCCTTTCGAGCGCTTGAAATCACCAATGTTGAAAGATTTCCCAACAATATGAAGGTGGCCCATATGATGTTAAAATATGAGTACCACCCAAGCGAGGTGTTAGAATCGCGTTGCGGAATGTTCGCGTTTAGGGACAAAAACCAAGAGAGGGGGTGAATTGGTTTCTTATAAAAATTAGGGTTTTGAAAATTTTTCCCAAATTTCACGATTAAAATGCTTGTAAAATAAAGAGATAAGGATGAGAATATTACACAAATATTTTATACTGGTTTGGATCAAAAGACTAAACGTCCAGTTGCTAATCATTCTAAAAGAGGATTAACGCTGTCACTATAATCACAGGTTACAACAGATTACAAATTGAAAAAGATAAGGAATAGAAAACACCTCTCTTGAGTCACACAAGAGATGAACACCTTCTTTGAATCCATAAAGGATGAACAACAACTTTTCCTAGAGACGAGACAACACACAATCCACCAAAAACCCACTCAGTGATTCTTATCACTTCTAGCCCACACTAGGTTTTCAAAAGCCCCTTTTTCTTCCCTACACAAAGTCTTCTAGCAATCACAACTCTTAACTTTTGTATGAAAAAGGATTGTTATTTTGCAGAGAGCCTTAGAGAACCATAACAAGCCTCTGCACATCTCTGTCAAGTGTAGAGAATATCTCATCGCCAAAGTCCTTGTGGATAATGGGTCATCCTTGAACATCATGCCTAAGTGCACACTCGATAGGCTGACAATATGAGGAACCCATATGCGCCCAAGTAACACCATTGTTCGAGCCTTTGACGGATCAAGACGCGAAGTAGTGGGGGAAATCAACCTACCAATCCAAATAGGTCCCACTATATTCAATGTGGATTTCCATGTGACGAACATCACTCCTGCTTACAGTTGTCTCCTCGGAAGATCTTGGATTCACGATGCTAAAGCGGTCCCTTCAACACTCCACCAAAAAATCAAGTTTGTGGTAGGTGACAAACTGGTCACGGTTCAAGCTTAAGATGACATCTTGTTCAGCAAGTCGTCTACCCTACCTTATGTGGATGCAGCTGAAGAGACCCTTGAAACATCCTTTCGAGCGCCTGAAATCGTCAATGTTGAAAGACTTCCCAACAATATGAAGGTGGCCCATATGATGTTAAAATATGAGTACTGCCCAAGCCAGGTGTTATCGCGTTGCGGAATGTTCGCGTTTAGGGACAAAAACCAAGAGAGGGGGTGAATTGGTTTCTTATAAAAATTAGGGTTTTGAAAATTTTCCCCAAATTTCACCGATTAAAATGCTTGTAAAATAAAGAGATAAGGATGAGAATATTGCACAAATATTTTATACTGGTTTGGATCAAAAGACTCTACGTCCAGTTGCTAATCATTCTAAAAGAGGATTAACGCTGTCACTATAATCACAGGTTACAGTAGATTACAAATTGAAAAAGATAAGGAATAGAAAACACCTCTCTTGAGTCACACAAGAGATGAACACCTCCTTTGAATACATAAGGGATGAACAACAACTTTTCCTAGAGACGAGACAACACACAATCCACCAAGAAACCCACTCATTGATTCTTATCACTTATAGCCCACACTAGGTTTTCAAAAGCCCCTTTTTCTTCCCTACACAAAGTCTTCTAGCAATCACAAATCTTAACTTTTGTATGAAAAAGGATTGTTATTTTGCAGAGAGCCTTAGAGAACCATAACAAGCCTCTGCACATCTCTGTCAAGTGTAGAGAATATCTCATCACCAAAGTTCTTGTGGATAAATGGGTCATCCTTGAACATCATGCCTAAGTGCACACTCGATAAGCTGACAATACGAGGAACCCATATGCGCCCAAGCAACACCATTGTTCGAGCCTTTGATGGATCAAGACGCGAAGTAGTGGGGGAAATCAACCTACCAATCCAAATAGGTCCCACTATCTTCAATGTGGATTTCCATGTGACGAACATCACTCCTGCTTACAGTTGTCTCCTCGGCAGATCTTGGATTCACGATGCTAAAGCGGTCCCTTCAACACTCCACCTAAAAATCAAGTTTGTGGTAGGTGACAAACTGGTCACGGTTCAAGCTGAAGATGACATCTTGTTCAGCAAGCCGTCTACCCTACCTTATTTGGATGCAGCTGAAGAGACCTTTGAAACATCCTTTCGAGCGCCTGAAATCGTCAATGTTGAAAGACTTCCCAACAATATAAAGGTGGCCCATATGATGTTAAAATATGAGTACTGCCCAAGCCAGGTGTTAGAATTGCGTTGCGGAATGTTCGCGTTTAGGGACAAAAACCAAGAGAGGGGGTGAATTGGTTTCTTATAAAAATTAGGGTTTTGAAAATTTTCCCCAAATTTCACCGATTAAAATGCTTGTAAAATAAAGAGATAAGGATGAGAATATTACACAAATATTTTATACTGGTTTGGATCAAAAGACTCTACGTCCAATTGCTAATCATTCTAAAAGAGGATTAACGTTGTCACTATAATCATCGGTTACAGCAGATTACAAATTGAAAAAGATAAGGAATAGAAAACACCTCTCTTGAGTCACACAAGAGATGAACACCTCCTTTGAATCCATAAAGGATGAACAACAACTTTTCCTAGAGACGAGACAACACACAATCCACCAAGAAACCCACTCAGTGATTCTTATCACTTCTAGCCCACACTAGGTTTTCAAAAGCCCCCTTTTCTTCCCTACACAAAGTCTTC
>OY731400.1:46885822-46954484 GCA_963425845.1 Sphenostylis stenocarpa
CG
The DNA here is from genome assembly GCA_963425845.1 of Sphenostylis stenocarpa. Taxonomy (NCBI): domain Eukaryota; kingdom Viridiplantae; phylum Streptophyta; class Magnoliopsida; order Fabales; family Fabaceae; genus Sphenostylis; species Sphenostylis stenocarpa. The sequence goes on from OY731400.1 coordinate 46,885,825, forward strand.
AATACAAGATCGACTCGACTAAATTTTACAGTAAGAATCGAATGTCGGAATATGATTCCTTAACCGATTGTTACCTTATTAAGGCAATCGAGAGTTCATTCGAAGAAGGAAGAGAAAAGACAAGTACCGAGAGTTGTCCGGTGTGTGAAACAGGTGGCAAATGAGCCTCCTATTTATAGTTTTTCAGCAGCTCGACACTTTGGGACGCCCTCCGGGTCGGGACGCCCCTCCGGGTTGGGACGGTCGTCCCAACCGAAATTTTTACACTTGGATCAACCCCTAAAAGAGTGGGATGGGCAGTCTCACTTGGGACGGTCGTCCCACTTGGCCGAGGTAGCTTGGGACGGCCGCCTCGACGTTGGGACGACTATCTCAACCTGTTTTGGCCAACTTTTGTGTTTCGGGACCCCCGGGAAGCTTTCCATTCTTTATTCGGACGCTCGGTTGATGCCGATAAACGCCCGTTGAAGCTTTATCTTCATATAGGAAGTCTTCTTGGCCTTTATTGAGATGCCGACGAGCTTTATCTTGTTGTAGGAAGTCTCCTTTAGCCTTTATTGAGAGACCTAGGCAAAATTAGGGGTCTACATATGGTTATGCTTTGTTTTAGATTTCTTTATTAAGTGTGAGAGAGAGAAAAGAATGAAAGAGAATACGAATATTATGGAAAATGCCTTATTGTATTGATAAAAGGAAAATTTTTTACAAAGCCCACTTTAATCAAAAATCTCGTGATCATGGGCGAGGATCACGAGAGATATATTGGAAGCTTTTTAATATTTTTTTTATTATTATTTTTTGTATGTTTATTATTAGTAGACCCCAAATCTTGCCTCGGCCCCCTAATAAAGTCGAAGATCCCCCGTTTTGAAGATGGTTAAGACTTTATCAAGTCCCTAGTAGCTTGTTCTAGGTTCCATTTAGGATAGGAAGGGTTTTTAGTGGCATTAAAAATCGGAAATCCGCTGGAGACACCGCGATGGCCCTCCGTAACAGAGCGGATGGCCATCTAGAATCAGTGAGACGGCCATCCAGGACAAGCGAGATGGTTGTCCATGGCAGCTTCTAAGGCCATGGATCTGGTCATCCACTTAGCTTGACGCCGAGTCCATGGCCACTTTTTGCCATGGACGGTCATCCGCTTTGTCCAGACGGCCGTCCACCTTTTCCAGGCCCGAATCCCTATAAATAGGGGCCTCATTTCTCCGTTTATTCACACCTTTCACACTCCTCCACTCTCTTGGGAGCTTTTGGCACTTGAGAGTGACCCCGAGCATTATTCCGGGTTCGAGGGAGCTTTCCGATTCCGTTAAGGTTGAAATCGGCTAAGGAAGTCTCTCTTTGAGACATCCGGCTCCCGGTAGAGTGACTTTTCTTTATTTTGCAGGAGGAGCGTGTTTGTAGAAAGTGGGACCGCCAAAAAGCGTCCTCACGTTTTCGAAGAGTTAATATAAAGCTCGCCGGAGGTTCCTTCTCTATTCTTTGTCTATTTTACTCGCTTTCTTTATCGCTTTCTTTGTGTGCATTAGATAATAGAGCCATGTAGATATTTAAATTCTGCAAGTAGATCAAATAATAGGGTAAAAATGTAATTTCTTTAAGTGTTTATTTTCTAAGTTAGTCCATCATAGGGAACCCGAAAGGGGCGTTGTGGGGGTGCTAACGCCTTTCCCACACGTCACTAACTCCCTTACCCGACTCTGGTTGTAATGGCCAAAGTTGGTTTTTTCTAAAACCACTGCCTTTTCTTTTTTACCTTTTTCAGTGTTTAAGGTTAAAACACTGATGGCGACTCCTCGAACCTATTCGAAAACCTCGCCTTTAAGTCCAGCCCGGTTATCGGACGACCTAAAGGCGTTGAACCGTTTCTTTCAAAGAAAACGCGAGTCATATCAAAAACCATCGCGTCGCTCCGACCGCCTCATCTGATGGCGGCGACAGATGGCGACTCCACTGGGGAAGCTAGAGAGTTGATCCCATTTAGTGATGGATTAGTTTAGGAAATAAAAACTAGAAATTACGCTTTTACCCTTTCTTGCTTTTATAACATGCTTTACTGTTTGACTTTAATAATTGTTGTATGCTTATTTTATGCAATTGTCTGAAATAAACTGTACACAACCCTTGCACACTACAGTCCCTCTATACCTGGGGGCAAGAGAGAATACACATAGGGAATGGGTGGTAGGTACGGCCGACCATGGTAATGGCCCTAGTGCCAGCAGGTCGTTGTTCGGAAACCACCACTCAAGGTGATAACTTTCTTTTTCTTGGTCTAAGAACGTTGACACGGACATCCATGCACCGTTCGAAGACGGGAGATTGAAGGGTCCCTATAATGGGGGCACCTCGGGGCCTCGCCCTTGGTGAGAACAGTCGAGAACCTACCTTTGCCTATGCACTTTTCTGCAGAAACCCCTACCTCGTAATTAAACGTCACTCTGTTCGCGGATGAGTGAATTGTTTGTGCATTCGTTTGTTGCATTTGTTTGTTGCATAGCATAATCATACAATAACAAAATATATATAAAACAAAAACTCATATATATTTTCACAATAAACACCCTTATCTCGGATAGCCTGCCTTTTAGCTAGCCTGGTTTCAGGTTCTTTGTAAGCTATGTAGCCACGCAGTCCGACAAAAGAGATAAGGTACGTTAAAACCATTCTTTCGTAATAACCATTTTTATCTCGGACACTCGCCTTTTAGCTAGCCTGGTTTCGAGGTTCTTTGTAAGCTAAGTAGTCACGCGGTCCGACAGAAGAGATAAAAGGTTTTGAAATAAATCAAAATAAAATGAAAGGAAATCGGGCCTTTTTCATATTAAGCATCAAATCCATCATACAGGTAGTCTTATTATTCTTAAAAAAATATATATATGTAAAAATCATGTACCATATAGAAAATAAAACATAATAATATTTAGAAAAAACAAACACTTTCATGCATACGAAAGCATCATACTCATACCATGCATTTTCTGTCATTTCTAGAAAATGGAGGGATCGAGCGAGAATGAGTTGGGAAAAGTGGACATTCCCCGCTACCGTGTTGAGAAGTTGGAGCGATTGTGCGCACTCATGACATCGGAAGTTTGATCCGACTTCGAGAGATCTTACTGGACGAATCTTGGACCTCTTGAAAATATTTGTTGACCACGTGTTCGTCGAGGTCCTGATCCACTTCTGGAGCTCCAGATTGCATTGCTTCGAGTTCCCTCGAGGTTGATTTGGTTCCAACTTTGGAAGAGTACGAACTTATGATCGGATGGCCCAAGTCGATTGGGGTCTACATTAGCCGGGGGGCCTACGTCTCGATAAACAAGGTCGCTCACCTCATCCGATTACCACTTCCACGGTCTGCCCTAAAGGGAAAAGGAAGCATTCGAGGGTGGAAGATATCACTTTTAGAGGACCACTTATCCTCTCAGGCTGAAAAAGGTGATTGGCCCACATTCAACAAGACCCTGGCGCTAATTATGTTTAGGACCTTTTTATTCCCTTTCCATAATGACGTCGTGGATCACGCCGCAATGGATTCCTTCTTTGCTTGGGATGTACATTTGAAGAGTCCCGTGCCCGCGCTTCTTATTGATACCTTGCTGTCAGTAGATTTTTGTCGTCATAAGCAAGGAAAAACACTTCGTTGTTGTTCTACATTACTGTTTGTTTGGGGCATCACCCACTTCTATGCTTCAAGTCACATGGGAGCATTCACAGACCCTTTGAGGAGCTTCTCGAAGATCCCCCTCCATCATCGTGGTGCCATGGAGTGGAAGACTGAGTTGGAGCACTGGAACATAGATCGCATATCTTGGGCATGTCCTTGGTTCCGACCTGGCCCCATTCTTATCTGATGCGGAGATCACCCCAGTGTACCATTATTGGGCCTCAGGGGTTTCATAGCTTATTCTTCGAAGATAGCTATGAGGCAGCTCATGAGGACCCAGACCACCCCAACGTAGGAAGAAATCGGGGGGTTGTGTTTCTTCTGCAGTTCCAGCAGCTTCAAGGACGCCTCCGCAATCCGAAAAGCATGGGAGAGACCGGTCTATGTGGGGGACGAAGAGCTTGGCAGGGCTCGAATAGCAGTTTCTAGTGATTTTGAGGAATGGAGGAAGAATAGAGGGGTTCCACATCCATCCACTCCATCCCCCTCACTATCAATAAATGCAGAACTACGAACCCGAGTCGACGCCTTGACCCAAAGGATAGAAATTATGGGGGCCCAATTGAGAGGTCTTAAGGAAAAAGAACAAGAATCTATCCTTACCATTGATGGTCTGCAAAGGCAGTGCAAGAAGAAGGACCAAGAGATAGAGCGTCTCAAGGACCAATGCGCTGACTCCAACCAAGAGGTTGCCCGAGCATCTAAAGTTGCTAGAGCTAGCTCTGATAATCAAATCCAGGAAATAACGGCCAAATTAGCACACCTTGAGGCCGAATTTGCAAAGCAGGCACAGGCAACCAAGATGATGCAACAAGACCTCGAAAGAACTCCGTCTGAAGCACAGCGAAAGAGGGAAGTCACCCAAAGACTTAACAGGGACTTGGCTGAGCTACGATGCAAGGAGAGAGACGGATTAGCTCAGTACGGCCAAGTGTTGCAAGAAAGAGACCGAGCCCTTGAGAAACTTGATGACTTACAGGCATTGGTCATCCATCAAGAGGCAAAGATAGAAGAAGCTCATAAATACAGTGAAGATATGAGCCAGGCAGTCCATCGCCAGTCTGAAGCACTTACTCGCCATGTACGGGAAGCCGAAGGGGAATTACGTAGAAACCAGAGCCCGCCGGTGGGCTTCTTTAGGCTTTTCCATTTCTGCCAAAATGTACTTCGTAGCATGGCCTAGGGGAATGTACACTTTTCTGGATAAATAGAACCATGTTTTGTTTATCTATACAACTGTTTATTGCATTCATCTCGCATTCATTCACATATCTCTCCTCGCTTTAAAATTGATAAGATAATAAAAAAGAAAGGTTAACTGATGTGCTCTCATAAAACAGAAGAATGTAACGGAAACCACTCATCATTAGTCTTTCCGCAACGGTTGAGCCACCCACAACGGACAATAAAACTCAACCGCTGGTTATCACGATCAGTAAAGAAGAGGGGACTAGGACACCACTACGATTATTTATGCCTCGTCCTTTCCCCTACGAATCGAATAAAGCTATACCATGGAAATATGCAGTAAACGAAGATGTTTCCAATATAGCCGACATCGGAGGCATGACAAGGAGCGGGCGAATATACTCTCCCAAGAATTCACAAGAAGACGCCCCCAAAAATAAAGAAAAAAATAAAGAATCCGAAGAAGAAAACAAAGAAGAATCCAAGGAGGAAGCAGACGAATTACTCCAGTTCATAAAGCAAAGTGAATACTCCATCATAGACCAACTCAACCGCACGCCCACGAAGATAACCTTGTTGTCTCTGATAATGAGTTCGGAACCACACCGAAATGCATTGCTGAAGGTTTTGAACGAATCCTACGTATCACACACCATATCCCAAGACAAGTTTGAAGGAATCATTGGGAACATCACAGCCAATGATCATCTTACCTTCACCGACGAAGAACTCCCCCCTGGAGGGTCAAGCCATAACAAGCCTTTACACATATCCGTCAAGTGTAGAGAATACCTCATCGCCAAAGTCCTGGTGGATAATGGGTCATCCCTGAACGTCATGCCTAGGGGCATGCTGAACAAATTGGCAATTCAAGGAGCCCATATGCGTCCAAGCAACACCGTCGTTCGAGCCTTCGACGGATCAAAACGTGAGGTAGTAGGAGAAATCAATCTACCAATCTGGGTAGGTCCCACTATTTTCAATGTGGACTTCCATGTGATGGATATCACTCCTGCTTACAGTTGCCTCCTCGGCAGACCTTGGATTCACGACGCCAAAGCAATCCCATCAACGCTCCACCAAAGGATCAAATTCGTGGTAGGCGACAAACTGGTCACAGTTCAAGCCGAAGATGACATCTTGATCAGCAAGCCGTCTACCCTACCTTATGTGGATGCAACAGAAGAAGCCCTCGAAACATCCTTTCAAGCGCTAGAGATTGCCAATGTTGAAAGACTTCCCAACGACATGAGGGCGGCACATATGATGACAAGGTACGGATACCGCCTAGGCCAGGGACTCGGCGCGAATTCCCAAGGAATAAGGGAGCCACCAGATTTCAAGGACAATCCTTTGGAACGCGGTCTAGGGTACGACCCTAATACAAGAAGAAAGGGAAGGTCTCCCCTCCGCCCATTGAATCAAATCTTTCGAAGCGGAGGGATACAGGCGTCAGGAGCAACTTTAGTCATTAGGTGTTCTTCTTCCATTTTTAAAAGGAATATAAACCCAATGACTATTAGAGATTACTCCCCGGGGGTAGCCCGACCCCCGGGCATTTTCAGGGCACATATTACCCTTTTAATCATATGGGAATATAATTCTTACTATCTGCTTCTTTTCTTACTACTCATGTCTACGCCTCATTAATAACCATGCGTAAGCAAACGTTTCTAAAAGGCGTCTAAAAACTTGAAAGCGCACCAACAGCAAAGAAACAAATTAAACCATCATTGATTGGTCAGGAAACATGAATAAGGTTTTACCCCATCATAGTGAAACCATGTTTTGCCAACATTGCCAAAATAATAAGAAAGCCCATAAAAGCCGAAGGCCAAAAAGAAAGGGCATATAACCCGTTAGGAAACCCAAAAAAGGGGGCTACGCAAAAGTTAGGGTCGACCCGCTAGGAAACCCGACCAATAATAAAGGGTAGCCTAGGCAAAAGATAGGGTTACAAAACAGAAATCATTAGGGTTTCTAAAGCATAATAAAAAGAAACCCCAACAAAAGTTAGGGAGAAACGCAACATCCTAGAATAAAGACCCGAAGGGCGGTCTAGGAAAGACAATCAGTCTTAACAAGCGCCATAAAGCTCACCAAGCAAAGACGCAACCCCACAAACAAACGTTTTGTTTAAGCTAAGCCTAAACAGTTTGACTAACCTCGGCTAGCCGTGCTTACAGATACCATTGGTTTCAAGAAATCCCCTCTAAAAACACAAACCTTTGATTTAATCATCCTATTCCTTCTTTTCTCTTGACCCTTATCACTATAATATTCTAGCGATTAACTGGGTAATATGAAAGCACAGTAATCAATAGGAGGATTGAAATTCCAAAAAGGGGAAGAAGCACACTAGTATGATGAAATAGCTCTTCATCACGATCATTCTTCGGTTAAGGCAAATCCAAAACGGCAGAAATGGTACAGATGAAGGTAACACTAGAAGAATTCCCCCGTCAGGAGTACATCAGTTAACTTTTCTGAAAGTAATTAATTGAAATAGCATAATAAGTTGCATATCATGAAAATTACATGCATAGATGTTGATGAATAAGGTCCTATTTCCTTCAAAAATAATAAACAAAAGAAAAATAATAAAACAGCAAAAAGAGAGCAGATGACCGTCCGTTTAAGGCAGATGGCCATCCAGAAGTGGCCATTGGGACCCGACGGCCGTCCACTTTGAGCAGATGGCCGTCCAGAGGTTTCCGTTGGGGGCAGATGGCCGTCCACCCTAGCCAGACGGCCGTCCATGGGTAACCGTTGGGGGCAGACGGCCGTCCACTTAGAGCAGACGGCCGTCCGCCCCTGTTTTTTTTGCCTATAAATTTGGGCGCCTCAAATGGCTCATGGAACCTCATTCTTGCATTCTCCCTTCCTCCTACACCTCTCTTTGCATATTTTGAGTGTTCTTTGTTGAGTAATGGATCGTGGAGAGTCGTCTACACGTCGGAAATGCTCCCAGGGACCCATAAGGAGCATCCCTCCTCCTCAGGTTCCCACTCAACTGACCGAACAGCACCAGGCCAGGTTTGCCAATATCAGCCAGTATGTTTGGCACCCTATGCTTTGGTTGGACTTCAACATCCTAGCCATGTTTGGTTGGGATCAGGATGTAAGGAGATACATCCAAGGCATAGGGTGGGACTTCCTGCTCAAAGATCCACCTACCCGCATCCATCGCACGGCGACGCTGGAATTCCTTGCTTCGGTCACACTCATAGACCTACCATCTATGATCCCCGGGCTTCCGCCTGTCCTAGTAGTCACCTATTGGATGAATGGGGCTTACCGGACTAATGTCATAGACGACTTCAACGTCCTCATGGGGTTCCATCAGCCCGCAGAGATCCAGACACCGGAATACAGGGAGGCATTCTGTGAAAGGCCAGCTACCCTACCACCAGTCAGATATGGGAGGAGGTCACCGGCTCCCAGCACGTTCCCGCCAATCCAAAAGGGACCGCCTTCCTCCCGCCTCTCCGCATCTGTCATAAGTTGCTACCAGGCACCCTTCATAGTCGGAAGGAAAGTCAAGGCAAGGTCACTCAGGCGGACCTCTTTGTCATCTACTGCATGCATCAAGGGATACGATGCAACCTGGGCTACCTTTTCTTGAAGGCCCTGAAGGACTTTGGGACACGAGGCCCTGCAAGATCCCTCATGGTAGGCCCCCTTATCACTCCTCTAGCTGAGTACTGGGGATGCACTAATGGAGAAGACATCCCCGCTGCCTTGCAACCGGAACTCATAGATGGTCTGGTACTCGCCCACATGAGCATGCTCACCCGTCAGGGCACCTCCTGGGTCATACACCCCATCCTCGCTATGACGTTCGACATCCATGAGATGGACGCTTCAGAATCACAAGAGACGCCCGTCCCTCCAGGATCCCAACAACAATAGGCACAGTACGAAGATTACCTTGCCAGCCTGCACCGGCACATGAGCGATGACAGGGCCCACTCGGACAGGCATTACCAGCACCTGTGCCAACAAATCAATCAGTTGTCCTTAAGGCAACAAAGCTATGAGCAAGCGCGGGAAAGCCTTAGCCTGAGGGTAGACGGTCTCATGCAGAGAATGGACACAATGGGCCAGGACCTACACGGCATGATCCGAAGCGAGGAAGAATTCCAGCACCGCGTACTCCGCCGACTCCCTTCACCATCACCATCCTCAGCATCCAGCTCAAAGCCGGAAAGTTGAGATCTTTATAAATCTCCTATTGTACTTTAATTTTCCGCAAAATAAATAAGACTTTATGTTTTCGTCTTATTGCCTCTTTGTACAAAAGCCATCAGGCACAGAAGAAACTAAGAAAATAAAAAGGCACATGCGAATAAAACCGCAGAAAAATGAGAAATTAATCAAGTATTCCAACTACCACAGCCAATAAAAGGCCGAATCCCCAAAGGATTCCTGTCTAGAAAGCATTCATCAAGAATCCCCAGCAGTCAAGAAGCTGGACGACCAAACCAAAAAGCCAAAAGCAAAGAATCCCCGGCACACCGGATGACTACACAAAAGTCAAGCACAATCACTCCCCATGAAACTGGCGCATGATCAGAAACAGTAAGCCGCCACCACCTCTTTAGGAAAGGGAAAGACCTGAAGACAAAGACCTGCACACCAGGCAAAACCGGCACATGATCAGAAACAATAAGCCGCCACCACCTCTTCAGGAAAGGGAAAGACCTAAAGACAAAGACCTGCACACCAGGCAAAACCGGTGCATGATCAAAAACAGTAAGCTGCCACCACCTCTTCAGGGAAGGGAAAGACCTGAAGACAAAGACCTGCACACCAGGCAAAACCGGCGCATGATCAGAAACAGTAAGCCGCCACCACCTCTTCAGGAAACAGAAAAACCTAAAGACGAAGACCTGCACACAGGCAAAGCCAGGCGCATGACCAGAAGCAGTAAGCCGCCACCATAGCCAAAGGGTCAGCTACCGCGTCGAAGGAGCATCCTGAGGCATCTAAACCTAATGGGGGTTCATACTCATCAACCAAGGGGTCAGCTACCGCATCGAAGGAGCATCCCGAAATTCTCTACGTGTCAGCCGAAGGGTCAGCTACCGCACCGAAGGAGCATCCTGAAGCCTCACAGCATATCGTCTGAAGGGTCAGCCTCCACAGCAAGAGGAGCATCCAGAAGACAACCGGGCAAGAGGGTTAACTCCTTCACCCGACAACAGACTTCATGGTATGTTAACCCATGGTCAATTGGTCGGGTAAAGGGGGGGCAGCTGTAGACCCCAAATCTTGCCCGGACCTCTAATAAAGCCGAAGATCGCCCATTCCGAAGATGGTTAAGACGTTATCAAGTCCTAGCAGCTTGTTCTAGGTTCCATTTAGGATAGGAAGGGTTTTTAGAGGCATTAAAAATTGGGAAATCCGCCGGAGACAGCAGATGGCCATCCAGAACAGGCGGATGGCCGTCCAGAACAGGCAGACGGCCGTCCATGGCAACTTTAAGGCCATGGACGGCCGTCCATGGCCACTTTTTGCCATGGACAGCCGTCCGCTTTGTCCAGACGGTCGTCCACCTTTTCCAGGCCCGAATCCCTATAAATAGGGGCCTCATTTCTCCGTTTTTTTACACCTTTCACACTCCTCCACTCTCTTGGAAGCCTTTTGGCACTTGAGAGTGACCCTGAGCATTATTCTGGGGTTCGAGGGAGCTTTCCGATTTCCGTTAAGGTTGAAATCGATTAAGGAAGTCTCTTTTTGAGACATCCGGCCCTCGGTAGAGTGACTTTTCTTTATTTTGCGGGAGGAGCATGTTTGTAGAGTGCGGGGACTACCAAAAAGCGTCCTCACGTTTTCGAAGAGTTAATATAAAGCTCGCTTCGGAGGTTCCTTCTCTATTCTCTGTCTTTTTTTTACTGCTTTCTTTATCGCTTTCTTTGTGTGCATTAGATAATAGAGCCATGTAGATATTTAAATTCTGCAAGTAGATCAAATAATAGGGTAAAAATGTAATTTCTTTAAGTTTTTATTTTCTAAGTTAGTCCATCATAGGAAACCCGAAAGGGGCGTTGTGGGGGTGCTAACACCTTCCCCACACATAACTAACTCCCTTACTCGACTCTGGTTGTAATGGCCAAAGTTGGTTTTTTTCTAAAACCACTGCCTTTTCTTTTTTACCTTTTTCAGTGTTTAAGGTTAAAACACTGATGGCGACTCCTCGAACCTATTCGAAAACCTCGCCTTTAGGTCCAGCCTGGTTATCGGACGGCCTAAAGGCGTTGAACCATTTCTTTCAAGAAAACGCGAGTCATATCAAAAACCATCGCGTCGCTCCGACCGCCTCTTCTGACGGCGGCGACAATAATTTCCACCAAAACTTTTTATCCTAGAAGGACCAAATAAATCTAAGTGTAATAATTCTAAAGGTTTTGAAGTGGAAATAACATTCTTAGATTTAAAGGATGATTTCACTTGTTTACCTATTTTACATGCATCACATAATCTATCTTTTTCAAATTTTAACTTAGGCAAACCAACAACTAAGTCCTTTGATATTAATTTGTTTAATTGATGCATATTTATATGAGCTGCTCTCTTATGCCATAACCATGGGTTTTCTTCCTTAGCTATTAAACATGTTATACTAGTATCATGTATACAATCCAAATCAATCAAATATATATTATTATGCCTAATTCCTTTTAATGCTATATTTTCGGAATCTACTAAATGAATGGTACAAAACTTAATTTCAAAGATTACCTTGAATCCTTTGTCACAAAGTTGACTTATACTTAGGAGATTATGCTTTAGCCCATCAACAAGAAGCACATCCTTTAACTCCAAAGTGTTTGCACCACCTATATTTCCAATTCCAAGTATCTTTCCTTTGTTGTTGTCCCCATAGGTTACATATCCTCGTTCTTTAGCTTTGAAACTTACAAATTTCGTTTTGTCTCCGGTCACATGTTTTGAGCATCCACTATCAAGATACCACATAGACTTCTTGGATTTGGAAGTTTCCTCAAAGTCGGAAGATCTGTTGTCTTTTGCCATCAAGAAAATATTAGCTTCTATTTTCGAATCACTTGATTCCAAACTTGAATCACTATCGTCCCAAGCTATGTAGGCTTTCTTCTTGAAGAATTTCTTGCCTTTGTTATCTTCATTCTTCTTGTTTGGACATTCATTTTTTACATATCCTGTTTCACCACAACCATAACATTTGATATTCAAAGAAGTACTTTCTCTTACCTTTCCCTTACCTTTAAAGGGTTGCTTCCCTTTGGCTTTCATAAACTTGGTAAATTTCTTTTTCATAAGACTCAATTGTTCTTCTTCTTCATTTTCTCAGTCTTCTTCTTCCTTCTTGTTCTTACTCTTGGAAATTTCAGATTTGAAGGCTAGGTTCCTCTTTTGGTGTTGACCTTCTTCATCATTTAGCCTTCCTAGTTCAAGCTCATGCTCTCTCAATTTTCCAAAGAGCTCCGCCATAGGCATTGTTGCTAGATTTTGTGACTCTGTGACGGTCGTCACCTTAGGTTGTCATTTCCTATCCAAAGATTTCAAAATTTTTACGTTTAATTCATCAACATAAAAAATTTTACCTAACCCAGTGAGATGGTTCACAATGTGTGTGAAACGCTTTTGAACGTCAAAGATCGTTTCTCCTTGTTGCATTCGGAACATCTCATATTCTTGGATTAGTGAATTTTTGTGTGCTCTCTTAATGTCATCAGTACCTTCGTGGGTTACTCTTAACATTTCCCACATCAAGCACTTTTACAAACGGAGATCCTGTAAAACTCATCAAGGGTTAAAGCAGATGAAATTATATTTCTAGCCCTAACATCATATTGGGCTTTTCTATTTTCTTCCGTCGTCCATCTAGAAAATGGTTTTGGAACCTCTTCTCCGTTTTTAGAAATTTTAAGAATAAAGGGACCGTTTAAAATTGCGTCCCAAACACCTCTATCAACAGACTCTAAAAATATTTGCATTCTTACTTTCCAAAATGGATAATTTTGCCCCGCAAAGAGTAGGGGTCTATTGATAGAAGCACCCTCGACAAACGTTTGAAATGGTTTCTTAAACAAAAATTAGGGTTTTAAAATTTTTCCCAAATTTCACCGATTAAATTGTTGTGTAAAGTAGTAAATAGAGCAAGGATAGAGTATTACACAGGCGATTTATACTGGTTCGGATCAAAAGACCCTACGTCCAGTTGCTAATCACTCAAATAGAGGATTAACGTTTTCACTATAATCACAGTGGAACCCAAAACCACGCAGTTTTATCTATTAATTGGGCATTTAATCGATTAACAACTGGTTTAATCGATTAACAGATGGTTTAATCGATTAACAGATGGTTTAATCGATTATTCCAGAGAGCAGATGCTGAAAATGGTTTTTCTCTCTGTAATAATCGATTATCCTGCCATTTAATCGATTAATCCAATATGTTTTTGATAAAAATGAGTTTTTGAAGCCTTTAAAGAGTTGACTATGTGCTGGCTATCTTGGACTCTCATATTACAAACTCAAAATCATAAAAACAGAGTTATTACACAAGAATACAAGTCTTCAAATCTCTAAGTCCTTTGTTCTTGAATCATCATCAAAATCAACAAGCTTCATATCCATGAATTTCAACATTCATATCCTTGTATGTTTCAACAAAAACTTCTTTTAATCTGTTAAAATGTTCTTGATCATTTTCTAGATATTTTTAACTGATGCGACATCGTTTCAATCGATTAAAACACTTTATAAAAAATCCCTTAAGTTGTTTTAATCGATTAATTCGCATTTTAATCGATTAAAATTCTGCCAAATATTTTCATAAAACTTTCTAAGTGATTGTAACTGATAACAACCATTTTTAATCGATTAAAACAATTAGCAAAAATTTCCTTAAATTGTTTTAATCGATTAATTCGATTTTATATCGATTAAAATTCTGACAGAACACCTTTCAAAATATTTCAAGTTATTTTAATCGATTGTTTTGAGTTTGTATTAATTAAAATACTAACAGAACATCTTTCAAAACACTTCAAGTTGTTTTAATCAATTATTTTGAGTTTGTATCGATTAAAATACAACCAGAACACTTTCCAAATCATTTTAAGTAATTTTAATCGAAACTATATCAGTTAAAATACTGGCAGAAGGTTTTCAAAAACTCCTTTAATGAAAACAATTGATTAATTCGAAGTTATATCGATTAAAACAGTTCCAGTGAATGTTTTAAAAGGTTTTAATCGATTATTTCGAAAACCTATCAGATAAAAATTTGTTATGTAAGTGTTAAGAACATTTTAACTGATAAAGCTCATAATATCAGTTAAAACAATTTCTTAAAAAACCATTTAACCGATTACTTTGGTTTTTAACAGATTAAACATCTTTAGAGGCATTTTCAAAATCTTTTAAATGATGAAACCTCATGCAGCAGAGAGATATGAATGATTAAACCTATGTATAGATGCAAACTCACTAATCACTTCTACCCTTTTAACCAAGTAACCTTTGACTTCACCAGAATAGCCTTTGACTTCATCAAATCAACAAGATCTTCGTTTTATCAAATGATTCAATAAGATCTTCATCACTTTCAGCAACCTTTCAAAGGTAAGGGAAAGGTAAAAGAAAGTTCTTCTTTAAATTTCAAAGTTATGGTTGTGGTAAAACAGGGTATGTGAAATCCGATTGTCCAAACAAGAAAAGTGATGATTATAAAGGCAAGAAATTTTTCAAAAAGAAATATAGCTTGGGATGATAGTGACTAAAGTTCAGAATCAAGTGATTTGAAGGTTGAAGCAAATCTTTGCTTGATGGCAAATGATAATATTTCTTTCGATTGTGAGGTAAGTGATTCCGACTGTTCTTCAAATGATGATAATGACTATGATGTTTTGCATAATGCATATCAAGAACTATTTTCTGCTTTTAAAGATTTGCAAACTGAATATAAATCTTTGAAAAAGAATTTGATTAAATCAGATAAAGAAGTAGAATCTTTAAAATAAAAAATAGTGACTTTAGAAGAAAAAGGAAATAAACAAATAGAATGTGCATCATGTAAAGAATATGAACATGAAAGTGACATACTTAGACACTTACGTGATAAAGCTAAGAAAGAATTAAGTAACAATAGTAAGAATGAAGTCATTGTGCAATCTTAATTAAAATGTCATGTTCCATTAATAGAGCCTCAAAATAGAACCTAAAGGGTATGGATTGAAAAAGGATCTAAATCTTCTGAAAATAAAGTTGTATCTTTTTCAATAATTAAATCTAATGCATGCTTCTATTGTATGAAACATGGACATACATCTAATAGATGTAAAATTAAGCATTTTGGTGTTCCAAAAGGAAAATATGATTGGATTCCTATAGTTAAATGATTTGCTTGTCTCTAACCCCAAGGACCCAAAAGTTATGGGGACCTAAGATTATTATGTTCTTGTTTTGTAGGCATCTACTAGATCTAAAAAGTCTATGTGGCATCTTGATAGCGGTTGTTCAAGACACATGACTGGGGATAAAAAAAGAAATTTACAAGTTTCACAAAGAAAGAACAAGGATATGTGACCTATGGGGACAACAACAAAGGAAGAATACTTGGAACCAGAAATATTGGTGGTGCAAATACTTTGAAGATAAAGGATGTGCTCCTTGTTGATGGGCTAAAGCACAATCTCCTAAGTATAACTCAACTTCGTGATAAAGGATTTAAGGTAATCTTTGAAAGGAAGTTTTGCACTATTCATTTAAAGGATTATGAAAATATAACATTAAAAGGTATTAGGCATAACAATATTTATTTAATTGATTTGGATTGTGTATCTAATACGAATATAACATGCTTAGTTGCTAACGAAGAAAATCCATGGTTATAGCATAAGAGAGAGACTCATATAAACATGCATCAATTAAACAAACTAATATCAAATGACTTAGTTGTTGATTAGCCTAAGCTAAAATTTGAAAAAGATAGATTATGTGATGCATGTCAAAAAGGTAAACAAGTGAAATCATCTTTTAAATCTAAGAATGTTATTTCCACATCAAAACCTTTAGAATTTTTACACTTAGATTTATTTGGTCCATCTAGGATAAAAAGTTTTGGTGGAAATTACTATGCTCTTGTAATTATTGATGACTTCTCTAGATTTACTTGGACATTTTTCTTAACATTGAAAAGTGAGGCTTTTAAAGCTTTTAGAAATTTTGCTAAGCAAATTCAAAATGAGAAAGACTTAAGAATTAAAGTGTTAAGGAGTGACCATGGTGGGGAATTCCAAAATGAATACTTTGAAAATTATTGTGAAGAAAATGGAATTTTGCATAAATTTTCTGCACCTGGAACTCCCCAACAAAATGGTGTAGTAGAAAGGAAAAATAGGTCACTAGAGGAACTTTCTAGAACAATGTTAAATGAATCAAATGTTCCTAAATATTTTTGGGCTTGTAGACCCCAAATCTTGTTCGACTCCCTAATAAAGCCGAAGATCGCCCGTTTCGAAGATGGTCAAGACTTTATTAAGTCCCTAGTAGCTTGTTCTAGGTTCCATTTAAGATAGGAAGGGTTTTTAGAGGCATTAAAAATCAGGAAATCTACTGGAGACAGCAGATGGCCGTCCAGGACAAGCGGATGGCCATCCAGAACAGGCAGATGGTCGTCCAGGACAGGCAGATGGCCGTCCATGGCAACTTTAAGGCCATGCATGGCCGTCCACTTAGCTTGGACGACTGTCCATGGCCAAAAGTTGCCATGGACGGCCGTCCACACTACATGGATGGTCGTCCATGGTCACTTTTTGCCATGGACGGCCGTCCACTTTGTCCAGATGTTCGTCCACCTTTTCCAGGCCCGGTTCCCTATAAATAGGAGCTCCCATTCTCCGAATTTTCACACCTTTCCACTCCTACCACTCTCTAGGAAGCCTTTTGGCACTTTAGAGTGACTCCGAGCATTATTCCGGGGTTCGAGTGAGCTTTCCGATTTCCGTTAAAGTTGAAATCGGTTAAGGAAGTCTCTTTTTGAGACGTTCGACCCTCGGTAGAGTGACTTTTCTTTATTTTGCGGGAGGAACGTGCTTGTAGAATGCGGGGACCGCCAAAAAGCGTCCTCAAGTTTTCGATGAGTTAATATAAAGCTTGCTTCGGAGGTTCTTTCTCTATTCTCTGTCTCTTTTACTGCTTTCTTTATCGCTTTCTTTGTGTTTATTAGATAATAGGGCCATGTAGACATTTAAATTCTGCAAGTAGATAGAATAATAGGGTAAAAGCATAATTTCTTTAAGTATTTATTTTCTAAGTTAGTCCATCATAGGGAACCCGAAAGGGGCGTTGTGGGGTGCTAACACCTTCCCCACACGTAACTAACTCCTTTATCCGACTCTAGTTGTAATGGCCAAAGTTGGTTTTTTTCTAAAAACCACTACCTTCTTCTTTTTTTACATTTTTCAGTGTTTAAGGTTAAAACATTGATGGCGACTCCTCGAACCTATTCGAAAACCTTGCATTTAGGTCCAGCCCGGTTATCGGACAGCCTAAAGGCGTTGAACCACTTATTTCAAAAACGTGAGTCATATCAAAACCATCGCGTTGCTCCAACCGCCTCTTCTGACGGCGGCGACAAATGGTGACTCCACTGGGGAAGCTAGAGAGTTGATCCCATTTAGTGATGGACTAGTTTAAGAAATAAAAACTAGAAATTACGCTTTGACCCTTTCTTACTTTATAACATGTTTTACTGTTTGGCTTTAATAATTGTTGTATGCTTATTTTCTACAATTGTCTGAAATAAACTGTACACAACCCTTGCACACTATAGTCCCTCTATACCCGGGGGCAAGAGAGAATACACATAGGGAGTGGGTGGCAAGTACGGCCGACCATGGTAATGGCCATAGTGCTAGCAGGTCGTTGTTGGAAACTACCACTCAAGGTGATAACCTTCTTCTTCTGGTCTAAGAACATCGACACGGACATTCGTGCATGGTTCGAAGACTGGGAGATTGAAGGGACCCTATAATGGGGGCACCTTGGGGGCCTGGCCTTGGTGAGAATAGATAGAACCTACCTTTGCCAATGCACTTTTCTGCAGGAAACCCCTACCTCATAATTAAACGTCACTCTGTTCACGAATGAGTGAATTGTTTGTGCATTTGTTTGTTGCATAACATAACCATACAACAGCAAAATATATATATATATATATATATATATATATATAACAAAATCTCAAAAATATTTTCACAATAAACACCCTTATCTCGGACAGTTTGCCTTTTAGCTAGCCTGGTTTCGGGTTCTTTGTAAGCTAAGTAGTCACGCAGTCCAACAGAAGAGATAAGGGATGCTAAGACCATTCTTTCGCAATAACCATTTTTATCTCGGACAGTCTACCTTTTAGCTAGCCTGGTTTTAGGTTTTTTGTAAGCTAAGTAGCCACGCAATCCGACAGAAGAGATAAAAGGCTAAAATAATATTAATAATAATAATAATAACAAAATCAAAAAATTTATAAAAAGAATTTTGACAAAGTCGTATCATTCATATTGCATCATGCAATAAGTGGAAAAATCAAGAGAGAAAATAAATGCATAAGGAAATATGCATACGTATCATTTTAATAAACCAATAAAAAATGGGTCTTAGAAGCATTTTTTTGGAAAATTACTGGGCCAAATCTCCTTCAGAATTTCGCAGCCTTGTTCTTCACCCTTTTCTCTTCGTTTTGATATATTGTGCGTCCAAATCGGATATCCTAGTCAAAAGTTATGTCACTTTGAACATCTGTCGCCCTTTTGTACTGGTGCATGCATAAATACATTCATTCTAGGGGGCATTAGATATCCCTAAGACAAAGGCGAAAGAGGCCCAAGTGCGCTTGTAATCTTCCATAAGGAAGAGATAAGTGTGTTAAGGTATATGGTGACCTTTACGGGGAAAGAACCATTCTACCGAAGTGGGTATGGCACTCCGCAAAGCGTAAGCTTTAAGGATGATACCAAAGCCATTGTCTTAAGGCATATCTATCCCACACTAATCATTCATTTTTAATTAAAACTGTAATTCATCTGCATTCTAGAAAGTGGTTGGTCTTTTTGTGGTCCGAACCCGTGCACAAAAGGCTAAAGCGATGGAGCAGCTAGAAGAGCAGAACCGTAAGCTCACCACTGAGCTTAACGCTATGAAAGAACAAATGGCGCAAATGATGGAGTTAATGCGCCAACAGAAACTCAATAAGGGCGATACTCATGGTGACCGCGCATCTCACCATGAGGAAGAAGAAGAGGAAGAGGCCCCTATGCAGTCCGAAGCAAGGGCGATGCTCTTCCAGCCCCCTGAAGTCTCCAAGCAACAAATCTCCGCTCTGGAGGAGAGACTTGTAAGAATTAATGGTTAAGTTCAAGAGGGGGGGTGAATTGAACTTTTGAAATCTTTTTTGAAAAACACTCTTTCTTTTGGAAGAATGGTTAATCTTTATCCAATCTTTTATTAGGCAGATTTGGTTTTAAACAAAGTGAGAATATAAGCAAGAATTGTAAAGAGATGAAAGCAGAAATTCAACACAAGAGTTTATACTGGTTCACTCTTTCCCAGAGCTACATTCAGTTCTTGACAAATCTGCTAAGTTCTACTAATTCCAAGTGAAAATACAAACCAGTAGATATACACCAATCTACCCCAAGAACTATCTTACAACACCACAAGATAGACTCTTGAATTAACCACCCAGTAACCAAACCCAGTTATTGTAACCAGTGCAGATTCAAACCCAATCTACACAATTAACCTTTGTACAAGTATATGAAAAGAAAAAACCTGGACTGCGGCTTTAACAATATAGAAGTCCAGAAGCAATTTCCCTAACTTAGAACTTTCTCTCTTGATGAACTTTCAACAATCTTGATCTAAACGCCTTATGATATGAAAAGTTTATGAATGCACAGAGAAAGGCACGAATATGAGAGCTCTAAGATTGCTTTCAAAATGTTTTCCAAATTGTTGCTTTCAAAAGAGAAATCAAAACTGTATTTATAGAGTAAAAGAGAGAAACTGATAGATTTAATCGATTAAAATGACTTGGAGTAGCAGATGACCGATCAGAATGGCTTTATGACCGATCAGAACCTGATATGATCGATCAGAATTGAGTTGTGATCGATCAGAATATTTTTCAATCGATTAAAATGATGTTTCAATGGATTGATTTCATTTAAAACTAATTCAATCGTTTTTTCGAGCTTTTAATGGATTGAAACAGTTTAGAAGAAATGGTAGCTCTCTGTTTCAACAGATTAAAATATATTTCAACAGATTGAAATCCTGTGATACCTTAGAATGAAAAAATGGTCTCTCTGTTTCAACAGATTAAAACTCATTTCAACAGATTGAAATCATGTGATGTCTTAGAATGAAAAAATGATCTCTCTGTTTCAACAGATTGAACTCGATTTCAACATATTGAAATTGCGAAACCTTTAATATGAAAAAATCATTAAGAACATTTTAACCTGTTGATTCTACGATTCAATCAATTAAAATTTTGACAACATATGAACATTTCCTATTTTAAGTGATTTTAACAGATTGAAACTTCTTTTTAACAGATTGAAAAACTCAGTTTGTTCTTTTAATGCTTAAAGGTTGGTTTTTCATGCAGTAAAATAAGTTCAATGAGATGCATCATTTAAAGGCGCTTATCACAAGATCTATTGAACAATCAAGAGATTAAATTCTAAATCTATAACCTATTCACCTACACACCCACAAACTAAACTCTATAAGTCTATATATCTTCATCAAATCCAACAAGTGCTTCAATCTCCCCCTATTTGATGGAGACAAATAACCACTGCACCTGCATAAACAATAACAGAACAGAGACATATATGATTTTGTGATGTGTGTGTAGTGACAGCTATAAGCAAATACTTCTCCCCCTATTTGACTTCATCAAAAAGTGTTTAATTACAGTCCACAAGTACCACGTAGGTACCAAAAAAACAAAAGAAACAAGTGAACTTAAAGCATTTAAAACTAAACTTCATTCATCACCATCCCAGGGACCCTGATTGAATTGGAGGTCACCAATTCTGTTGAAGATATCCTCCAGTTGATTATCAATGTGCTGAAATCTGGCAATGAGTCTTCATACAGTCGATGCTGGTGAGCTTGCAGAGCAAATGTCATCTCCATGTGCCTCCTTTGATTTGTTTGTATTTCATTCATCTGACGCAGCATAGTCCTTTCAAACTGTGAAAGAGGCATGTCACGGTCAGGTTGTGGTATATAAGGAATTACTTCCAATGGAGACTGCTCTTCCATGACATCTTCCATAGGATCTATTTGTCTTGCTTCAGCAGCACTCGGAGCACCAGTATTCTCATCTTCTTCCTCTTCTTCTTCTTTCCCAGCTTCTTCTTTCGAAATCCACTCATCATCAATCTTAATGAATCCCATTTTATGAAGGATGGAGTTGTTAACCTCATTTGTAGGGCGAATGATTTCAACCAATTCTCCTTCCAAGTCAATACCAAAATGAGTTAGAAATTTAGAAATTAGGATTGCATAAGGATACCTAAAATCACTTAGCCTTTTTGCTTTGATCATATGGTCCTTGATGAAAAAAACCCAGTTTACTCTGATTCTGTGATGGATACAGTACATCAGCACTAAATCACCTTCATTTAGTACTGCATGATTGCTCCCCCTGGGAGTAAGCTGCCAGGCCACTATGAATGCAAGAATTCTTTCTCCAAGATTCAACTTTCCAGTGTTGAAGGAACTCACAGAGTCACGCTTATTTCTCATACATGAGCGAAAGTATTGGACATTGTTGAATTCTTCTACATCAGAGGTATACCCTTTAGTGACTTTCACTCCTTCATCCTTGAGTCCAGCAACATTTTTCCAGACAGTGGGAGTAATCTCTATTTCCACTCCTTTAACTTGAGTTTTGAGTGTAGAACCTTCAAATGACAAATTAGTAAAGAAAACGTTAATAAGATCAGGATAGATTCTACCATTGAGCTCAAGGAACTTCTGAAGTTTCTGGTGTTGCAGCAGCTTCCGAACACCTCTGAACCCTTCAGCATCCAACCACGAGAATTTCAGAACCTTGGGAATATTAATTTGTTTCCTGCTCATTTCGTGAATGAACAAGTCCATCTTTTCTTGGTTCCCATTGAACCAGGATTCAATGCGCCCTCCTCCTGATGTTTCTTGCACAGCAGCTGAGGATTCTCCTTTGCTGAACTTCTTCCTCCGAGATTTGGTGCGTTTAAACATTTTGTTTTGAGAGATGAACCGAAAAACAGAGAAGAGAGAATTTCAAGGAGAGAGTACAAGATTTTCGAATCACTATTGCATGTTAAAAAGGAATGAGACCCTTCATCTACTTTGGATAGTCAATTTTGTCTTTTTGTAAATTACTGCTGTTTTGCTCCATGCGTCAGAGATGGTAAAGGCAGAGAGAGAGAGAAAGAGAGTTTTTACTGTGATATTCAATTACCTTCACATCTGATTTGCAATCACAGTCATTCAGCTTTTATTGGATAATTATTACATTTAAGAGAGTAGCTGAAGTTATTCCCAGTTGCACAGGCACTCAACCCAATCTGCATTAAGTGATTAGAGGCAATGCATACACTACTAACCCTAGAAAAAAAATTAACCAATTGATTTTCCATAAAATCAATTGATTTTTATTTACTGATATAGATGCAGATCACAATAAATCGATTGAATCGAAGATTTAATCGATTGATTTGTAACAGAAAAACATGCAGAGCTACAGAGTTATTGAAATAAATCGATTAAAATTTCATTTAATCGATTAAACTGGTAATACATCATGAACAGAGATTGAGAATCAGGAAATCAATAGATTATTTTGCAATTTCAATCGATTAAAACACATAATTTCAAAATTTTCAGTCAATTTAATCAATTGAACATGTTATCAACCTGTTAAAAAGCACAGAATCATAATAAAGAATCAATTATTCAATACTAGATATATCCATAATTCCTAATTCAGTTCTAAGCATATTAAGTCTATCTCTAGGGAGTGGTTTGGTGAACAAGTCAACTAATTGTTTCTCAGTTTCAATGAATAAAATTTCACAATCACCCCTAGATACATGTTCTCTAATAAAGTGATGTCTAATTTCAATATGCTTAGTTCTAGAGTGTTGAATAGGATTCTTAGTTAGATTAATTGCACTAGTATTATCACAAACCAGAGGTACCGTGTTGAGAAATACTCCATAATCTTTCAATTGTTGTTTAAGGTAGATACTTTGAGCACAACAACTCCCGGCTGCTATGTATTCAGCTTCAGCAGTTGAAAGAGCTACACATGCTTGTTTTTTACTGTGCCATGATATGAGACTGCTTCCCAGTAAATGACATGTACCAGAGGTACTTTTCCTATCCAATCTACATCCTGCAAAGTCAGAATCAGAAAATCCAACAAGTTTAAGAGAGGCACCTTCAGGATACCATAGTCCAACATTAATGGTTCCTTTAAGGTACTTGAGAATCCTTTTAGCAGCGGTAAGGTGAGATTCCTTTGGATTTGCCTGAAATCTAGCACAAATACAAACACTGAACATAATGTCAGGCCTACTAGCAGTCAGATATAGAAGAGATCCAATCAAACCTCTATATTTAGTTTGATCAACAGATTTCCCTTTTTCATCTAAGTCTAGATAGCAGTTAGTAGACATGGGTGTGGAGGATTCTTTGCAATTATGCATATCGAATTTCTTCAACAACTCATTACAGTATTTAGATTGATTTAGGAAAATACCATTCCTTAATTTCTTAACCTGGAGACCAAGGAAGAAATTCAACTCTCCCATCATAGACATTTCAAATTCACTTTGCATTTCCTTAACAAACTTATTACACAAGGCTTTATTGTTAGAAAAAGAGGCTGAGATCAAGAGAGGGGGTGAATTGATCTTTGAAAGATTTTCGCAATAAATAGATTATCTATTTCAAAGATTAAGAAATCTGACCAATTCTTGAATCATACACAACAAGCAATCAAAAAATAAATGCAGTCACAAAATTAAAGAAGAGAAGGGTTTAGAAAGATATCACCAAGGTTTATACTGGTTCACCCAATACCAGGGCTACGTCCAGTCTCCAGCCAAATTCCAGTTGGGTTCCACTAGATTGAATGTTTTACAGATTACAGCCTTAACCTCACACTCAATCTACCACAAGAACCACAATTCCAGTTCCTGCACCTAACCTTTCACCAAGAACCAAATTCCAGTTCTTGACCTACCCTGCAGCCAAATTCCAACTACAGAAACCAGTGCCCACAATTCTAGGCACCCACAATATAGTAAAAGAAATAAAAGACACAAACAGAAGAAACTAAAACGCTCAAACCAGTTTTATGCAGTTCTACAATATGTGTTTCTTCTCAAAAGAATGCAATTTTGCCTCAAGAAAGAACTTTGATGAACTTCACAAAAACTAGCGTGATTCTTTCTTGAAAGTAGTACTTTTGATTGTTTGATTGATTGCCAAAAGATGTATTTCAGATGATGTATAAAAATTTCAAGCACCTTTGTTTACATAGAAGATTTTCAAAATAGCTGGTTCAATTAATCTGTTAAAATGATCTTTTAATCTGTTAAAAGTCTTGTTTTAATCTGTTAAATCTTCTTTTAATCCATTAAAACGTTTCCAAATTTGTTTTAACTGATACGACAACGTTTATATCAATTAAAACTCTTTACAAACAATCTTCCAATCTGTTTTAATCGATTGTTTCGTGTTTCAATCGATTAAAATACTGCAAATCATTCTTATAAACTTTTCCAAGTGATTTTAACTGATAAAAATCTGTTTTAATCGATTTAAATGCTTAGCACAAATTTTCTTAAGTTATTTTAATCGATTGAAACAAAGTTTTAATCGATTAAAATAAATCTGATCGGTCATAACTCAATTCTAATCGATCATATCTGGTTCTGATTGGTCATAACTCAATTCTGATCGGTCAAACAGTACTCCAAGTGGTTTTAATCGATTATTTCGAAGTTGTATCGATTAAAATACTGCCAGAACACTTCTCTGAACATTTTAAGTTATTTTAATCGGTTATTTCGAAACTGTATCAGTTAAAATACTGACTGAAGGTTTTCAAAACTTCCTTTAAAGAAAACAATCGGTTATTTCGAAATTATATCAATTAAAAACCTGTTATAAAAGTGTGAAGAACATTTTAGTTGATAAAGCTTATATGTTATTAGTTAAAATAGTTGATTAAGGAAGCTTTTATCAAAATACTTTGTTTTTAACTGTTAAAACATTTTTAGAGGCATTTTGCAAAATCTTTTAAGTGAAGAAACCCCATGCAGCAAAAAAGATAAAAATGATTATACCTAAACAGAGCTGCAGACACACTAATCCTTCTACTCTTTTATCCAAGTGACCTTTGACTGCCACAGAGTCGTCTTTGACTTCATTCTTGACTTCATCAAATCAACAAGATCTTTGCCAAAGTAATTCAATAAGATCTTCATTCTTTCAGTCTCCCCCTATTTGATGAAGACAAACATCACTTTGAAAAATAACTCTGCAGACGAAGTCACTTGAAAAAATAGATTAGTGAGTAATAAAAAATAATCATTTTCCCATTTCTCCCCCTAAATTGCTGCTCCCCTAAATAAGGAATTATTTCTCCCCCTAAATCGATCAAAAGTAAAGCAATTATTTCTCCCCCTTTTGACTTCATCAAAAATAGGGAACATAGGAAAAAAAAATTATGCATGGTATGTATTATGTTTTAGATTTTGAAAATAGTAAAAAAAATATGAATATGATACTTTACTCATGTAAAGACTAATCAAAGTTGATTTAGACTCATCTTCATTAACACGTTTGTAATGAATACAATTAGCACGTGTAAAGATACGGGAACCATGCTTTAGTAGCATGTTACAAGAACAACCATTAACTAAAGCCTTTAATTCTTCTTCCCAAAGAAAAAATCGATTAAAAATAGGACCTGTCGCCGCCGTCCGTTCCGACGTCCTGGGACATCTCGAACGTTAATGCGAGCGGTCGCGAAAAGATGGTTGAGACTCGCGTTTTTGTTAAAAATATGTTCATTGCTTCCGAGGCGCTCAACACTGAACTATCCTCTAATAGAAGCAAGGTTTTCAAAAAGGGTTCTTTTGGAGTCGCCACCAATGTTTTGACCATAAACATTGGAAAAGGAGAAAAAGGCATTGATTTTAATAAAAACCAAACTTGGCCATTATAACCAGAGACGGGTAAGGGAGTTAGTTACGTGTGGGGAAGGTATTAGCACCCCACAACGCCCCTTTCGGGTTCCCTATGACGGATTAATTCATTTAAGTAAGGATTACGAGAAATTACGCTATTACCCTCTTTTATTCATACAGTATTTAAAAATGGCTATCTACATGATTTTATCTACATTGCATACAAAAAGCAATAAATAAAGCAGTAAAAGAGAAGATAATTGAGAAGAACCTCCGAAGCAAGCTTTATATTATAAGTCTTTTACACAGAGGATGCTTTGCGGCAATCCTTCGCTCTATAATGACTCTCCTCTCAAAAATAATATCGACTCGACTAAACTTTTACTGAAGAATCGAATGCCGGAATACAAATTCCTTAACTGATTGTTACCTATTAAAGGCAATCAGAAAGATCATTCGAAGGAGGGAGAGAAGAAGACAAGTCTTGGAGTTGTCTCGGGTGTGGAGAATGACAAAATGAGGCTCCTATTTATAGATTTCGCAGCCTGGACATCTGGGACGGCCGTCTGGGTTGGGACGGTCGTCCCAACTGCACATTTTACACTGAGCCAAGCTGGGATGGCCTGTTGGGTTTGGGACGGCCGTCCCAACTATGTTTTGGGGTTTGGGACGTGCGTCCCAAAGGTGAGACGTGCGTCTCACTTGCATTTTGGTGTTTGGGACGGCCGTCCCAGTTTGGGACGGCTATCCCAACCTGTTTTGGCCTGTCTTCGCGTTTTGGGACCCCCGGGAAGCTTTCCTTTCCTTTTTCGGACGTCGTTTGATGCCGATGTGTGTCCGTTGAAGCTTTATCTTCATATAGGAAGTCTTCTTGGCCTTCATTAAGATGCCAGGCGAGCTTTATCTTCGTGTAGGAAGTCTCTTTAGTCTTTATTGTGTGGATGGTTGAACTCCGTCTTGTTGCGGGAGGTCTTTCTCGATTTTTCTTTGATATGAAGCCGGGTGAACTGTATGAAGTTTCCCTAGCTTTTATTTTGAGAGGCCGGGCAAAATTAGGGGTCTACAGGACCAAATCAATTAAAAAGTTCTTGTTAATGGTTTTAATCGATTGAAATAAGGTTTGAATCGATTAAAACAGTGATGAGTTTTGAAAGTTTGAAACATAAGTTGATATAATTGATTAAACAGATATTTAATCGATTAAATCAGTAAAAAAAATGTTGTATAAGTGCTTTTAATCGATTTAAAATTTGTTTGTATCGATTAAAACAATCAGTTTTGAAAACTAAGCAATGTTTGATGCATCTATCATGCCTAATTCAGTGCGAATTTTGTAAAACCGATCACGAGCAAGAGGTTTTGTAAAAATATCTACTAGTTGTTTTTCAGTTTCGATGAAGAAAATTTCACAATCACCTTTCAAAACATGATCTCTAATGAAATGATGTCTAATTTCTATATGTTTGTCCTAGAATGTTGAATTGGGTTTTTAGTTAACATAATGGCACTAGTATTATCACATAACAGAGGAATCTTTCTGAGAATTAAACCATAATCCTCAAGCTGTTGTTTGATCCAAAGAGATTGAACACAACAACTTCCAGCTGCAATGTACTCTGCTTCAACTGTAGAAAGAGCAACACATGATTGCTTTTACTATGCCATGAGATTAGACTGCTTCCAAGGAGATCGCAGGTGCCACTGGTGCTTTTCCGATCAAGTTTACAACCTGCAAAGTCTGAGTCAGAATATCCAATTAAACTTAGTTTGGACTCACCAGGATACCATAACCCAACATTTAAAGTTCCTTTGAGATATTTGAGGATTCTTTTTGTAGCAGTAAGATGTGATTCTTTTGGTGCAGATTGAAACCTGGCACACATACAAACACTGAACATAATGTCAGGTCTACTTGCTGTTAGATATAGCAAAGAACCAATAAGTCCTCTATATTTGGTTTCATCAACAGCTTTTCCTTTTTCATCAGAATCAAGATAACAATTTGTGGACATTGGTGTTGATGCTTCTTTGCAATGTTCCATTTCAAATTTCTTTAAAAGTTCTGTGCAGTATTTAGATTGATGAAGAAAACTTCCTTCTTGACATTGTTTAACTTGTAATCCAAGAAAGTAGTTGAGTTCCCCCATCATAGACATCTCAAATTCTCCCTGCATATCTTTGATAAATTCTTTACATAAAGACTCATTAGTGGCTCCAAATATGATGTCATAAACATATACTTGAACTAGAATTACATCATTATTTGATTTTTTCAAGAATAAAGTTTTATCAACCAAACCTCTTTGATAGCCCTTTGAAATGAGAAAATTACTTAACCTTTCATACCATTGTCTTGGGGCTTGTTTGAGACCATACAAAGCTTTCTTTAGTCTATAAACATATTCTGGACGAATATGATCTTCAAACCCAGGTGATTGTGTAACAAAAACTTCTTCATTCAAATATCCATTCAAGAAGGCACTTTTGACATCCATTTGAAATAACCTGAAACTTTTCATTGAAGCATAAGCAAGTAAAAGTCTAACTGCCTCTAATCTAGCAACAGGAGCATACGTTTCATCAAAATCAATTCCTTCTTGCTGATTATACCCTTTAGCAACTAATCTGGCCTTGTTTCTAGTGATTATACCATTTTCATCCATTTTATTCCTAAAAACCCCTTTTGTACCTACAATATTTGCATTATCTGGTTTTGGAATTAATTCCCATACTTCATTTCTAGTGAATTGATTTAATTCATCATGCATAGCATTAATCCAGTTATTATCCTTTAATGCATCAGATACTGTTTTAGGTTCAATTTGAGATACAAATTCCATATGATTGCAAAATTTATTTAAAGATCTTCTAGTGGAAACTCCCTGATTTATTTCACCAATGATGTTGTCTATTGAAAGATTTCTTGGAGTTTTCCATTCTTTAAGTAGCTGCTCTTCAGATTCTTCAATATCTTCAACCTGTTTTTGAAAACCTGTTGATTCTGGCAGTTTTAACTGATACATTTTATCAGTTAAAACATCATCTTCTGTACTATACTCAGAAATATTCTGCATAATTGGGTTAGTCTCATCAAATACAACATGGACAGATTCTTCTACAGTATTCAGCCTTTTGTTAAAGATTCTATAAGCATGGCTATTTAATGAATATCCCAAGAAGATACCTTCATCTGATTTGGAATCAAACTTTCCAAGACTTTCCTTTCCATTGTTTAAAACAAAAACCTTACTTCCAAAAACTCTAAAATAGTTTATGTTTCATTAAGCATTGTCCTAGCTAATTCTTCAAGAGAACGATTTTTCCTTTCAACTACACCATTCTGTTGAGGAGTTCTAGGAGCAGAAAAATTATGCTTAATCCCATGTTTATCACAAAATTTATTGAAATTTTCGTTTGAAAATTCTCCTCCATGATCACTTTGAATACAAGAGATAAAATAGCCTTTTTCATTTTGAATTTGTTTCGCAAATTTCTTGAAAAAATGGAAAGTATCAGATTTTAATTTTAAAAATAATGTCCAGGTAAATCTTGAGTAATCATCTACTATAACCAATGCATATAGATTTCCTCCTAAACTCATAGTTCTAGAAGGACCAAAGAGATCCATGTGCAAAAGTTCAAGAGGTCTAGAAGTTGAAACAATATTTTTTCTGTGAAAAAGAATTCCTTACTTGTTTCCCCTTTTGACATGCATCACATACTTTGTCTTTCACAAACTTAAGTTTAGGCAAGCCAACAACAAGATCTTTAGAAATTATTTTATTAAGATGATTCATATGAATATGAGCTAACCTCCTATGCCACAGCCATGAATCATTCTCTTTAGAAATTAAGCAACAGTTTTTAGCAGAATTAGTATCTAACATGTAAATATTGTTGATCCTCTTACCAATAATCAATACCTTTTCTGAATCTGATTTGATTATCTGACATTGATTTTGTCCAAAGACAACTTTGTGTCCTTTGTCACAAAGCTGGCTAATACTAATCAAATTATGTTTTAAACCCTCAACATATAATACATTGTTAATAATACCTGATTCTGCGCATTTGATGTCACCTATTCCAAGGATTCTTCCTTTGTTATTATCCCCATAGACAACAGTCCCACCATTCTTTAGTTTTAAGTTGCAAAATTTTGTAATATCACATGTCATGTGTTTAGAACAGCCACTGTCAAGGTACCAGAGATCTTCAGTTTGTTTTGGCTGAAAAAGAAATTAGTATAGTTGCAGTACTAAATGATACAAAATTGAAATACACAATTAATTCAGCACTGGAAGTAGAATTTTAATCAATTAATTTGATATTCAATCGATTAAACAAGTTCTGGAAAAAGATATATCAGAATAATAATCGATTTATACGAGAAATAATTGGTTAATTTTATCCTTTTAATGATTTTAACTGATATAAATCCATTTTAATCGATTAAAACAACTAAACTATATTCCAGAGAACATTTTAATCGATTATTTCATATTTTAATCGATCAAAACTGTACGGACAACTTTTCTGATATTCTCTGTAAGTGATTTTAACCGATTAAAATAGTTTTGTATCAATTAAAATGCTCAGTCCAAGAATCCAGAAACAGATTTTGCTGATTTGATACCCAGGGACTTCCAGATTTTGTTCCTGCAAAATAGATTTGGCATATTTCTGGTACCCCTTTTTAATTATTTGGTCCATTCATGTTATTTGAAATGAATTTTTGGGTATCCACTTCATTCTACCTTTAGGAATAGCATATTTCCTAATTCTACAATACTTCACAGAATGCCCTTTTTTCATGCAGTAAAAACATCTAATAAATGGAGATGACATAGATTTATTATATGCAAAATAGTTTTTAAATGCTCTAGTTTTCTTTCCAATAGAAGGTGTAAAACCTATACCACCGCGATCAATAACTAATTTTTGAGAATCAAGTATCATATCAAGACTAGTTTTTCCTTGTGCAAGTTTAGATGCAGTTTTTATTAAGTATGATAATTTTTTTTGTAACTCAGGACAGCTTTTGCAATCTTTAACATTACACATGCAATCAGAATTATTACCTAATTCCAAATTTTCATTCTTGGTTTCTTCATCAACTATTTTCTTTTCAAGAATAGTGATCTTGTTTTCTAATAAACTATTCATGTTTTTTAATCTTTTATTTTCAGTTTCTAATCTTTTAGCTACTGCATGCATTTCATAAAAAGCGTCTTATAATGAACTATAATTCATAGTGGTTGTTGAGTCAAAACTTACACTGGTTATTGGCGAATCTAAGTTGACCATTAAGCATATCTCTGTTGTTTCTTCATAGGTCATTTCAAGGATCTTCCACATTTGTGCAACAGTTTGACAATGTGCTATCCTGAAAAAATCGTTTCTGTTAAGTGCAGATATGGTGATATTTTTGGCAATACAATCATCTTGGATTAATTTCTTTTCACAGTCATTTAAGCTACACCAATCATTGTTAAAAATATCAGTTTCTTGTTCAATGATATTCCAAACATTTATACTAACAGATTCAATAAAGATCCTCATCCTAATCTTCCAAAATGGATAATCTGTTCCACAAAATAGTGGAGGTCTATCAATACAAGCACCCTGAGAAAATTTATTTCCAGCCATAAATCGAAGGACTTGAATACCTCTCAAGAACCTTGCTCTGATACTAATTGTTAGAAAAAGAGGCTGAGATCAAGAGGGGGGGGGGGTGAAATGATCTTTGAAAGATTTTCGCAATAAACAAATTATCTATTTCAAAGATTAAGAAATCTGACCAATTCTTGAATCATACACAGCAAGCAATCAAAAAATAAATGCAGTCATAAAATTAAAGAAGAGAAGGGTTTAGAAAGATATCACCAAGGTTTATACTGGTTCACCCAATACCAGGGCTACGTCCAGTCTCCAGCCAAATTCCAGCTGGGTTCCACTAGATTGAATGTTTTACAGATTACATCCTTAACCTCACACTCAATCTACCACAAGAACCACAATTCCAGTTCCTGCACCTAACCTTTCACCAAGAACCAAATTCCAGTTCTTGACCTACCCTGCAGCCAAATTCTAGCTACAGAAACCAGTGCCCACAACTCCAGGCACCCACAATACAGTAAAAGAAAGAAAAGAAACAAATAGAAGAAACTAAAATGCTCAAACCAGTTTTATGCAGTTCTGCAATATGTGTTTCTTCTCAAAAGAATGCAATTTTGCCTCAAGAAAGAACTTTGATGAACTTCACAAAAACTAGCGTGATTCTTTCTTGAAAGTAGTACTTTTGATTGCTTGATTGATTGCCAAAAGATGTATTTCAGATGATGTATACAAATTTCAAGCACCTTTGTTTATATAGAAGATTTTCAAAACAACTGGTTTAATTAATTTGTTAAAATGATCTTTTAATCTGTTAAAAGTCTTGTTTTAATCTGTTAAATCTTCTTTTAATCCATTAAAACGTTTCCAAATTTGTTTTAACTGATACGACAACATTTATATCAATTAAAACTCTTTACAAAAAATCTTCCAATCTGTTTTAATCGATTGTTTCGTGTTTCAATCGATTAAAATACTGCAAATCATTCTTATAAACTTTTCCAAGTGATTTTAACTGATAAAAATCTGTTTTAATCGATTAAAACGCTTAGCACAAATTTTCTTAAGTTGTTTTAATCGATTGAAACAAAGTTTTAATCGATTAAAATAAATCTGATCGGTCATAACTCAATTCTGATCGATCATATTTGGTTCTGATCGGTCATAACTCAATTCTGATCGGTCAAACAGTACTCCAAGTGGTTTTAATCGATTATTTCGAAGTTGTATCGATTAAAATACTGCCAGAACACTTCTCTGAACATTTTAAGTGATTTTAATCGGTTATTTCGAAACTGTATCAGTTAAAATACTGACTGAAGGTTTTCAAAACTTCCTTTAATGAAAACAATCGGTTATTTCAAAATTATATCAGTTAAAAACCTGTTATAAAAGTGTGAAGAACATTTTAATTGATAAAGCTTATATGCTATTAGTTAAAATAGTTAATTAAGGAAGCTTTTATCAAAATACTTTGTTTTTAACCATTAAGGCATTTTGCGAAATCTTTTAAGTGAAGAAACCCCATGCAGCAGAAAAGATAAAAATGATTATACCTAAACAGAGCTGCAGACACACTAATCCTTCTACTTTTTTATCCAAGTGACCTTTGACTGCCACAAAGTCGCCTTTGACTTCATTCTTGACTTCATCAAATCAACAAGATCTTTCCCAAAGTAATTCAATAAGATCTTCATTCTTTCATTTATTAGCAGAACCAAAAATGATATCATCAACATAAACCTGCACCAGAATAATGTCAGATCTAGATTTCTTAATGAATAAGGTTTTGTCAACTTCACCTCTTTTGTATCCTTGATCAATTAAGAAATTACTTAGCCTCTCATACCATTGTCTAGGAGCCTGCTTTAATCCATAAAGAGCCTTTTTCAACTTGTAGACATGGTCAGGATGCTTGTGATTTTCAAAACCAGGAGGCTGAGCAACATAGACTTCTTCATTAATGAGTCCATTTAGAAAGACACTCTTGACATCCATCTGAAGTAATCTGAAACTACTAATACAAGCATAGGCTAATAACAGTCTAACAGCTTCAAGTCTAGCTACTGGTGCAAAGGTTTCATCAAAATCAATTCCTTCCTGTTGATTATATCCTTTGGCTACCAACCTAACTTTATTTCTAGTAATAATGCCGTGTTCATATAATTTGTTTTTGAATACCCACTTAGTACCAATTACATTGATATCTTTGGATTTAGGAACTAATTTCCACACATTATTTCTTTCAAACTGATTAAGCTCATCATGCATGGCACTAACCCAATATTCATCATTTAATGCATCCTTAACAGTTTTAGGTTCAATTTGTGAAATGAATGTCATATGATTGCAGAATTGATTAAGAGAATGTCTAGTAGATACTCCCTTATTGATTTTCCCGATGACATTGTCTAGAGAAAGATCTCTTGGGACAATCCATTCTTTAGGAAGCTCATCCAAGATATCTTCTTCCTGTTCTTCATCAATTCTTTCTAGTGGATCAGTTTTTGTAGGATCAATTGATTGATCACCTTCTTCGATAGTACACTGATCTGAACCACTGGGATGTTTTAACTGATAAGAATTATCAATTAAATCGTTATCATCTGCAGTACCTGTTGTTTTATTCTGCAACACTCGAGGAGACTCATTAAAAACAACATGTACTGATTCTTCAACAGATTTTAGTCTTAAATTATAGACTCTATATGCATGACTCGTTAGAAGAATAGCCAAGAAAGATCCCTTTATCGATTTTTCATCAAACTTGCCAATATTTTCTTTCCCATTGTTTAAAACAAAACATGTACATCCAAAAACCCCGAAATAGTTTATGTTGGGTTTTCTTCCTTTGTAAAGTTCATATGTGGTTTTCTTAAGAATGGGTCTAATCAAAACTCTATTCAAAACATGACAAGCTGTGTTTACAGCATCTGCCCAAAAGTATTTAGGTAAGGCATTTTCACAAAGCATTGTTCTAGCCAGTTCCACAATGGATCTGTTCTTTCTTTCCACAACATCATTCTGAGTTCTTGGAGCAGAAAAGTTGTGCTTTATGCCATACTTTTCACAAAATAATTCAAACTTTTCATTTACAAATTCTCCACCATTGTCACTTTGAATAGAAGCAATGAAATAACCTTTCTCATTATGTAAAACCTTGGCAAGCTTTTTAAAAGATTTGAAAGAATCAGATTTGGCTTTTAGAAATACAGTCCAAGTAAATCTGGAAAAATCATCAACAATTACCATGATATAGAGATTACCACCTAGGCTTTTATTTCTTGAAGGACCAACCAAATCCATGTGAAGCAGTTCCAAAGGTCTAGAAGTAGAAACAATGTTTTTGTTTGAAAAGGATTTTCTAGTTTGTTTACCTTTTAAACAAGCTTCACAGATTTTGTCTTTCAGAATTTGAAGCTTAGGTAGCCCAGAGACTAAATCTTTAGAAATCGGTTTGTGAAGATGATTAAGATGAATATGTGCAAGCCTTCTATGCCATAACCAAGATTCTTCTTCTTTAGTAAGAAGACAACTTTGAGATGAGATAGAATGCTTGATATCTAGCATGTAAATGTTATTTAACCTCTTACCTACCAACATTACCGTGTCAGATTTTGGCTCACAGATTAGGCAGATTTCTGGTTTGAAGATAACCTTGTGACCTAGATCACATAATTGACTTATACTGATTAAGTTGTGCTTGAGACCTTCAACAAGAAGAACATTGTGAATGGTCACGGTTTCACCATCTCCTATATCTCCAGAACCTAATATTCTTCCCTTGTTGTTATCTCCATATGTCACATGTCCTCCATTCTTCAATCTCAGTTTCTGGAATTTGGAAATATCACCTGTCATATGCCTTGAGCATCCGCTGTCCAAGTACCAAAGTGATTCTTGTTGTTGTTCCTGAAAAATCAAACATCAAGTATTTGGTACCCTTAATTACTTTGGGTCCATAGTGGTCAAATTTTCTGTTTAACATATTTTGGAACCCATCTCATTTTACCCTGTGGCACAAAGTGTTTTCTAATATGACATAATTTTACAGTATGTCCTTTTTTCATACAATAATGACAAGATGAGAAAGGAGATGCTGTTGATTTTCTAAAAGAAAAGAAATTCAAATATATTTTAGTTTTAACCCCAACCTTAGGTTTGTACCCAATTCCAGTATGATGAAAAACACAGTTTTGGGACCCAAGAAGTGTATCTAAATTTTCTTTACCTTGAGTAAACTTAGACAGAGTTTTAATCAAGTACTCAACCTTATTCTGTAGAGAGATACACTTTTCACAATTGTTGTTAGCAGCAGCATTACCAGCAGATGAATTATTGTAGATTATTTCAAGATGTTCCATATTTGTCTTGCTTTCTAGTAACTCTTCTTCTAGAACTTTAACCCTATTCTCTAACCAGTTATTTAGTCCTTTTAACCGATTATTTGTATGAGATAAATTCCTAGCTTCCTTATGCATTTCATTGAAAGCAGTTAGTAATGTGATGTAATTCATTTCATTTTCTGTGGGGGTTGAACTTACATGAGATGAAGAGGATTCACAACCGACCATTAAGCATAGATTCACTTCTTCACCTTCGGATACGGAACTAGAGGATGAATCATTGTCTTGCCAAGCTATGTAGGCCTTTTTCCCTTTGTACTTTAACTCTTTCTTGTTTTGATTCTTGGATTTTTCTAGACATTCACTCCTTATGTGTCCCTGCTTACCATGAGAATAACAAGTAAAAGTATTTTGAGTAGATTCAGTTCTTTTATCAGTGTACCTTTTAACCTGGCCAGTTCTGTTCTTCTTTCTAAGAAATTTCCCAAACTTCTTAACCAATAGAGTCAGATTCTCAGATTCATCTTCTTCAGAATCACTACTTTCTTCAATTGTCTTGAGAACAATGTTTCTGCTTTTCTTCTCTGCATTTTCTTGTTCTTTAAACCTATTGATCTCCAACTCGTGTTCCCTTAGCTTACCAAACAATGATGCAGTAGTCATCTCAGTTAAGTCTCTTGATTCTGATATAGTTGTCACCTTTAGTTGCCAAGTTCTGTCCAGACATTTTAGGATCTTGATGTTTAACTCTTCCTTGTCAAATGTCTTGCCTAATCCAATTAGATGATTGACTATATGCGTGAATCTTTTCTGCACATCTGCAATGGTTTCACCTTGCTGCATTTTGAACAATTCATAGTCTCTAATTAATTCATGCTTTCTTGCCCTTTTCACGTCAGAGGTACCCTCATGAGTGACCTCTAGAATCTCCCACATTTCTTTAGCAGAGGCACATTGAGAAACCCTAAAAAACTCATCAAGATTTAAGGCAGAGGTAATAATGTTCTTAGCAGTATAATCATATTGAACTTTCCTATTTTCTGCATCAGTTAATTCAGCCCAGTCTTTTTCAACAATTTTACCATCTATTGTATGAGTTGGTTTGAAAGGCCCATTAACAATTGTATCCCAAATACCCCTATCAAGAGATTCAATAAAGATTTTCATTCTAACCTTCTAGAAAGAATAATTCACACCAGCAAATAGAGGAGGCCTATTGATGGAGGCTCCTTCCGAAAAAGTCATCTTTCCCTCAGCCATTTAAACCCTTCTTGGACCGAATTCTTGAGTAACTTACAAGAACCAGCTCTGGTACCAATTGTAAGAATTAATGGTTGAGTTCAAGAGGGGGGGTGAATTGAACTTTTGAAATCTTTTTTGAAAAACACTCTTTCTTTTGGAAGAATGGTTAATCTTTATCCAATCTTTTATTAGGCAGATTTGGTTTTAAACAAAGCGAGAATATAAGCAAGAATTGTAAAGAGATGAAAGCATAAATTCAACACAAGAGTTTATACTGGTTCACTCTTTCCCAGAGCTACATCCAGTTCTTGACAAATCTGCCAAGTTTCACTAATTCCAAGTGAAAATACAAACCAGTAGATATACACCAATCTACCCCAAGAACTATCTTACAACACCACAAGATAGACTCTTGAATTAACCACCCAGTAACCAAACTCAGTTACTGTAACTAGTGTAGATTCAAACCCAATCTACACAATTAACCTTTGTACAAGTATATGAAAAGAATAAACCTGGACTGCAGCTTTAACAATATAGAAGTCCAGAAGCAATTTCCCTAACTCAAAACTTTCTCTCTTGATGAACTTTCAACAATCTTGATCTAAACGCCTTATGATATGAAAAGTTTATGAATGCACAGAGAAAGGCACAAATATGAGAGCTCTAAGATTGCTTTCAAAATGTTTTCCAAATTGTTGCTTTCAAAAGAGAAATCAAAACTGTATTTATAGAGTAAAAGAGAGAAACTGATAGATTTAATCAATTAAAATGACTTGGAGTAGCAGATGACCAATCAGAATGGCTTTATGACCGATCAGAACCTGATATGATCGATCAGAATTGAGTTGTGATCGATCAGAATATTTTTCAATCGATTAAAATGACGTTTCAATCGATTGATTTCATTTAAAACTAATTCAATCGGTTGTTTCGAGCTTTCAATGGATTGAAACAGTTTAGAAGAAATGGTAGCTCTCTGTTTCAATAGATTAAAATATATTTCAACAGATTGAAATCCTGTGATACCTTAGAATGAAAAAATGATCTCTCTGTTTCAACAGATTAAAACTCATTTCAACAGATTGAAATCCTGTGATGTCTTAGAATGAAAAAATGATCTCTCTGTTTCAACAGATTGAACTCGATTTCAACAGATTGAAATTGCGAAACCTTTAATATGAAAAAATCATTAAGAACATTTTAACATGTTGATTCTGCGATTCAATCAATTAAAATTTTGACAACATATGAACATTTCCTATTTTAAGTGATTTAACCGATTGAAACTTCTTTTTAATAGATTGAAAAACTCAGTTTGTTCTTTTAATGCTTAAAGGTTGGTTTTTCATGCAGTAAAATAAGTTCAATGAGATGCATCATTTAAAGGCACTTATCACAAGATCTATTGAACAATCAAGAGATTAAATTCTAAATCTATAACCTATTCACCTACACACCCACAAACTAAACTCTATAAGTCTATATGTCTTCATCAAATCCAACAAGTGCTTCAAGACTTAGGGCCATGGAGGGGCATAGCTTTGATGTAAAGGAGGCAGCTGATATGTGCCTTGTCAAGAACATTTGTTTCCCTCCGAAGTTCAAGGTCCCAAACTTCCCGAAGTACATGGGAATGACTTGCCCTAGGAGTCATCTTACTATGTACTGTCGCAAGATGGCTCCCCATGCCGACAACGAAGAACTCTTGATACACTGCTTTCAGGAGAGCCTGACTGATTCAGCTCTGAATTGGTACATGCAGTTAGAAAAGGGACAAGTCCAGAACTGAAAACAGCTGGCAGACGCCTTTCTTCGTTGCTATAAGTACAACATCGATCTGACCCCTGATAGGTCGGATCTCTAAACACTGAGCAAGAAAGGCGAAGAATCCTTTAAGGCGTATGCCCAGCGATGGAGGGAACTGACTGCCCAAGTGGAGCCTCCGCTATCAGACAAGGAGACCGTGTCTATGTTCATCAACTCGTTGACTGGACCCTATTACGACAAAATGATAGGGAACACGTCAACCCTCTTTGCAGACGTGGTCACCATAGGCGAGAGGGTGGAGCAGGGATTGCATAGTGGAAGGATAGTGTGACCTTCCTCCTCCAATGCATCATTCAAGAAGTCCCTGGGCAGGAAGAAGGAGGAGAATGTAAATGCCATCAACCTCACCACTCCTTCTTCTTCGAAGCCAGCTAGGCAATCCCAGAGGCAGGAAAGGAAGCTCACTCCCATTCCAACCTCTTATGGGAGTTTACTGCCCAAATTGGTGGAGGCCAAGCTCCTGGCATACGTCCCGCCAAGAAAGGTGGACCCACCTTACCCTGAGTGGTATAAGCCTAATGAGAAATGCGCTTACCACTCAGGCGCTCTCGGGCACTTGGTGGAGAACTGTCGGGCCTTAAAATATAAGGTCCAGGATTTAATAAACGCCGGATGGGTCACCTTTGACGCTCCAGCCCCCAGCATAGAAGTCAAGCCTCTGTCGCAACCAGAGTGATAGGGTCGGATAGGAAGGACCAGCTGTTAGGGTTATTTCTCTTTTTTAAGTTTTCTTTGTATTTCTGACGGTCCCAGCCCATGGCCGTGAGATCATCGACTAAAAGGGCATTTTGTACCTTTTCCTTTATTTCAATACATGAGGCATTTTTTATCCATATTCACATTTATTCTTTCAAAATAACTGAATAATAAAATCTATACCTAAAACAGAACCCTTAAAATGATCATGTCTGTGATTGATGAATCTTTGTGGGATCCGGAAGCCGAAGGCGAATGGGTCGAATCTGACAGTGAGCAGGAGACCATTTCTCCGGACATGCAAAGATTGCTGGAAAGAGAATCTTGCTCCATACAGCCTCATCAGGAAGAGACAGAGACGGTCAATTTGGGACAAATGGACGATAAGAAGGAAGTAAGTATCGACACCCAAATCGATAGTGGCATCAAGGAAGGGATAATTCAGTTATTGGAAGAATACGCGGACGTATTCACTTGGTCTTACCATGACATGCCTGGACTTGACGAAAGCATAGTGGAGCATAAACTACCTTTGAAAGAGGGTTTTCGGCCAATAAAGCAAAAGCTAAGGAGGATGAAACCCGATTGGTCCTTAAAAATTAAGGAGGAAGTATAGAAATAGTTGGACGCTAATTTCCTGATCGTGTCCAAATACCCTGAATGGCTGGCAAACATTGTGCCAGTCATGAAAAAGAATGAGAAAATCAGAGTGTGTGTAGATTACAGGGATCTAAACCGAGCAAGTCCAAAAGACGATTTTCCCCTACCGCACATCGACACGTTGGTGGACCACACCGCCACGAACACACTCTATTCCTTCATGGATGGATACGCGTGGTATAATCAGATTAAGCTAGCCGTTGAAGATAGAGAAAAACCTTCCTTCATCACACCGTGGGGAACGTTCTAGAATGTGATGCCTAAACTCAATATGTTTAGTTCTAGAATGCATAGCAGGATTCTTTGTGAGATTGATAGCACTTGTATTATCAC
Source organism: Sphenostylis stenocarpa (assembly GCA_963425845.1). Taxonomy (NCBI): domain Eukaryota; kingdom Viridiplantae; phylum Streptophyta; class Magnoliopsida; order Fabales; family Fabaceae; genus Sphenostylis; species Sphenostylis stenocarpa. The sequence continues at coordinate 46,926,665 of OY731400.1, forward strand.
ACATTAACGAAATATTACTTAGAAAGATACTATAGTCTTCTAATTGTTGCTTCATCCATAAGATTTGAGCACAACAATTACCAACTGCAATATATTCAGCTTCAGTTATGGATAAAGCAACACATGCTTGTTTATTAGAATGCCAAGATACTAAAGATGATCCTAACATATGACATGTTTCACTAGTACTCTTTCTATCTATTTTACATCCACCATAATCAGCATCAGAATAACCTATTAAACTAGCAGAAGCTTCAGATGGATACCATAATCCAAATCCTGTAGTTGCTTTTAAATATTTTAAGATTCATTTTACTGCAGTTAAATGAGATTCTTTTGGACATGCTTGAAATCTAGCACACACATAAACAGAATGCATAATATCAGGTCTACTTGCAGTTAAGTATAATAATGAACTTATCATACCTCTATACATAGATTGATTTATTTCCAAACCTAATTCATCCTTGTCTAAATAGCATGATGTTCCCATGGGTGTGTTAGCTTCCTTTGAAGTTTCCATTTCAAATTTCTTGAGAATCTCTTTGCAGTATTTGGTTTGAGACACAAAAATGCCATCTTTAAGTTTCTTAATTTGAAGTCCAAGAAAGAATGTTAATTCTCCCATCATTGACATTTCAAGTTCACCCTGCATAATCTTAGCAAATCCTTCACACAAGGAATTATCAGTTGATCCAAAACTAATATCGTTAACATATACTTGAACTAACAAAATATGTTCCTTAACTTTCTTAATAAACAGGGTGAAATCAATTTTTCCTCTAGAAAAGTCATTTGAAATTAGAAAACTACTTAATCTTTCATACCAAGACCTAGGAGCTTGTTTCAAACCATATAAAGCTTTCTTCAATTTAAAAACGTGATTGGGATATTTAAAATCTTCAAATCCAGGGGGTTGTTCCACATATACTTCCTCTTTGATAAACCCATTCAAAAATGCACTTTTAACATCCATTTGATAAAGTTTAAATTTCATCAATGAGGCATAAGCAAGAAGTAGGCGTATAGCCTCTAACCTGGCAACAAGAGCATAAGTTTCATCATAATCAATACCTTCCTCTTGACAGTAACCTTTGGCAACAAGTCTGGCTTTTTTCTTTGTTATATTTCCATCTTCATCAAGTTTGTTTCTAAATACCCATTTTGTTCCAATAACCTGATGAGATTCTTCTCTTAGAATTAATTCCCAAACTTGATATTAGTTTGTTTAATTGATGCATGTTTATATGAGTTGCTCTCTTATGCCATAACCATAGATTTTCTTCCTTAGCAACTAAGCATGTTATACTAGTGTTAGATACACAATCCAAATCAATCAAATAGATATTATTATGCCTAATGCCTTTTAAATAGGGAATCCCTATAAATAGGGAGCATTCTCCCCTTCATTTCAAAAAGTTCTTTCATTCTTCCTTCTACACTTTCTTAGAATTCCTCTTTTAGAGCCCCTCCGAAGCATTTCCGGAGCTTCTGAGTGTTTTAAGAGAGTTTTTATAATGTTTTCGAGAGAGATTTCGACGTTGTAAGAGCGAAGGGTGATGTGACTAATTTTCAGCACATCTTAAGTAGCTTATAATGTTATAATATTGTTTATATTATGTTAATAAAGCTTAATTAACCATAATTTGTATTACTAGGCCTTTAGAAGCCTTAATATAAAATTCTGCATAAAAATAATAAATTAGCTGTATTTTATTGTATACGGGTAGTGATATTGGTTCACTGTTTTATTTATCATTTTTTCTACAGAGATCCTAAAATCAGGATTCTTGAAGAATTGAAAGCTAGACAAATTCATATTTCCAGAGGATCAAGAACCACTCAATTTGGAGCTAAATTGAATTTTATATAAATTATTAGAGAGGTTACGCGCACAGAGTCGGTCCACCGGGCATGCCTCAGTAAAATAATTATCCTAAATTCGCTAGACTGCCAAAATTAGTAAAAATGATGGCGTTTGAAGGATAACTTAACAAGATTTCCAATGAGACCGGAATCGTTTCATTTGAAGAATAATTGAGAAAACTGCAAGTATTCGAATCGCGCGGTACTGCACTGAAACGAAGGCAGCGCGACTCTTCAACATCTTATTGGATTAGGTCTAGTTATGGGCCTTGTAAGTTGTAATTGTACATTAGTTGAAGTATATAGTAGATTAACTTAATGTAATAACATATAGTCAAAGTTTTCAAGTTCTCTCAGTTTTCAATAAAATCGATCAAAATTCTCTCAGTTGTTCTCTCCACTGCACCATGGCTCTCTCTCCTTGCTTGCATCTCAATCTTCCATGTATGTGTTCATTCTTCTTCATTGTTCTTCACGAATTGGATCTGGATTTCCTTATTCTATCATCTTTAATTGCTTTTCTTTACTGAATTCATGAATTAGATTAGGTTTTTACCGAACAAAATCTGCTGGAACTGAATCACATGTGACAACTTGTTTAAGACTTGTGTTCTTGACTTGCTTTAGCATGTGGATGTCTCTCAGTTGAGGATTGAAGCTTGCAATCACTTTGTTGAACTGTATGGTGAATGCTTGATTGATTAATTAGGTTTTCACAGTGTCAAAAACGCAGTAGTCTTGCAATTTTGCTTACACCGAATCTGCTCTACAGTTCTTGTTCTTGCTTTCTTTAATTTTCTGCATTTTACTGCTTTGACTTTACTGTTTTGATGTTTTAATTGCTTTACAGTCACGGTAGTTAGGTTTTATTGCTTTTATTACTTGCTTTAATCTCTGTAGAAGCTTAATTTTAGGTTTAGATAGATTTTACTGCACTATTTTAGGTTCTGTCATAGATTAGAATAGGTTAGGTGTGGTTAAGTGTTCATTTTAATTTTCTGCACTACAAATCCCCCTTGAATACTAAAAAAACTCATAAATATACATTATTGCACTCATTCCATCATTCACATCACACATTTACCACTATTTTGAACATTTTGACCAAAGTGACCACTGTCACTCGGTCAGGTTTTCAGCCACACGCACCAAAACACTCTCACTCAGTCATCTCACGTTTTTAAAACTCAAAATATAAAAAAAATTGCATTTCTCTTGGTCAATCATATGTTTTATGTACTGTATTCAAATCTTGACCGAGATATCTCTTCATCATTTCATTTTGACCGAGACCTTTTATTGTTGATTTTCTGACCACTTTTTTGACCGACAGTACTGTTCACTACGGTCATTTTCCATTTTAAAAACTCAAAACTAAAAAATAATTACATTTCACTCGGTCATTCATATATTTTACACCTTGAATTTGATTCTTGATCGAGAAATTATTTTTACATTTCATTCTGACCGAGAGTTCATATTTCTAACCAAGTCTGGTTTACATTTCTAACCGTGGTTTCTGACCGTTGTTACTGTTCATTGTGGTCAGATTTATGAATTTCATTTAACTTCATTCATCTGCATTGTTTTTAATTTGTTTACATTATTATAGGTCAATCATATATTTTGTTCACTAATTTCCATTTTTTACCGAGAAAACTCATTAGTTTTTGCATGTTGACCGAGAGCACAAAATTCTGACCATGATTCCTGACTGTTATTACTGTTCATGTCGATTAGATTTACGATACTGACCTTTGTTACTGTTCATCACGGTCAGATTTGTGATTTTGGGTCAGATTTGAGATTTTACATTGTTTTTGTTATTCTGCATATTTTTAGCCATTTTTGCATTCTGCAATATTTTCATTCACTGCATATTAGGATTTTACCTCATTTTAGTTTAGTCTAAGATTGTAAATTTCATTTTTAGTTTAGTTCCCCATTGAATCATTCATAACTCAATCATATACTCTTATTACTTCCACGGATTGATATTCTGGTTCCTATTGTACTGCATTATTACTGTTTTAGGGGAACTTATTTGAAAGTGGTAAAACTGCGACAAAAATCCTTTACTTTCAAAGGGCTACCAAAACGCACCCTAATTTTTATGAGAATTAATCAAAGCTCAATCCGGAGGTTTCTTTACTCTCTCTCTCTTTTATTGTCCTTTTTACTTACATTAAATTGTGCAATAGTTACTAGGGCCATGTAGTCATTATTTTAATTCCGCAAATAAAAGGGTAAAAGCGTCATTTCAAAAGGTTATTTATAAGATAATTGGTCCATCATAGGGAACTCGAAAGGGGCATCGTAAGGGAGCTAATACCTGCCTTACACGTAACTAACTCCCTTACCCAACTCTGGTTTTAATGACCAAAGTTGGTTTTTCTTAAAAAACCAACGCCTTTTCTTTCCTTTTTCGATGTTTCCGATAAAAATATTGGTGACGACTCCATAAGAACCCCTTTAAACTTGTTCTTAGGTCAGCCCGGTTATCGGACGATCTAAGAGCACCCTTTCGAAAACCTCGCACTTAGATTCAGCCCAGTTATCGGACAACCTAAAGGCGTTGTAACTCCACCCATATAAAAAGCGAAAAAATGGAAAGTCAGAACCATCGCGTCGCTCCGACCGGTTCTTTTGACGGCGGCGACAGATGGCGACTCCACTGGGGAAGCCTAGAGAGTCGATCCCATTTAGTGATGGGCCAATTTAATAAATAAACTTAGAAATTTCGCTTTTACCCTACCTTGTATTATAACATGTTTTAACTGCTTGACTTTAATAACTGTTGTTTGTTTATTTTACGCAATTGTTTGAAATACAAATTGTACACAAACCTTTGCACACAACAGTTCCCTCTATACCCGGGGGCAAGTGAGAAATCCATAGGGAGTGGGTGGCAGGTACGGTTTGTCGTAGTGAGGGCCATGTGCTCATCGGTATGATCGGAAACCACCACTCAAGGTGATAACCTTCCTCTTTTGGCACAAAGACTGACTATGGCCTTAGTGCTAAGCATGGTCGGAAGGCTGGAGAGTGGGGACCCTATAATGGGGGCACCTTGGGGGCCTAAGCCTTGGTGAGAACAGTTAGAACCTACCTTCGCCAACACACTTTTCTGCAGGAAAACTCTACCTCGTGATTAAAATGTCTTCTTACGTGTTCGCGGATGAGTGAATTGTGTGTGCATTTGATTGTTGCATTTGATTGCATAGCATAGCCAAACAACAGATAAAAACCTTTCTTTTTGCAATAAACGACTTTATCTCGGACAGTCTTCATTTAAGCTAGCCTAGTTTCAGGTTCTTTGTAAGCTAAGTAGCCACGTTGACCAACAGAAGAGATAAATGGTAAAAAAAAAATTATAATAATAACAACCAAAAAAAGCAATAATCACAAAAACATAATACAACAATTTTGATAAAATCAAAACATTCATCTCCAAATAAAATAATAATAATAATAATAATAATAATAAAAATTTGACAAAGTCATATCATTCATATCGCATCATTTCATAAGCGAGAAGAACTAAGAGAGAAAATAAAGGCATAAGGAAAGTATGCATATGCACAATCATCTAAATCCCTCAAAAAATGGGTCTTAGACGCGTTTTATGGGAAAATTGCTAGGTCAAATCCCCTTTGGGAATTTGCAGCCTTGTTCTTCACCTTTTTCTTTTTGTTTTGATATGTTGTGCGTCCAAATCTGACGTCTCAGTCAAAAGTTATTGCACTTTTAACATCTGTCACCCCTTTTATCATAAAAAAGTCCTATTTTTAGTGCATGCATAAATACATTCATTCTAAGGGGCATTAGATATCCCTAAGACAAAGACGAAAGAGGCCCAAGTACGCTTCTAATCTTCCATAAGGAAGAGACAAGTGTGTTAAGGTATATGGTGACCTTTATGAGGAAGGAACCATTCTACCAAAGTGGATATGGTGCTCCGAGAAGCGTAAGCTTTAAGGACGATACCAAAGTCATTGTCTTAAGGCATATCTATCCTACACTAATCATTCATTTCATTTCAAAATAAAAATAAACGTTCTTAAATTCATATGCATTCCAGAAAGTAGCTGGTATTCTTCATGCCCTCACCTGCATAAAAAAAAAAAAAAAAAAACCAAAATCCCAAACACTATCATACATCATGTTAGAAAATAAAACACGATAATGTTTAGGAAAAAACAAACACTTGCATACATGCATTCACCAAACTTCATCCTCATAACGTGCATCTAGTAGTAGGCAGTTGAAGAAAGTGGACATTCCTGAATACTGTGTAAAGAGGATAGAGCACACACACAGGAAGTAAAAAAAGAAAAATGCATAGAAATTTTAACCCGTTTATGGTTTCCTTTAGGCTTTCCGCTTTTAAAAATGTGCTTCATAGAATTGCATTGAGGAGTGTACACCTTCTGGATGAAATAAATAAAATTGTTTGTTTTCATCATCCCCTCGACTGCCTATTGCATTCATAATTTGCATACATTCATACATTCATCCTCACTTTAACAATAATAACATAATAAAAAGAGAGGATTAATCTATGTTCTTTCCACGAATCAGAATAAGATGAAGAGCAAACATTTTGTCATCAAGTTTTCTCCAACGGTTGACCCGCTTAAGAAGGATAATAAGCCTCAACCATCGATCATCTGAGTAAATAAAGAAGAGGAGGTAAGGATGTCGTTACATTTGTTCACGCCTCGAATCGAATAAGGTGGTATCGTGGAGATACCAAAAACATCGCCCATTAACAAGGATATCTCCGGCATAGCCGACATTGGGGTGCAGGATTAGAAGAATCTACTCCCCCGAGAAGCTACAAGACAATGCTTCCAAGAATAAAGAAAAAAAAAAGATCGAAGAGAAACATAATCCAAAGAGGAAATTGAATAAACTTTGGATTCACGACGCTGAGGTAGTTCTTTCAACGCTCCGCCAAAGAGACAAACTCATGGTAGGCGACAAGCTGGTCACGGTTCGAGCTAAAGACGACATTCAGATCAACAAGTTGTCTGCCCTACCTTGAATGAAAGCGACTGAAGAGGACCTTTGAAATATCTTTTGCCAACATGAAAAGACTTCCCCAACAATATGAAGGTGACCCACATGATGAGGAAATATGGATTCCGCCCAAACCAAGGGCTCATTAGAAACTCTCAAGGAATAAAGGAGCCACTAGATTTTAAAGACAATCCTTTGAAGCATTACCCTACAAAGGATCAAGCTGCACGGAGAAAAGGGAAGTCTCCCCTTCGCACCTTGAATCAGATTTTCCCAAACGAAGGGTTCAAGCGTCAAAAGCGACTTTAGTCATTAGGTGTTCTCCTTCTGATTCTTAGGATTTGTAAATCAAATGACTATTAGAGATTACTCCTCAGGGCTAGCCCGACCCCTGAGCATTGTAGGGCACATAATTCCCTATTAATTACAAAGGATTTCATTCTTACTATCTGCTTCTCTTGCTATTCATATCTAAACCTCATTAATAACCATGTTTAAGCAAACGTTTTCAAAAGTGCGTGAAAATAATCAAAATATGCCATCGTCAAAGTAATCAAACTGCGCCATTGACCAAAATAAAGAGTCAAATCCATCATCGCTGATTGACTAGAAACACAAAATAAGGTTCTACCTCATCATAATAAAGTCGTGTTTCGCCAATGTTGTGCAAAGAGAAAACAAAAATCAAAAGAAGCCCGTAGAAGCCAAAGGGAAAAATACCCGGTAGAAAACCCACTAAGGGGGCTACGCAAAAGATAGGGTCAACCCGTTAGGACACCCGAACAAAAATAAAGGATAGCCTAGGCAAAAGTTAGGGTTACAAAATAAAGTCTGCGACGATTCCCAAAACAAGAAAAGAGGAAACGTAGACAAAATTTAGGACATAGCACAACATCCTAAGCTGAAAACCCAAAGGGAAGACTAGGGAAGTCAATCAGTCATAGCAAGCGCCATAGAATAAGACGCCACCTCATAAACAAAACGTTTGTCTAAACTAACCTAAACACTCTAACCAACCTTGGCTAGCCATGCTTACAAAAACCATTTTTTGTCAAAATAAAACAATTCTAAAACACAAGCCTTTGAATTAAATATCCTCTTCCTTCTTTTCTCTTGACCCTTACCACTACGACATTCTAGTAATTATTAGGGAAATGTGGAGATAGTAATCAATAGGAGGATTGACATCCCCAAGGAAAGGGAGGGGGCGCACTGACATGGCAAGTCGCTCTACAATCAACACAATCATTCTTCGGTCATGGCAAAATCGAGACGGCAAAATCGGTACAACCTATCCTGTCGACGAAAGCACATAACGTCAGAAGCTCATCATAAGTAAAAGCACATTGGTGAAGCACTTGTTGGATTTGATGAAGACATATAGACTTATAGAGTTTAGTTTGTGGGTGTGTAGGTGAATAGGTTATAGGTTTAGAATTTAATCTCTTGATAGTTCAAATAGATCTTGTGATAAGCGCCTTTAAATGATGCATCTCATTGAACTTATTTTACTGCATAAAAACCAACCTTTAAGCATTAAAAGAACAAACTGAGTTTTTCAATCTGTTAAAAAGAAGTTTCAATCTGTTAAAATCACTTAAAATAGGAAATGTTCATATGTTGTCAAAATTTTAATTGATTGAATCGCAGAATCAACAGGTTAAAATGTTCTTAATGATTTTTTTCATATTAAAGGTTTCACAATTTTAATCTGTTGAATTAAAGTTCAATCTGTTGAAACAGAGAGATGTTATTTTTCACTTTGAAGTATCTCAGAATTTCAATCTGTTGAAACAGAGAGATCATTTTTTCATTCTAAGGTATCACAGGATTTCAATCTGTTGAAATATATTTTAATCTGTTGAAACAGAGAGCTACCATTTTTTCTAAACTATTTCAATCCATTGAAAGCTCGAAACAACCGATTGAATTAGTTTTAAATGAAATCAATCGATTGAAACGTCATTTTAATCGATTGAAAAATATTCTGATCGATCACAACTCAATTCTGATCGATCATATCAGGTTCTGATCGGTCATAAAGCCATTCTGATCGGTCATCTGCTACTCTAAGTCATTTTTAATCAATTAAATCTATCAGATTCTCTCTTTTACTCTATAAATACAGTTTTGATTTCTCTTAAGCAACAATTTGGAAAACATTTTGAAAGCAATCTTAGAGCTCTCATATTCGTGCCTTTCTCTGTGCATTCATAAACTTTTCATATCATAAGGCGTTTAGATCAAGATTGTTGAAAGTTCATCAAGAGAGAAAGTTCTGAGTTAGGGAAATTGCTTCTGGACTTCTATATTGTTAAAGCTGCAGTCCAGGTTTATTCTTTTCATATACTTGTACAAAGGTTAATTGTGTAGATTGGGTTTGAATCTGCACTGGTTACAATAACTGGGTTTGGTTACTGGGTGGTTAATTCAAGAGTCTATCTTATGGTGTTGTAAGATAGTTCTTGGGGTAGATTGGTGTATATCTACTGGTTTGTATTTTCACTTGGAATTAGTGGAACTTGGCAGATTTGTCAAGAACTGGATGTAGCTCTGGGAAAGAGTGAACCAGTATAAACTCTTGTGTTGAATTTCTGCTTTCATCTCTTTACAATTCTTGCTTATATTCTCGCTTTGTTTAAAACCAAATCTGCCTAATAAAAGATTGGATAAAGATTAACCATTCTTCCAAAAGAAAGAGTGTTTTTCAAAAAAGATTTCAAAAGTTCAATTCACCCCCCTTCTTGAACTCAACCATTAATTCTTACAATTGGTTAATCCTTTTGAAAAATGAATTGAAATAGTATTATAGGATCTATATCACAAACATTGCATACATGCATAGGGTCCTTTCTCTCAAAAAGAAAAGAGAAAGAGAAATGAGAAAAATAAAAATAAAAAGAATAATGTTTGCTAGGAGATTCTTAGGCAAAAGTTAGGGTAGCCCGCTAGATCGAAAACCCGCAAAGGGCGGTCTAGGCAAAAGTTAGGGCATTCATAAAAAAGGAAAAATCCTGCTAAGATATCCTAGGCAAAAATTAAGGCAGCCCGCTAGACCGAAAACCCCAAAAAAGGGCGGTCTAGGCAAAAGATAGGGCTAAACCAAAAACAAAGAGAATAAAAGAGAGGGGTCCTTCATCATAATCATAAAAAGTCCAGCAGGAGAATACCAGTCACTTTTCCAGATGCATCGATAAAAAATAATAAATTGCATTTAGAGCATCCATGCACAAGTAGTCGCACAAAACGACTTTGTCAAGATAAAAAATGAAAGAAATAAAAATTACTTCAGATAAAAAACAAAAAAAATGAAAAGCATTCATGCATATAAGGAGACTAGCTCTATGTTTGTGATTGAAAACAGGATCACCGAGACCAACTCTCCAAATAATGCCTTCAAGAAAACAGAGCAAGTCGTCAATCAAGCCTCATTAGAATAAGAGCTTCCGAAAATCAAGAGCTCCAACTACCATCCTTCTACCCAGAAAAAGAAGGCACATATAAGAAGTCTTCAAACATTGCTCTCCCTCAAGAAAGAAGAGTGAGTTGTCATCATCAAATAAGCTCAGAAGAAATAAGAAGCTTCCAGAAGCCAAAGCTCCAGTCATCATTTTTCTACCCAATAAAGGAGGGCACAATCATCAAACATCATAAATGAAAAGCCGACGGAAAGGCTTAGTCAGCCCCAAGAGGATCCCTGCCTACTCCGAAGGCAACACAAAAATACTCCTCAGGGCTTAGCATTACCACCACATGAGTCATTGAGCACACTCAACCAAATCTCCGCCACATTTCCTAATGAAGAATAAAGGCTTCAAAAGACCATCATCATCAACAGTCAAAAGAGTCCAAACCATCAAGGGCTCAACAAGAAGAGAAAAGAAAACCCTTCATCTCCAGCAGATAACAAAAAATGTCATGACAAGAAGGCCAAATAAAAATCCTCAAGTGGATCTCCTAAAAAGTCTACAAAAAAGAATTAGAAATTCCCATCCCCCAGTGGAATAAGAGCTTCACAAGTTTAGCTCGCATCAATATCAATCAAGGAGCCAAGACTCCATCCCTAGAAAAGAAAAATCAGATCCCCAGGGAGTCAACTAATTCCCTGGTGGATCACCAAAGAAAGAAAACCTCATCCCTAGTGGACTCCACAAAAAGAAGGAAAAAGCCTGCGTATATAAAAGAAACTAAAAAGTAAAAGGGCTTACACATTATCCCGAAAAAGCCAAATTTCAAAATCGCAAAAAAAAAAGATAAATCGTGGAAAAAGGCAAAATCAAATAAAAATCCTAGAAAAAGGAAAAATCAACAAAAAAGAAGGAATCAGAAATTCCATTCTCCCCACAGAATAAGAGCATCACAAAAGTCAGCTCGCACCCATATCAATTAAGGAGCTGAGACTCCATTCCCCCAAAGGGCTTCCAAAATCTGACCCCTGGGAAGTCAACCAATTCCCCAGTGGATCAATAAAAAAAAGAAAGATCATCCCCAGTGAACCTACTGCAAAGGCAAAACTTCAGATTCATCCTCAGAATGTCATTTGCCTACGCATAGGCAAGACCTGGCAAGCAAGAGCCAGCATCCCCATAAGGGAATATCTGCCTACTCAGAGGAATTACTAGAAACTCAATGGAGTATCTGCCTGCTCAGAGGCACCATCAAAATCAGCAAATTTTCAATGGATATCCGCCTACTCAAGAGGTGTCACCAAGATTAAGAAATCCCCAGAGGATTTCTGCCTACCTAAGAGGAACTCATCAAAAATCCCTGACAACCAGCAAAGTCGGATGACCACTACCAAAGGATAAAAAATAAAGATTCCCCAACACTCAATAAGCTGGATGACCAACAGAAAACTCTACCAGAAAAGACAATTATCAACCCGGCACATGATCAGAACAGTAAGCCACCACCATAGCCAAAGGGTCAGCTACCGTATCGAAGGAGCATCCTGAGGCACCTAACCTGATGAGGGTTTGTACTCATCAACCAAGGGGTCAGCTATCGCATCAAAGGAGCATCCTAAGGTTTCTCAACCGGCGCATGAGCTAAAGAGCAGTAAGCCACCACCACCACTAGTCCTACGACATGGACTGTACCAGCCTGATGGGGGGTTTATACTCATCCATTCCCACGCACAACGGACTACAACAACCAGCCCGATGGGGGATTTATACTCATCCAGTCCTACGCACAGTGGACTGCAACTACCAGCCTGATGGGGGGTTTATACTCATCCAGTCCCACGCACAGTGGGCTGTAACTATCAGCCTGATGGGGGGTTTATACTCATCAACAGAAGGATCGACTATCGTCATAAGGAGCATCCTGGAGACGCACAACACATTTTTTCCCAGAGGATCAGCCACCGCAAGACGGAGCATCCAAGGGACGACCAAGCAAGAGGGTCAACTCCTTCACCTGCCAACAGATCCCGCAGGCATATTGAGTCAAAGGTCGGTTAGTCAGGTGAAGGGGGGACAGCTGTACACCCCAAATCTTGCCTGGTCTCAAAATAAAGAGCAGAAGACCTCCTATTCGAAGATGGACTATAGACCCCAAATTTTGCCCGGCCTCATAATAAAGACCGGAAGACCTCCTTTTTGACGATGGATGAAGCCTAAAAAGCCATTAGGAGAGACTATTAGGCCCCATATTAGACTAGGAGGGATTTTCTGCATGTAAATAAGGATTTTCGCCTTTTAGGGTCGAGACCGCCGTCTCGGATTTGAGACCTCCGTCTCGCCATTTCTGTAAGTCGAGACGGCCGTCTCGAATGGCGAGACGGCCGTCTCGACCTGACAGGCGCAAATCCCTATAAATAGTCATGCCATTCCCCTCATTTCACACAGTTCTTCCATTCTCTCTCTAGTCACTTCCTCAAATTCTCTTTCTAGAATCCCTCCGAAGATTTTCCGGAGTTTCTGAGAGCTTTTTAGAGTTTTTTATAGCGTTTTTGAGAGATTCTGACGCTGTAAAGAGTGAAGGGCTGCCAAAAAGCACCCAAATTATCAAGAAATTAATAGAAAGCTTGCCTTGGAGGTTTCTACACTATCTCTCTCTCCTTTACCGTTTTATTTTTAATTATGCAATAGACATTAGGGCCATGTAGTCGTAATTTTTAAATTCCGCAAATAAAGGGTAAAAGCGTATTTTCACTGGTTTATTTATTTAAAATAGCTGGCCTATCATAGGGAACCCGAAAGGGGCGTCGTAAGGGAACTAAAACTTCCCTTACACGTAACTAACTCCCTTACCCAACTCTGGTTCTAATGACCAAAGTTGGTTTTTCGAAAACCAACGCCTTTTTACTCCTTTTCCGATGTTTGATGTTTTCGGTAAAAACATCGGTGGCGACTCCAGAAGAACCCTTCAAAATTAGTTCTTGGGTTAGCCTAGTTATCAGACAATCCAAGAGCGCCTTTTCGAAAACCTCGCCCCTAGGTTCAGCCCGGTTATCGGATAACCTAAAGGCGTTGTAACCGCACCAATAAAAACGCGAAAATTGGAAAGTCGGATCCATCGCGTCGCTCCGACCACCTCGTTTTGACGGCGGCGACAGATGGCGACTCCACTGGGGAAGCCTAGAGAGTTGATCCCATTTAGTGATAAGCCAGCCTAAAGTAAATAAACCAGGAAAATTACGCTTTTACCCTACCTTGTATTATAACATGTTTTAATGCTTGGGTTTAATAACTGTTGTCTGTTTATACTTACGCAATTGTTTGAAATACAAACTGTACACAAACCCTTGCACACTACAGTTCCCTCTATACCCGGGGGCAAGTGAGAAATCCATAGGGAGTGGGTGGCAGGTACGGTTCGCTGTAGTGATGACCTTGTGCCCACCAGTGTGATCGGAAACCACCACTTAAGGTGATAACCTTCCTCTTTTGGCACAAAGACTGACTACGGCCTTAGTGCTGAGCATGGTCGGAAGGCTGGAGAGTGGGGACCCTATAATGGGGGCACCTTGGGGGCCTTAGCCTTGGTGAGAACAGTTAGAACCTACCTTCGCCAAAGCACTTTTCTGCAAGAAAACCCTACCTCGTGATTAAAACGACTTCTCGCCTATTCGTGGATTATCGAATTGTGTGTGCATCTGTTTGTGGCATTTGTCTGTTGCATAGCATAACCAAACAACAAAAAAATGACAAAAAACATTTTTTGCAATAAACACCCTTATCTCGGATAGTCTGCCTTTTAGCTAGTCTGGTTTCAGGTTCTTTGTAAGCTAAGTAGCCACGTAGTCCGACAAAAGAGATAAAAGGTTATGAATAAACCAAATAAAATAATAATAATAATGAATAAAAGAATTTTGACAAAGTCGTATCATTCATATCGCATCATGTCATAAGTGGAAAAACCAAGAGAAAAAAAATAAATGCATAAGGAAAGTATGCATACGCATCATTTTAATAAATCCCTAAAAAATGGGTCTTAGAAGCGTGTTTTGGGAAAATTACTGGGCCAAATCCCCTTCGGGTATTTTCAATTTGATTCTTCACCTTTTTCTCTTCGTTTTGATATGTTGTGCGTCCAAATCGGACATCTCAGTCAAAAGTTATGCCACTTTGAACATCTACCGCCCTTTTGTATTGGTGCATGCATCAACACATTCATTCTAGGGAGCACTAGATATCCCTAAGACAATGGCGAAAGAGGCCCCCAGCACATTTGTGACCTTCGCGACAAGGAAGGAACAAGTGTACTAAGGTGTGATGGTGACCCCATTATACTTGTCAAGTCTGTGATGGGGAAAGAACCATTACACCAAGGTGGGTATGATACCCCACAAAGTGTAAGCTTTAAGGAGGATACATAAGCCATTGTCTTAAGGAATATCCATCTCATAAATCATTCATTTTAAACAATAAAAATCTTTTGACATTCTAGAAAGCGGCTGGTATTCTTCATGCCGTCATCCTCATACAGAAAAAAAACACAAAATCCCAAACACTATCATACATCATGTTAGAAAATAAAACATGATAATGTTTAGGAAAAAACAAACACTTGCATACATGCAACCACCAAACTTCATCCTCATAACATGCATCTAACAATAGACAGTCGAAGAAAGTGGACATTCCTCAATACCATGAAAAAAGGATTAGGACATTCGCATGCCATGCACGGGAAGTCAAAAAGAAATTAAATAGAAATTCTAACCCGCCTATGGGTTCATTTAGGCTTCTCCATTTTTTTTTAAATGTACTTCATTGCATTGAGGAATGTACACTGTTTGGATGAAATAAATAAAATTGTTTGTTTTCATTATCTCTTCAACCATCTATTGCATTCATAAATTACATTCATCCTCACCTTAATAATAATAAGGTAATAAAAAGAAAGGATTAGTCGATGTGTTTTCCACGAATCGAAGTAAGATGAAGAGCAAACCTTTCGTCGTCAAGTTCTCTCCAGCGGTTGATCCGCCTAAGGAGGATAATAAGCCTCAACTATTGGGTATCCAATTTAATAAGGAAGAGGGGACAAGGATGCCACTACATTTGTTCACGCCTCGAATAAGGCTGCACCATGGAGATACGCAAAAACACCGCCCATTAGTGAGGATATCTCCAACATAGCCAACATTGGGGGGCAGGATTAGAAGTAGAAGAATCTACTCCCCCGAGGAGCTACCAGACAATGCTCCCAAGAATAAAGGAAAAATAATAACATCGAAGAGAAACATAATCCAAAGAGGAAATTGAATAGACTTTGGATTCACGACGCTGAGGCAGTTCTTTCAAACACTCCGCCAAAGAGACAAACTCACGGTAGGCGATAAGCTGGTCACGGTTCGAGCTAAAGATGGCATTCGGATCAGCAAGTCGTCTGCCCTACCTTGAATGAAAGCGACCGAAGGGGACCTTTGAAATATCTTTTACCAATATGAAAAGACTTCCCCAACAATATGACGGTGACCCACATGATAAGGAAATATGGATGCCGCCCAAACCAATGGCTCATTAGAAACTCTCAAGCTATAAGGGAGCCACCAGATTTTAGAGATAATCCTTTGAAGCATGACCCTACAAAGGATTAAGCTGCACGGAGAAAAGGGAAGTCTCCCCTCCACACCTTGAATCAGATTTTCCCAAATAGAGGGGTTCAAGCGTCAAAAGCAACTTTAGTCATTAGGTGTTCTCCTTCTGATTCTCAGGGTTTATAAATCCAATGACTATTAGAGATTACTCCTCGGGGCTAGCCCGACCCTCGAGCATTGTAGGGCACATATTTCCCTATTAATTACAAAGAATGTCATTCTTACTATCTGCTTCTCTTCTTGCTATTCATGTCTAAACCTCATTAATAACCATGTTTAAGCAAACGTTTTCAAAAGTGCGTCAAAGTAATCAAAATGCGCCATTGACCAAAATAAAAATCAAATCCATCATCACTAATTAACTAGAAACACAAAACAAGGTTCCACCTCATCATAATAAAGTCGTGTTTCGCCAATGTTGTACAAAGAGAAAATAAAATAAAAAGAAGCCCATAGAAGCTAAAGGCCGAAAAGAAAAGGCAAGATACCCGGTAGGAAACCCACCAAGGGGGCTGCGCAAAAGTTAGGGTAAGTCCGCTAGGAAACCCGAACAACCATAAAGGGTATCCTAGGCAAAAATTAGGGTTACAAAATAAAGTCCGCTAGGTTTCCCAAAACAAGAAAAAATAAACCTATACAAAAGTTAGGACAAAACAAAACACAACATCCTAGACTGAAAACTCAAAGGGTGGACTAGGGAAGTCAATCAGTCATAACAAGCGCCATAGAATAAGACGCCACTCCATAAACAAAACGTTTGTTTAAACTAGCCTAAACACTCTAACCAACCTTGGCTAGTCGTGCTTACAAAAACCATTTTTTGTCAAAATAAAACAATTCTAAAACACAATCCTTTGAATTAAATATCCTCTTCTTTCTCTTCTCTTGACCCTTACTACTATAGCATTCTAGTAATTAGTAGGGAAATGTGGAGATAGTAATCAATAGGAGGATTGACATCCCCAAGGAAAGGGAGGGGTGCACTGACATGGCAAGTCGCTCTGAAATCAACACAATCATTCTTCGGTCACGGTAAAGTCAAGACGGCAAAATCGGTACAATCTATCCCGTCGATGAAGGCACATAACGTCAGAAGCTCATTAGAAGTAAAAGCACATTGGTTAATCCTTTTGAAAAAAGTAATTGAAATAGTATTATAGGATGCATATCATGAACATTGCATATGATAGGGTCCTATCTCTCAAAAAAATAAGAGAAAGAAAAATGAAAATAAAAAGAATAATGTCTGCTAGGATATTCTTAGGAAAAAGCTAGGGTAGCCCGCTAGATCGAAAACCCACAAAGGGCGGTCTAGGCAAAAAGTTAGGGCATTCACAAAAAAGGAAAAAAGCCCGCTAAGATATCCTAGGCAAAAAGTAACGCAGCCCGCTAGACCAAAAACCCCAAAAGGGCGGTCTAGGCAAAAGTTAGGGCTAAACTAAAAAATGAATAAAAGAGAGGGGTCCTTCATCATAATCATGAAAGTCCAGCAGGAGAATGCCAATCACTTTTCCAGATGCATCAATAAAAAAAGATAGATTGCATTTAGGGCATCCACGCACAAGTAGTCGCACAAAACGACTTTGTCAAAATAAAAAATAAAAGAAATAAAAATTACTTTAGATAAAAAAAAATAAAAAAAATAAAAAAAATGAAAAGCATTCATGCATATAAGGAGATTAGCTCCATGTTTGTGATTGAAAACAGGATCACCAAGACCGAGTCTCCAAATAATGCCCTCAAGAAAATAAAGCAAGTCGTCAAACAAGCGACTCAGCAGAATAAGAGCTTCCGAAAATTAAGAGCTCCAGCTACCATCCTTCTACCCAGAAAAAAAGGGCACATATAAGAAGTCTACGAACATTGCTCTCCCTCAAGAAAGAAGAGTGAGTCGTCATAGGAAGCTTCCAGAACCCAAAAGCTACAGTCATCATTCTTCTACCCAATAAAAGAGGGCACAATCATTAGACATCATAAAAGAAAAGCTGACGAAAAGGCTTAGTCATCCCCAACAGGATCCCTGCCTACTCTAAAGGCAAAACAAAAACACTCCTCACGGCTCAGCATTACCACTACATGAGTCATCGAGTACACTCACCCAAAGTCTCCTCCACACTCCCCAATGGAAAATAAAGGCTTCAAGAGCCCATCATCATCAACAGTCAAAAGAGTCCAAATCATTAAGGGCTCAACAAAAAGAAAGAAGAGAAAATAAGAAAGAAAACCCTTAATCTCTAGCAGATGACAAAAAAGGGCCGCAACAGAAAAGGCCGAATAAAAATCCTCAAGTGGATCTCCTAAAAAGTCTACAAAAAGAAATAAGAGATTCTCATCCCCTAGTGGAATAAGAGCTTTACAAGTTTAGCTCGCATCAACATCAATCAAGGAGCCAAGACTCCATCCCTAGAAAAGGAAAATCAGATCCCCAAGAAGTCAACTAATTCCCTGGTGGGTCACCAAAGAAAGAAAACTTCATCCCTAGTGGACTCACCAAAAAGAAGGAAAAAGCCAGCGTAATAAAAAGAGACTAAAAAGTAAAAAGGCTTACGCATTATCCCGAAAAAGCCAAATTTCAAATCATGGAAAAAGGCGAAATCAAATAAAAATCCTAGAAAAAGGAAAAACCAATGAAAAAGAAGGAATCAAAAATCCCAATGAACACAAGAGTATCGGAAAAGCTAGCTCATACCAACAACATCCAACAAGGAGTCAAAACTCCATTCCCTCAGGGGGCAAATCAAAATTAGATCCCTGGGAAGGCAATCAATTCCCCAGTGGATCACCACAAAGAGAAAAATCATCCCCAGTGAGCCTACTGCAAAACAAAACTTCATCTTCATCCTCAGAATGTCATTTGCCTACGCATAGGCAAGAACTGGCAAGCAAGAGCCAACATCCCCATATCAGCCTAGTCAGAGGCAAAACAAATGAAACCCAAAGTCTTCACTTCCGATGAAGCATCTGCCTACTCAGAGGCATTACCAGAAACTCAATGGAGTATCTTCCTGCTCAGAGGCACCATCAAAATCAGCAAATTTTCAATGGACATCCGTCTACTCAAGAGGTGTCACCAAGATCAACAAATCCCTAGAGGATTTCTGCCTACCTAAGAGGCACTCATAAAAAATCTCCGACAACCAGCAAAGTCGGATGACCACTACCAAATGATCAAAAACAAAGAATCTTCAGCAAACAATAAGCTGGATGGCTATCAGGAAAAGCCAAAAAACAAAAAATCCCCGGCACACCAGAAGACTTTACCAGAAAGGTCCAAAAACATTTACCAAAACAGAAATCACTCCCCATGGAGTCGGCGCATGAGCTAGAGCAGTAAGCCACCACCACAGCTAAAGGATCAGCTACCGCAAGAAGGAGCATCCGGAGGCATAACACCAGATGGGGGTGTATACTCATCAGGCCTTACAAAAGGAGGCTTACCGGACGGGGGTTCATACTCGTCAAACACCAGATGGGGGTGTATACTCATCGGGCCTTACAAAAGGGGGCTTACCGGGCGAGGGTTCATACTCGTCAAACCAGATGGGAGTTCGTACTCATTAGCCGAAAGGATCAGCTACCGCCAGCAGAAGCGTCCTGAAAGCACACTTTTTCCCGGAAGATCAACCGCCACAAAGACGGAGCATCTAAAGGACAACCAGGCAAGAGGGTCAACTCCTTTACCCTCTAGTCGATCTCCTGGCACAACAGGCCAACAGTCGACTAGTCGGGTAAAGGGGGGGCAGCTATAGACCGCAAATTTTGCCCGACCTCATAATAACGACTAGAAGACCTCCTTTTTGAAGATGGATGAAGCCTAAAAAGCCATTAGGAGAGACTATTAGGCCCCATATTAGACTAGGAGGGATTTTCTGCATGTAAATAAGAATTTTCGCCTTTTAGGGTCAAGACCGCCGTCTCGGATTCGAGACCGCCATCTCGCCTTGCGAAAGTGGCGAGACCGTCGTCTCGTTTGGCGAGACTGCCGTCTCGCCATTTCTGCAAGTCGAGACGGCCGTCTCGAATGGCAAGACGGTCGTCTCGACCTTGTCAGACGAGACGACCGTCTCGACCTGACAAGCGCGAATCCCTATAAATAGTCGCGCCATTCCCCTCATTTCACACAGTTCTTCCATTCTCTCTCTAGTCACTTCCTCAAATTCTCTTTCTAGAATCCCTCCGAAGATTTTCCGGAGTTTCTGAGAGCTTTTTAGAGTTTTTTATAGCGTTTTTAAGAGATTCTGGCACTGTAAAAAGTGAAGGGCTGCCAAAAAGCACCCAAATTATCAAGAAATTAATAGAAAGCTTGCCTCGGAGGTTTCTACACTCTCTATCTCCTTTACCATTTTATTTTTAATTATGCAATAGACATTAGGGTCATATAGTCGTAATTTTTAAATTCCGCAAATAAAGGGTAAAAGCGTATGTTCACCGGTTTATTTATTTAAAATAGCTGGCCTATCATAGGGAACCCGAAAGGGGCGTCGTAAGGGAACTAACACTTCCCTCACGCGTAACTAACTTCCTTACCCAACTCTGGTTCTAATGACCAAAGTTGGTTTTTCGAAAACCAATGCCTTTTTACTCCTTTTCCGATGTTTCCGATAAAAACATCGGTGGCGACTCCAGAAGAACCCTTCAAAATTAGTTCTTGGGTTAGCCCGGTTATCGGACAATCCAAGAGCGCCTTTTCGAAAACCTCGCCCCTACGTTCAGCCTGGTTATCGGACAACCTAAAGGCGTTGTAACCACACCAATAAAAACACGAAAATTGGAAAGTCAGAACCATCGCGTCGCTCCAACCGCCTCATTTTGACGGTGGCGACATGGACAAAGCCTAAAAAGCCACTAGGAAAGACTATTAGGCCCCATATTAGAGTAGGAAGGCTTTTTTTTGTACAAAAAATAAGGATTTCCACCTTAAGGGTCGAGATTGTCGTCTCGCTTATCGGGACCGCCGTCTCGATTTTGGACTTGGTCGAGACCACCGTCTCGTTTGGCGAGACGGTCGTCTCGCCATTCACAAAATCGAGACCCCTTTTCCGTTTGGTGAGAAGGCCCTCTCGTCATTTGGCAAGTCGAGACCACCGTCTCCATTGGCGAGACGGTCGTCTCGCCAATTGTGGAAGTCGAGACCGTCGTCTTGAATGGCAAGACCGCTGTCTCGACCTTGTCAGTCGAGACGGCGGTCCCGACCTGACAGGTGCGAATCCCTATAAATTGGGAGCGCTCTCCCCTTCATTTCACACAGTTCTTCCATTCTTCCTTCTACACTTTCTTAGAATTCCTCTTTTAGAGCCCCTCCGAAGCATTTTCGGAGTTTCTGAGTGTTTTAAGAGAGGTTTTATAGCATTTTTGAGAGAGATTTCAACGTTGTAAGAGCGAAGGGCTGCCAAAACGCACCCTAATTTTTACGAGAATTAATCAAAGCTCACTCCAGAGGTTTCTTCACTCTCTCTCTCTTTTATTGTCCTTTTTACTTACATTAAATTGTGCAATAACTACTAGGTTCATGTGAAAGTGATGAAGATCTTATTGAAATACTCTGACAAAGATCCTGTTGATTTGATGAAGTCAAAGATAAAGTCAAAGTCAACTTTGTAGCGGTCAACAGTCACTTAGATCAAAGAATAGAGAGATTAGTGTGTCCGCAACTATGCTTAGGTATAATCATTTTTATCTTTTCTGCTGCATGAGGTTTCTTTACTTAACACATTTTGCAAAATGCCTCTAAAAACGTTTAAGCAGTTAAAAACAAAGTATTTTAACAAAAGCTTTTTTAAACAAGTTTTTAATTGATATAATTTCGAAATAACCGGTTGTTTTCATTAAAGAAAGTTTTGAAAACCTTCTGTCAGTGTTTTAACTGATAAAGCTTCGACATAACCGATTAAAATCACTTAAAATGTTAAGAGAAGTGTTTTTGCAGTATTTTAATCGATACAACTTGGTTTTAATCGATTAAATCCACTTAACATACAGGATGATCGATCAGAATGCAATTATGACCAATCAGAATCAGATATGATCGATCAGAATTGAGTTATGACCGATCAGAATCAGATATGATCGATCAGAATTGAGTTATGACCGATCAGAGCTTTTTCAATCGATTAAAACACGCTTCAATCGATTAAAACAACTTAGAAAATTTCTACACAGCGTTTTAATCGATTAAAACTTATTTTTATCAGTTAAAATCACTTTGAAAATTTTACAATAAAGTTTTGCAGTATATTAATCAATTGAAACACGAAACAATCGATTAAATCAAATTAGAAGATTTTTTGTAAAGAGTTTTAATTGATACAAACGTTGTCGTATCAGTTAAAACAAATCTGTTAAATAATCAAGAACGCTTTAATGGATTAAAAGAAGTTTTAACAAATTAAAACTACACTTTTAACAGATTAAAAGATTTTTTAACAAATTGATTAAACCAACAGTTTTGAAAATCTTCTATAAAAACAGTTTGGCTTGAACATTTTAAACACAACAATAAAACATCAATCTTTAGCAATCAAGCAAGCAAACTTTAGCTCTCTTTCAAGAAAGATTCGCGCCAGTTTTTGTGAAGTTCTTTGAAATTCTTTCTTGAGGCAAATTGCTTTCTTTTGAAGAAGAAACACACTGCAGAATTGCATAAAACTGGTTTGAGCATTCTAGTTTCTTCTTTTCATTTCCTTACATTCTTTTTGTATTGTTTGGTGCCTGGAATTGTGGGCACTGGTTTCTCTGCAGCTGGAATTTGGTTGTAGAGGTTGTCAAGAACTGGAATTTGGTTCTTGGTGAAAGGTTAGGTGCAGGAACTGGAATTGTGGTTCTTGTGGTAGATTAAGTGTAAGATTGTAATCTGTAAAACATTTGATCTAGTGGAACCCAGCTGGAATTTGGCTGGAGACTGGACGTAGCCCTGGTATTGGGTGAACCAGTATAAACACCGGTGATATCTTTCTAAACCTTTCTCCTCTTTTAATTCAGTTGCTGCATTTATTTTTGATTGCTTGCTTTGTGATTCAAGAACAGATCTGAAATCTTATTTTTACACATAGATAATCTATTATTTGCGAAAATCTTTTAAAGATCAATTCACCCCCCCTCTTGATCTAAAACTACTTTTCTAACATCATGTAGTCATTATTTTAATTCCGCAAATAAAAGGGTAAAAGCATCATTTCCAAAGTTTATTTATAAAATAATTGGCCCATCATAGGGAACCCGAAAGGGGCTTCGTAAGGGAGCTAATACCTCCCTTACACGTAATTAACTCCCTTACCCAACTCTGGTTTTAACGACCAAAGTTGGTTTTTCTTAAAAAACCAACGCCTTTTCTTTCCTTTTTCGAAGTTTTCGGTAAAAACATCGGTGGCGACTCCATAAGAACCCCTTTAAACTTGTTCTTAGGTCAGTTCGGTTATCGGACGACCTAAGAGCACCCTTTCGAAAACATCGCCCTTAGGTTCAGCCTGATTATCGGACAACCTAAAGGCGTTGTAACTCCACCCATATAAAACGCAAAAAAATGAAAAGTCGGAACCATCGCGTCTCTCCGACCGCCTCTTTTGACGGCAGCGACAAACCCTATTCCCAATTCTTCTGTTTTCAAAAATCCCCAATTCCCAGACCCTATTCTCTCTACTTAAGGTTCTCTAAGGCTCTCTACAAATGAACAAACCTTTTTCATACAAAAGTTAAGAGTTATGACTGCTAGAACTTTCTATAGGGAAGAAAAAGGGGCTTTTGAAAACCTAGTGTGGGTTAGAAGCGATAAGAATCACTGAGTGGGTTTCTTGGTGGATTGTGTGTTGTACCGTCTCTAGGAAAATCTATTCTTCATCCTTTGTGGATTCAAAGGAGGTGTTCATCTCTTGTGTGACTCAAGAGAGGTGTTTTCTATTCCTTATCTTTTCAATTTGTAATCTGTTTGTAAACTGTGATTATAGTGACAACGTTAATCCTCTTTTTAAGTGATTAGCAACTGGACGTAGGGTCTTTTGATCCGAACTAGTATAAATCAACTGTGTAATCTTCTTTCCCTCATCTATTTACTTTACAAAGCATTTTAATCGGTGAAATTTGGGAAAAAATTTTAAAATCGTAATTTTTGTTTAAGAAACCAATTCACCCCCCCTCTTGGTTTTTGTTCGTAAATGCAAACATTACGTTGCGCGATTCTAACATAAAGTTGTACTGTGGAGATACCAAAAACATCGCCCATTAACAAGGATATCTCCAGCATAGCCGGCATTGGGGGGCAGGATTAGAAGTAGAAGAATCTACTCCCCCGAGGAGCTACAAGACAATGCTCCCAAGAATAAAGGAAAAATAATAAGATCGAAGAAAAACATAATCCAAAGAGGAAATTGAATAGACTTTGGATTCACGACACTGAGACAGTTCTTTCAACGCTCCACCAAAAAGACAAACTCACGGTAGGCGACAAGCTGGTCACGGTTCGAGCTAAAGACAACATTCGGATCAGCAAGCCGTCTGCCCTACCTTGAATGAAAGCGACTGAAGAGAACCTTTGAAATATCTTTTGCCAATATGAAAAGACTTCCCTAACAATATGGAGGTGACCCACATGATGAGGAGATATGGATGCCGCCCAAACCAAGGGCTCATTAGAAACTCTCAAGGAATAAGGGAGCCACCAGATTTTAAAGACAATCCTTTAAAGCATTACCCTACAAAGGATCAAGCTGCACGGAGAAAAGGGAAGTCTCCCCTCCGCACCTCGAATCATATTTTCCCAAACGAAGGGGTCCAAGCGTCGAGAACGACTTTAGTCATTAGGTGTTCTTCTTCCAATTTTAAGGGATGTAAACCTAATGACTATTAGAGATTACTCCTTGGGGCTAACCCGACCCCCAAGCATTGTAGGGCACATATTTCCCTATTAATTACAAAGAATGTCATTCTTACTATCTGCTTCTCTTCTTGCTATTCATATCTAAACCTCATAATAACCATGTTTAAGCAAACGTTTTCAAAACGTGTCAAAATAATCAAACTGCGCCATTGACCAAACTAAAAGTCAAACTCATCATCATTGGTTGACTAGAAACACAAAATAAGGTTTTACCTCGTCATAAATAAAGTCGTGTTTTGCTAATGTTGTGTAAAAAGAAAATAAAACAAAAATCAAAGGAAGCCCATAGGAGCTAAAGGCCAAAAAGAAAAGGCAAGGAAACCCATTAAGGGGCTACACAAAAGTTAGGAAAAACCCACTAGGAGACCAAAACAACAGTAAAGGGTAGCCTAGGCAAAAATTAGGGTTACAAAATAAAGTCCGCTAGGATTCCCAAAACAAGAAAAGAGGAAACCTAGACAAAAGTCAGGACATAGCACAACATCCTAGGCTAAAAACCCAAAGGGAAGACTGGGAAAGTTAATCAATCATGATACGCGCCATCGAATAATCATTTAAGACGCCACCTCATAAACAAAATGCTTGTCTAAACTAGCCTAGACACTCTAACCCACCTTGGCTAGCCGTGCTTACAAAAACCATTTTTTGTCAAAATAAAACAATTCTAAAACACAAACCTTTGAATTAAATATCCTCTTCCTTCTTTTCTCTTGACCCCTCTACCACTACGACATTCTAGTAATTAGTAGAAAAATGTGGAGATAGTAATCAATAGGAGGATTGACATCCCCAAGAAAAGGGAGGGACGCACTGACATGGCAAGTCGCTCTACTATCAACACAATCATTCTTTGGTCATGGAAATATCGAGACGGCAAAATCGGTACAGCTTATCATGTCGATGAAAGCACATAACCTTAGAAGCTCATCAGAAGTAAAAGCACATTTGATTAATCCTTTTGAAATATTAATTGAAATATCATTGTAGGATGCATATCGCAAACATTGCATGCATATGATAGGGTCCTATCTCTCAAAAAAGAAGACAAAGAAAAAATGAAAATAAAAAGAATAATGTCTGCTAGGAGATTCTTAGGCAAAAGATTAGGGTAGTCCGCTAGATCAAAAACCCGCAAAGGGCGGTCTAGGAAAAAGTTAGGGCATTCATAAAAAAGGAAAAAAGCCCGCTAAGATATCCTAGGCAAAAATTAAGACAGCCCGCTAGATCGAAAATCCCAAAAGGACGGTCTAGGCAAAAGTTAGGGCCAAACCAAAAAATGAATAAAAGAGAGGGACCCTTCATCATAATCATAAAAAGTCCAGCAGGAGAATGTTGGTTACTTCTCTAGATGCATCAAATAAAAGGATAGATTTCATTTAGGACACCCACACACCAGTAGTCGCACAATATGACTCTGTTAAAATCAAAAAGAAAAAAATATAAAAAATATCTGTAAGTAAATAAACAAAAATAATACTCATGCATATAAGGAGACTAGCTCCATGTTTGTGATTGAAAAAGTAGGAAGCGCCAAAAACAAGTCTCCGAATAAAGCTCTCCTCAAGAAGTTGTCACCAATAATTAAGCGACTCAGAGCAAAATAAGAGCTTCCAGAAGCCAAAGCTCCAACATTTTCCCTTCCACCCAATAAAAGGAAGGCACAACCATCAAAGAAAGAAAAAGCCGATGGAAAGGCTTAGTCATCCCCAAGAGGATCCCTACCTACTCTGAAGGCAAACCAAAAATACTCCTCACAGCTCAGCATTACCATCACATGAGTCATCAAGCACACTCACCCGAAGTCTCCTCCACACTCCCCAATGGAGAATAAAGGCTCTAAGAGCCCATCATCATCAACAGTAAAAAAAAAGTCCAATCTCCATACCATCAAGGGCTCAACAAAAAAGGAAAAAAAGATGAAAACCCTTGCATCCCCAGCGAATGTCCAAAAGAAAAGGCCGCAACAGAGAAGACCGAATAAAAATCCCCAAGTGGATCTCCCCAAAAAAATCTACAAAAAGAAGGAATCAGAAATTATCATCCCTCAGCAGAATAAGAGTTTCACAAGGACGCATCAACATTAATCAAGGAGTCAAGACTCCATCCTCATAAAAGAAAAATCAAATCCCCAAGAAGTCGACAATCCCCTGGTGGATCACCAAAGAAAACTTTATCCACTCCGGATATAAAAGAAACTAAAAAGTAAAAAGGCACATACATTATCCCCATAAAAAAAAGTCAGATTTCAAAATTGCGATAAAAAAAAGATAAATCGCAGAAAAAGGAAAAATTAAAATCCTAACTTTTAGATAAACAAAATGCCCATTCCCCAATGAAATAAGAGCATCATAGAACTAGCTCACACCAGTACCTAACCAGGAGTCAAAACTCTAGGGGGCAAACCAAAATCAAATCCTCGGGAAGGCATTCAATCCCCAGTGTGTAGACCCCAAATCTTGCCCGGCCTCCAAATAAAGACCAGAAGACCTCCTATTTGAAGATGGACAAGCCTAACAAGCCATTAGGAGAGACTATTAGGCCCCATACTAGGGTAGGAGGGAGTTTCTGTACCAAAAAATAAGTTTTCTCGCTTTGAAGGGACGAGACCGCGTTCTGGGCAACCCAGACCGCCGTTTCACCTCGCGTAGGAGTCGAGACCGCCGTCTCGCTTAACGAGACGGCGGTCTCGTCACTGTCGCCGCCGTCCGTTCCGACGTCCGGGGGGACGTCTCGAACGTTCTGCGAGCGGTCGCGAAAAGATGACTGAGACTCGCGTTTTTTGTTAAAATTGTGTTCATTGCTTCCGAGGTGCTCAACACTGAACTATCCTCTGATAGAAGCAAGGTTTTCGAAAAGGGTTCTTTTGGAGTCGCCACCAATGTTTTGACCATAAACATTGGAAAAGGAGAAAAAGGCATTGATTTTAATAAAAACCAACTTGGCCATTATAACCAGAGTCGGGTAAGGGAGTTAGTTACGTGTGGGGAAGGTATTAGCACCCCACAACGCCC